>JBBYHO010000020.1:753261-786829 GCA_038382025.1 Adansonia gregorii | reverse complement strand
ACGACCGGCTATTACCGGTAAAACGGGTTCGACTTTTTCTTTTTGACCTTCAATAATTTAATTTCTTCTGCGGTTCACGCCTCTTTTGCTCTCCTTTCACTTCTATTGTAGTCTCTCTTTTTTCTCTCTCTCCTTAATCGAAAGCTAGGATTTTAGGGTTTTTTTTTTCCATCTATCTGGTACACGGTTTTCTTTTTCATTTTAATTTTCAATTTTCAATTGCAAATGCTCTTCGATGTAACTCGAAATGCTTTGTTTGTTTGTCGGGAATATTGAGGAAAAAAGATCAACGGAAATTAGCAACCGGTTTTTGATCTTATGCTTTTTTTTTTTTAACATATTGAATATGTTTAGTTTTTTTTTTCTTTATTTGATTCGTCTGTAAAGCGCGACTGAACATATTCTTTGGATTTCTAATAGCATTTCAGTTAGGGTTTAATATTTGGGCTTAAAATCATATCGTTGGTTCTGAAGATTAGATTTTTTTATTAAAAAAAAATTTATGTTTTTTATATTTCCCTTTTTAATGGGTGTGTTTTTAGAAGAAAAAAGTTTTAAAGTCTTGCTAATTAGTTAAGTTCCTGTTTCTCTATATTTTATTGCTACTAAAAAATCTTACGTATCAATCTGGACTGTGTTCTGGCCGCCAGGCCCGGCAGTGAGGCAGCTAATGCTCTTTACTTTGATGCTGCTCTATTTGTTGTATAACATCTTTCTGCTAAGATAGCTCTTTACTTGTCTTGGTTGCTATTTACTTTTAAATATAATCTGTTATGAGCAGAATTCTGACGTTTTGATTTATACCTTCTGCTGTCGTAGAATTTGTGTGATTTATCTGTACAAAAATGTCTCGAGCGGAAGACCTATGGGAGCGGTTAGTACGGGCGGCATTAAGAAGGGAAAGATTTGGGATGGGTTCAAATACAACAGGTCAGCCTGTTGGCGGAATTGTTGGATATGTTCCTTCTTCTCTTGCAAAAAATAGAGACATAGATGCAATTCTGAGAGCTGCAGATGAAATACAGGATGAAGATCCCAACGTGGCGAGAATTTGTATGTTTCTTTTCCCTTCGGTTTGTAAGATAGTTATGCATGAATCTCATGTTTTTCTATCATCTGATCCAACATTGCTGCAAATCTTTAATTTTAATTTATGTTGCTAAATTGTAAATCGTAGGTGTTGGCACTGGCATGTCTATTTCTTTTTTAATTTTTTGGATGAAATGTCAAATGGTCCAAATTTTATGTCTTAAGAATACTGTATATTTATAAAACGGATTAAATCATGAGTCGCTTTTATTAGTATTATTTTCAACTCGCATGGCTAATGAAGTCACCATAATGGAACTAAATCTTGTTCATTTTACGTGTTTTGTTTTATTTGTTTTGTGTTTTTTTTTTCTGTACTAACTTTAAACCCTTCTCATTTTAATTAACTGGTGGCTGTTTACATTCTTGATATCTTTGTTGAGGAAATATGTATGCAAATGTAATTGTTTGATACTTGTAATGTTTGTTAAAGTATAACCATTTTAGATGTTGGCAATGAATGGTGGTTGATATATTCCGATTGTAGCATTTTTGGTTATTTACATGTTGTACTGCAGGATTACTCATTTTTTTAAATTTTTTTTTCCTTCGTTAACCATTTTTTTTCATGAAGTTTAGCATTTGATTTTTTATAGTTGTCATGTACTCTGATTAGGATACTTATGCAAAACCTAAAATCCTGGTGCTGCTCATAAAGCAAGTGTCTTTGCTTTGTGCATTCACATATCCTGCAACTAGCATGAGCTTGTGTGGTGGGAAGATACGCTCTTCAATTCTAGTGGAAGTTTCGAATACCCTTGGGAATATTCTATTTTTTATTTGTTTTTTAGTTAATGAATTATGGCCTTAGAGGGTTTTGATATCTGGTTGGAAGATTAATAATATTGGTAACATATCTAATATAACTTAAACCCTTGCAGAATGCTATAATTCTTACAGTTAATAGACAATGCTTTAGTGGCTTAAATTACAGATTATATGCTTTGGCACTGTTTAACAGGCAGTCGCTACCTGTGAGTATGAGTCCAACTGATGATATATTATGTGCTGAGCATAAGAAAACAAGACTCTCAGACAATCCTACCATAAAACTGCGGAAACTGTTTCTCCATCTGTTTCTCTGCTTGTACCTATGTATTCGAGGTGTTTTTCTCACTACTAAGGAGCAGCTTTGTTTTCTGTTAATATTGATGCTTGTTGCTAGAATGGTAAGAGGCTGAATTGGGTGTTGACATTGCTATTATGATAAGCAAGTTGTCTATTTCAGTTATGTGGAAAGAATTATTTGTGCTACATATGAATTTGTATATCATTTTGCTTTAGGGAAATATCACAGCTCTTAATTAAAGGTTGTTTAATGTTTTTGAACTTGCTAAATTTGATTTTCCTCCCGCAGTGTGTGAGCATGCGTATTCACTTGCCCAAAATCTGGATCCTAATAGTGAAGGCAGAGGTGTATTACAATTCAAGACTGGTCTAATGTCTGTGATCAAGGTATATTTCTAATTTATGAAAAATGCTAGGTCCTTCCTCTACTCAATAGTTCACAAAGTGAGAACTTCTATTTCAGGAGTGAGTAGTTTCTCCACTGTGCATTTAGACTAGTATATGCTTGTTGGTTGTTAATTGTACCCTTGGTTGCTATTAGCATTTGGACCTCCTTCTGCAAGTTTAGATGTTCATAGTACATTCTTCAAATAGGGTTGGCTATATTACTTATAAAAGGTCCTAGACTAATTAAACTGATTTTATGATGTGTTAAATTTTAAATTGGGCATCTAACCTAAAACCAGTTGGCGGTGGGTGGAGAGGCCCTTGTTATATTTATATGCCCTAGTTACCGGCAATTATGTGGGATCTACTTTATCTTCAATTCAATACACACCCTCGCGTTTTGGGACAACAGACCTATAATGTAGCATGAGCTTCGCATGCAAGCATAATGGGCCTCTGGCGCGGTATGCCGGTAGTACACATATCAGGAGATGTTAATGAATGTGGCTGCGCCTGCCCTGATACCATGTTAAATTTTAAAGTGGGCAGCCAACCCAAAACCAATTGGCAATTGGTAAAGAGGCCTTTATCATATTCGCATTCTTAGGATGCCCCCAATTTGATAGATGTAACACTTACTTTATCTCTACTTCAGTGTGATGAAATATTACATGCTTGCACATGTATGCATTTGGGCATGTGTTGGTGCTTATGAGGATATGTATGTTGGGGTCTGTTGGAGAAATCTAGGTTGGGGATGTGGCTATCTCATGATTATTTGAATATTTAACGCAATATTTCTAAAAATAATTTATTTAAAAATGTTATTCTCTTAATTTTTCTATTTAATGTAACTTGCATTTCTTGACACATTATTCAATTTTGCAGCAAAAGCTGGCGAAAAGAGAGGGTGGGATCATAGATAGAAGCCAAGATATTGCTCGCTTGCAAGAGTTCTATAAACTTTATAGAGAGAAGAACAATGTTGACAAGCTACGGGAAGAGGAAATGAAGCTGAGGGAGTCGGGTGTTTTTAGTGGTAACCTTGGAGAGTATGTATCTTAAATAGGGACCATGCCTTTTTAACCATGGCTTATCTTCTATATGTTTTTATAGGCCCAACTCATTGCTTTCCTTCCTTCCTCCTTTCTCCAAATTCTTTTCTTCCCTTTAGATGTGCTTTTCATTTATTTTCATTTTTTGTTTGTGGCTGGAGTCTCAAATAAAGTATATTGGGCACCTTGATCAATTTTGATTGTGTTAAGAGACCTGAATTACATACACGTTATATTTGGCTTGGTTCCATGTTTATCTTTTTGTCACATACATGATGTTGCAAGCGAAACGAAATAGTTCAGTGTTTTTATTTTGTAGATAATTTTCATTAGCTTCACTGCCTTAATAATAAGAAATTATGTTGTGGGCCATATATGTGCATTGTATTAGTTTTCTTGAAGTTACAAATATTTTTTTCTTTTTAGCGAAATGCACATGATTCTGCATGACATGTGTTGTAAATAAAAAAAAAATAGCACTAGAGTGTTACTGAAGTTCAAAAAGTTGATGTCTACTCTAGGTTCACCACATCTAGAAGTGTTAGAAAAAGATGATCTAATTGTTGCTTAATATGTTATACATTTATTTGGCATTTATGTATTGTTGTTGGTTTAACCTTTAATTCTCTTAATTTCGTAATGTATTTGTTGTTAAAATTAGTCTGTTGCTTATGATGAGTATAGACTTTTTTCAAATAACAGTTTTAAATCAATAGGTTTAGTCTCTTTGTACCTTTCATGTTGATTTTGTTGATTGATCTCCCTCGTTTCTATCCTTGGTTTTTAAAGTGTTCTATCTTTCATGTTCTCTTAATCTAGATTGGAGCGGAAGACAGTGAAGAGGAAAAAAGTTTATGGAACGCTAAGAGTGTTGGGCATGGTATTGCGGGAGTTGACAGAGGAAATACCTGAAGAGGTTGGTGTTATGTTCTTTAGTTTTCATTTAAATATTTTAATTGAGTCCTTTCTTTTGTTGTGCTGCCAAACTAAATGTTGAATTTTAAGCTTGAGTGTGTCACATATCTCACTTTAACTAAAATAATGGCTTTAATGCCTTTTCCTTTCTCCTTCCTTTTGAATCTAATAAATCTTTCATGCAGTTGAGGAAAGACTATTATTATTATTAATTTTGATAAGCAAGAAAAGATTATTCGAGTCATTAGGCTTCTTAATTCGAACGCTCTCTTTTCTATTTTCCCTTTTTCGCATGTGGGTTTTTGCACTTCTTAAAACCATTGAATGTCAGTTTCTAGCATGTGAATTGTGAAGTGTAATCTTCCTTTGTGAGTTGTGGTTTGGCAGTGTAGCATCACCCAGTCTAAGATGCTTTTACAACTGAGAGGCTGTGCAGTTGGTAGTTTTATTGCCAGATAACTAAGATCAATTCCTATTTCCTTTGCTTGTTCTTGTTGTTGTTGTTGGAATTTTTTTTTTACTCTTTTCCTATTTTTTGTCAGTGCTGTTTGGATGGAGTTGAGTTTCCCTCAAATGAAATCCACTCACCTCAGAGGGGTTTTAGCTGTTTGAATACAAAAAAATGCTCAATCATACTTGATGTTGTGTTCATTTATAAAAAGCTAATCTCTCACAGCATTAATAGCAAGAGATTTATGTTTAACCCATATCTCTTTTTAATTCCAATTCGATAGCTTATGCAGATAGTATTGCATAATTAGTATGTGAGCCATAGATGTTCATATGTTTTAGGAGGTTGATAGATTTTCAGTTTGATTTTTGTCACTTACTCTGAGCTTCTTTTTTAAATTATTATTATGAAAAAAGAGTGAAAATGGTTGTAGAAAATTCTTCAAGGCTTTTGTTTTAATCTTTTTCCCTTTGTGCCCAGTTTCTTTTAATCTATTTCATCAGGCTTGTGGCCATGGGCACCGTATACCCTTGGCGCAATTAGTTGTATGTATCCTTGCTTTAATGTTTTCTATGGAACATAATTTCTGAATCCAATTTGGTACCTCAAAGCATCTGATATAGTATGTTGTCAGCAAATACTATTTCATGACAAACAAATAAATTGTAGAATCTCTCTACGCTGTGCTCTGTTAGTATCATTTGCAGTAAAATTGATTTAGGCTTTGGTTTTATGTCTCTCCGTATGCATCTGCTTTCATTGTATCAATGCACTCTCTTTTAGTTGTTGAAGAATATGTCATCATATTCTGTAGCATGCAGTTCTGCAGTAATATACTCTTATGATTCTAGCACCTGTTCATGTAGTTGTAATTTCTTTTGAGCAGTTGAAACGGGTCATTGATTCAGATGCAGCCATGACTGAGGACCTAATTGCTTATAACATTATCCCATTCCCATTGGACGCTCCTACCATAACAAATGCTATTGTGTCATTCCCTGAGGTTAGATATTTTTGCTCGTTTTAGACCTCATACTAAAATGTTGTTTTTGTAATTCTATTAAACTACAAAAATATATCGGCAGGTACGAGCAGCAGTGTCAGCGCTAAAGTACTTTAGGGGCTTGCCAAAACTGCCTGACGATTATCCTATTCCTGAGAGGAGTCCTGATCTTTTGGATTTTCTGCATCATGTTTTTGGATTTCAGGTTTGTACTTCTATGGTGAAATGCTGTAGAAGGTGTTTCCTCTATGCTATTTTATTTACAATTTGTACAAGTATTTCTAAGTTTAAACCAGATTACTGGATAGGATCCGCTATCCCATTTAAGCAGTAGTTTGCAATGCCCATGTTTTCTTGAAGGTTGGCATGGGTTCTTTCTCTTAGCTCCTGATTGCCTGCTAATTTACCTTTGTATGTTACCTGCCTTAGTCTGCTTTCTTTCTTGTTTATATGCAGTTTCAGGTTGTGAAACCCTATTTACCTCCTGGGAGGTTTAGGTTCTGTAGAAAGTATCAGCCTTTTACTGTCCCTTGGTGTAAATTTAACCAGCCAGGAAACCACAACATGATCTCATATCTTGTGTTTTATATTGGGTTTAACATATCTTGGGTTTTGTTTTGCTTGTGATGGTTGCTCTTACTCCTTAGCTTATAGGCTACAGATGTGAATGTTCTGTCTATGATCATTTACATTTGAAAAGTAAAAACATGTCATTACGCCAATGCATTTTACTAAAATATTGTTTCCTGTTCCATAGTTATCTTTTTTGTTTTAATTATTTATCTTGAGGTATTGTTCTAATTTCTTACTCATCCTCATGTAATTGTTCTTTAAACATATCATGCATTGAAAATTTCTCTTTACTTAACCTCATTTAATTGTTCTGTAAACATATCATGCATTAAAAATGTGTCTTTCTAGTTTCAATTTTGTCATATTTGATGTTTTTATTATTTGTTGTTAGATGTGTACCTGATTCCTATGCATTTCTGTTTTCAGAAAGACAATGTTTCTAACCAACGAGAACATATAGTGCTCCTGCTTGCCAATGAACAATCTCGACTCGGTATTCCTGAAGAACCTGAACCAGTAAGTCATGATTTTGTTGTGTTGCTCTTTGCTTTTTGCTGGGATTTTGGATTTTTATTGAATGTCCCATGATCAGCATGTAAGAGGTCCCTATATTTTGCAACGTTGGGAGAGGTTGCAGCACTCACTTTCAAACTTGTTACTTAAGCTAGCTGGCTCAAAATACCCCTGCCTTCCGGCAAGCGATATATCAGCTAACTCTGATCTAGTGCTGCACCTTTAGATTGATGTTAGTTGGGGTGTGATCCCCACGGACAATGCAGCCAGAGCAGGTGTTGATTTTCTCTTGTTAAAAAGGGTAGCAGGTGTTTCTTTTCGCTTGTTAATCAATTGTTGGTGGAAAGGATAGCAAAGTAAAAGGGAACAAAAGGAAAAATGAGAGAGGAAAGAAAAAAAGAAAGCAAGTCAGGTGCCGCATGGATAATGATACATTTCCAATTGTTTGTCGTGTAGAACGTGAGATTAATGCTACATTCACAATCTTTATCCTTTTATAAATTACTTAGCTTACTTAAAAATATTTTCCACTTAGTTGATTAAAATGGATATAGTTGAAATCCACCCTTTTATCCATAATTGTCAATTTTGTAAAGGTTTGATCCTAAACTTTGGGTTATTGCATTGTTCTAAGATGGTTAACAGAATATTTTTGAGGAACAAGGAGGTGTTTTTCTTCTATAAAATCTGAGCCAGCATCAGGATCAACAGGATCATATCATCTTAATTGTGTTTCAGTTATTTGGCTAAGGTTGATTCTTGTATGATATATGCATCAAAAGTTGTATAATTCTTGTTTTGACCACTTAAAGTATGGGATATGTGGCTGTTAAATGATTGTATATTTGTTTCTGAATTGAATGTTTTGGTTTAGATTTCTTATTTGCCCATTAGGGCAGATATCCAACCTTGATTTTATTGGAGGGTTGATGTATGTGGTTGCTAAGTGCCTGTATGGGCTGGCTTTTTTTTTTTGGCTTAAAAGCATAAGCTGGGTGAAATAGATTTTTTGAGAAGCCTTAAAAAAAAAAGCCATCTTATTTTTAATGAAAGAAATAAAGAAAAAAAGAGGTTTAAGAAAAGCTATGAATAGGAGCTTTCTCTTCTCTGTTTTTAAAAACTGCTACATATTTTTTATTTTTTTTCCAAAATGCTCTCATTTATTAAATGTAACCTAATATCTATAGAAAAGAGCATATAAAAGTAAAATTACCAAACAACTTTAGCTTATTTTTTAACGCTCGTATTTTTCATAAGAGCTTTATAATAGTTTTAAGCCAAAAAAAAAAAAAAAGCCAGGCCAAATGGGCACGAAATGATCTTTTGTTTGCTTTTCATGGTATCCTTCTTCTATTGAATAGTTTTAGACTGTTTTTCACATTTTAATTATGCTCTGCAACTACTCATATGAAGCCTTTTGTTAGGGCTGTTATGTATGATATGCATTTTTTTTAAGATCATTTGATCCAGATATTTTTACCTTGATTTTTCTTCAGATATTGGACGAGGCTGCAGTGCAGAAGGTGTTTCTAAAGTCTCTTGACAACTACATCAAATGGTGTAACTACTTGTGCATTCAACCTGTTTGGAGCAAGTGAGGATTTTCATCTCCTTGTGTTTACTTTGTGACTATTTTGTGAGTGTCCTTTGTTAATTACCTGTATGATTATGATTTATGGACTATTAATTCTCCTATGCAGTCTGGATGCTGTTAGCAAGGAGAAGAAATTACTCTTCGTTTCTTTGTACTTCTTAATTTGGGGTGAAGCTGCCAATGTTAGATTCCTTCCAGAATGCTTGTGCTACATATTTCATCATGTAAGTAATCGCTAGACTGATGTATTGATATAGGCAGACTTGGTCGTAGCCTGTTATTGGGCTTTGTCATGTGCATCTCACGTGTATGTTGGTGTAATTTTATTGCCTATGGGCATGCGTTCCTTCTTTCTTTCTTCCCCAATAAGTTTTGCCAAATGTTCTGAGGCTTTTGTATTTAGCAATTTGATACATGCATTCTGTTACTATCAGACTTATACCTAATCTAATGCTTTTTTATAATTTTTTTTAATGTGAAGATTGTACTTGTGTTTGAATTTCAACATTGGTGTACAGATGGTGAGGGAAATGGATGAAATTCTAAGGCAGCAGATTGCTCTACCAGCCAATAGTTGCCGTTTTGAGGATGAAAACGGTGTACATGTATCATTTCTTGGTCAAGTTATCACTCCGCTTTATGAGGTTATTGCAGCGGTATGTCACAATCTTTCAGCAGCAACTTCTTACCTATTTTATTATATTGCCAATTCCGTTACTGTTTTGCTTAAGTTTCTTGGTTAGAATGTAGTTAAATGGTTTTCAGATAAGCTGGTTATAGATAGTGCTTTTACTCATGGATAATTTTGAAGTTTGATTGTTGTTAATGGTTCTTCTTGTTTGTTTTCAACTTTGTTTTCTGATGAACTCAATTAATCATTTTAATTCATTCTTGCCTATTTTCTTTTAACTTCTTGCGCAATTTTAGTAGAGCGGTGCCAGCAGCCCATATTTACTTATTCACAGTGTTTTCTCAAGGGAAAATTATGTTTTTCCTCCATTCGGTTTAGATGAATATCTATGGCCCTTGTGGCCTTAAGGGTCCTCCAATTTTCTTGTTTGGACTGTTAAATTGAGGGATTTACATTTTACTTATTTTAACAGGTTTAGTTCTTTTGTATGCTTAGATTTATTTTAAAATCTTAATTTAAGTAGAATAAGGGTGATAACAAGCTATATGAAAACCATGTCTGAGTTTGACAGTTTTGTTTACATATTATTTTTCAATTAATAAAAATGAGGATTGTTTTGTGGAGCTATCGGTGTAACCTTTAAAAGTTTTTAATACCACTGGTTGTGTGAAAACCGAGTTTTGAGCAAATCCCTACAGATAAATTTGAATTTACACATTTTTTCCGTAGTTCCCATGCTTAAAGGGAACTTGATTCTGGTATTCTATAGAAGTTTTAAGCTAAGATGGAGGTTGTCTACTTATGAACTCTTGCTGTCATTGTTGAGATCTCATCTGGCCCTGATTAGTTGCTAAAGTTGCGTTAAACATTTTGTCGTTGCCTATTTTCATGCAGTGGATTAGGAACATATACCTTATTATTATTATTTTTTTCCCCCTAAATTTTAGAACCCGTATCCCAGATGTTACATTTGCTTAGAGTGCTGTATGCTTAAGGACCCTGTGTTAGTTTAATATAGGAGCCTAGTCAGCTCTCTTTCAGGCAAAAGTAGTTTGGAGCCTAATGTGACACCGTGTACTTGTAGTGGATTGCTATCAGTGCGTAATAATTGCAGAAACGAAGAGAAACTAGTGGTGAAAGTAGCTGCAAAGCCTTATTTGCATTTGAAAAATTAGAACAAGAGCACATATTCTCCAACAATCTTAGACACAAATTCAGTTTTGATCGTCGTATAGTTTGCATCTGTTTTATGGACCGTTTTGATTTGCTTTGCCTTTTCTGGGTGATGTTCTTCGAAAGAGTTTTGAGTAATGATCTCCAGATTGTCGATAATAGCATTTTGTCCTGTTATGCATCAAGGTTTGGCACCTGTTTTCAGGTTTTTATACGCTGGGTTTAGCTGCGTAATCCTAAGGAAAAGCAAAAAATTACACATATCCCTGATTATTAATAAAGCTTGACTTATGCTTTGAGTGCTTTGACTATTTTGATTGTGGCTGGTCGGTATTCACACCGACACTTGTCTCCTCCTGAAGGTCCATGCTACCATTTTCTATTTTTCTGACATTTATTTCAATTTGGAGCACAGGAAGCTGCGAACAATGACAATGGCCGAGCACCACATTCTGCGTGGAGAAATTATGATGATTTTAACGAATATTTTTGGTAAGATCTTCGCAGCATTGACACTCTTTGAAGAGTTCTATGACTTAGTCATCTCATTATCCATGACTTAGAGACTAAATTTTAGCTGCATCAAGTTTTGAATGATTAGATAAATTAGTTGTAATCTTAGAATAATTAGATAAGCTAGTTGTAATATTTGATTAGGATTTAGTCTTGTTAAGATGATAAGCTGTAGCTTATTACAAACACCAACACTTTTATATAAATATCCTGTGCATGACACAACTAATTCAAGCTTTTCATTCACTCAAATCATCTTTTTATTCATGGTACCAAAGCACTTGTTGCGTTAGCCCCTCCATCATAGGTTTGTCTATACCAATGATGTGATGTCCGAACCACACGATAGGCCGGTTATGCCTACATGTGAAGTTTATGCCACATGATAGGCCCATTATCCCTACACGTGAGGGGGAATATTGAAGTGGAGATAAAAGCAAATCCCACATCTGTTAATTGGGTTTATCTTGGGCACATAAATATGGCAAGGGTCTCTCACCTCTTGTCAATTAGTTTTAGATTGGATGCCTATCTTATAATTTAACACTCTTTTAAGGTTTTCTTATATGTTTTGATGGTTGACCATCTGATTTTTTTCTCAGGTCACTTCATTGTTTTGAACTTAGCTGGCCTTGGCGCAAAAATTCATCCTTTTTCCAGAAGCCAGAAGCAAGGTCAAAGGTTTGCATCTATCAAATCACTGTTAAATTATATGTGTGTTTTAAGGTTAAGGATTATGTCTTGTCAAATTTGTTCTCCTCTTATGTTGCTCTGGCTCGTCATTGTTCTTGAGGAATCCATGTCGGACACTTGTGTCAGATCTATATTGGGACATGGGTACGGAGATATGACCCTTCACATGCAAAAATCTTAGACATGATCGAGATCAGTTAATAATTGCTTTAAACCTAACATTTTCAACAAATACCATAATTGAATCATCTTTAAACTGACATATGCTTAAAGTACATTTTTCTATGGAAGGTTTTGTTTGTTCCTTAAAAATGATAGAAATTTCAAGTGGAATTGAAATTTACATGTTTTCTTCAAACAATTGTCTGCTTTTACAATTCTACTTGAAGTTATAGAGGTTTCAGGCTAACGGATCTTGCTAGCATAGGAACTCATTTTGAGAACCTTGAGGTATAATCTGTTTGATTTTTTAGACTAAATTTTGTTTTAGGTGGGTTATATTTACTTTGTGCGTGTGTTATGTGGTACTCTCCATGCATTCATATGCATATGAAATTTTATTGGTGCATGCCTTTTTTATAATTGAATTTAGGCTCCTCCCGGATCTGTCCCAGACCACCTTGTTTTCTATCTTTTCTATGCTTCTTTTACTTAAGAACTTCTATGCTTCTTTTACTTAAGAACCTTCGTCACCAAAGAAAACATGAGCTTCAAAGATGAAGTAAACTGTTCATCTGGTAATTGAGTGAAATTTAAATGGAGACTTGAACATTGCAATAAGTATTATGGTTTCTTTCATCTTTATCACTTAACAGGCCTCTGTTGTTGGGGAATCAGTTTGACAAGCCTGTATTTTAATCAATTAGTCATTTTATTTGGTTTTAGTGGATCTTGACTGTTTCTTTATGCTGCAAATGGCTTTAGTGTTTCTTTATAATTCTTTTCTTTTGCAGAATCCACTTAAATTGGGAGGTGGTCAACGTCGAGGGAAGACTTCATTCGTTGAGCATCGGACATTTGTCCATCTTTACCATAGTTTTCATCGGTTGTGGATATTTCTTGTTATGATGTTTCAGGTTTGCAATTCTAAATGATGGCTTGTTTCCATGTACATTCATCTCTGTTCTTTCATTCATTCATTCGTTCTTTCTTTGATTTGGTGCGAAAACTTCTCTGAGCACATGGCAATAAAATGCAACTCTTCTCTCTTCCATTTTCTTGTAAATTAATATATATTATGTGCGTATGTAATTTTTATTCCTTACTGCTATTGTGGTTTCATTTCAATTATTTTCTCTTAAAAAAATTCAAGAACACCCATCTCCATTTGTCTCTCCCTGTCTCTTCTCCTCTTAGCAATCTCCTTATTCAGCGGTTGAAATTTGGACCATTAAGCAGCTGCCTATCTCTGATGAGTACAAGAACAATTTTTTTTGTTTTTATTTTTTATTTTTGATTTTTCCTATTGATGTAGTCGGGAGTAACCCTCCCCAACAAATGTATGTGAGAAATGGCAGGGTACTGATAAAACTTTGAAAGTAAAGAGATAGTAGCTCCTGTAGTTTTCTCCGATAATGTACTTTATTCTATTAGGTGCTGGTTTAGGACCAATCTACTAGCCACTTACCGTTTTTCAATGTCCAAAGTTTTTATTTCATTTAATTCTATAGTTCTGTTAAACCACCCCCTCTGTCAATCTCTCTCTTCCTCCCATTTGCTGATCAAAACTGGAAACTGCCTGATCCTTGAGTTTAGTTTTTGCATTGCTTTTATCACATCTTTGAATCTCTCTATGTTTACTCCAGTTTTGTGCTAGGATAGAGTTATAGATTTGTTTCATCTTAGAGCTGAGTTTTTCTCTTTTAAATGAAGGCTATTAATTGTTCATAGTTATCATTATTACATCTTAACTATTCTTATGGACTGCTTGCTTCTCTCTTTTAGGGACTCACAATCATTGCATTCAATGATGGCCATCTGAACTCCAAGACTTTACGGGAAGTTCTTAGTCTTGGTCCAACTTTTGTTGTGATGAAGTTTGCTGAAAGTAGGTTTCTTTTCTTGGTTGTTCTAAATAGATAATTTGCTGCTGCTATTACTGACAAGATTATTTTCTATTGGCTGCTATTTTTTTCTGCTTAAATTGCTGATGTTCTTGTTTCGTAATATAGGTGTTTTGGATGTCATCATGATGTATGGCGCATATTCGACCACACGACCTCTAGCTGTTTCCAGAATTTTTCTTCGATTTGTCTGGTTTAGTGTTGCATCAGTCTTTGTATCTTTCCTTTATGTGTATGCTCCCGGTCAATTTTCTGAATAGTTCTTTCCTGATCTCATTTCATGGCTCAACTTTTTCATATATGTGTTTTACTTTCAAAGATTAACTTCCCTAAATGTTTATCGATCTCTAATGCAGGAGAGCTTTACAGGAAGAGAGTAAACCAAATTCGAACTCTGTTGTTTTCAGATTGTATTTGATTGTTATAGGCATCTATGGTGGTATCCACTTTTTCATAAGTTTTCTCATGCGGATACCAGCGTGCCACCGTTTGACCAATCAGTGTGATCGCTGGTCTCTGATTCGCTTTATCAAGTGGATGCGCCAGGTTTTTCTTTTTCCTTTTTGTACTGTGTTTTCTGTTTCTTAGTACATTAGTTATTTTTGGCTAATTCATCTCTATTATTATTTTTATTGTTGGTTGTATTCTTTCTTAAAGGAACGGTACTATGTTGGACGTGGCATGTATGAGAGGACTACTGACTTTATTAAGTATTGTCTAATCCCTGTCCTTGAGGTTCCTTGATTTCTGTACCCTTAGGCACATTGGAAACAAAATATTCTCTTCCTTTGAATTCTTGAAGTATTCATTTATGTTCTGTAATGTCCCTGTGATACAGATATATGGTTTTCTGGCTCATTATCTTGAGCGGGAAGTTTGCGTTTGCCTATTTTTTCCAGGTATGAGGCATTTACTACAGAGTACTTGGTGGGGATTATATAACTTATGTTGTTAATGGTCTGCCCTAATTTTGCAGATTAAGCCACTGGTGAAGCCGACAAGGACAATCATAACTATGGATCCTATACAATATTCTTGGCATGATTTTGTATCTGAAAGTATGCGATTTGCATGTTCATGTTTTAGATGTTTATGATGCATAGATATTTTTGTTATATAGTCAGATTGTGAAACAACTGCCTTCTATTTTTTTTTGGTATTTATGTTGAATGTGCTGACTGATATCTCTTACCTGCTTGATTTGCATGTTCATGTCATAAATTTTTATGATGCATTCAATATATATTTTTATATCGTTAGTTCAAGAATTGCCTTCCCTTTTTTGGTGTATTAATGTTGAATTTTGCTGATTCATATCTTTCACATACTTGAAATTTGATATTTTTGGGGGAAGAAAGAGCTCTTGTATCTACAACCTTCATATAAATATTTAAAGCCAACCAATCTTAGAGTTGCTTAATTGTGTTGCATGGCTGTGCTTTTCTGCTGGCATATAAACAAAGGAACCAAAACTGTGATTGATGCATAAATATTATGTTAATTTTCTGCCTGAAGTTTTCTCTTGCTGCATGTCCTATCTTTTCTCCAATTTATTGACTTTTGTTGGAAGTTTTCATTCTCTTTGTGCTTGTAGTAGTATAGTATGACAAGCTTATGCTTGTTATAATTGAATGCACATTTTGTTTTAACAGAGAATCTTTGTTGGCAGATAACCATAATGCTCTGACAGTGGCTAGTTTATGGGCTCCAGTGATCGCTGTAAGTTGGAAATTCTGAGATGTCTAAAGATTATCAAATACTGCTAGTCCTTGCTTTTCCTGATAGATCTTAAGTGTATTTGGTCCGTTTATTAGGTCTATGTCTGGATTTGGAATTCCTGATGGGTCAAATACTGATAGTCCTTGGTTTTCTTGGTAGGTCCAAGTCTGAATTTGGTCCCTTTACAATTTCAATCCAGCGGTTTTATTCTCTTGATCTCAGTTTTAATGAATTTGGTCCTTTCATTACATTAAAGAACATCTGATGATGGTGTTAAAATTCTTTTATTAATTTTGACCATGTGTCCTTTTGTGTGACGTGGCATATCAAACAGATTCTTCTAGCTAGCTGACACAGTAGTACACAGAAACCTTTATTTTTAATTAAAAAAATACTAACAAACTGTTGTCTAGAATCCAAAAAATATTGATCATTATTTAATTAAAAGAAAATATAATTTTCCGGATTGGTATTTGCCATGTGATCAAAAAATTACTTCACCTCTTGCCATTTCCTCACCAAAATGCCTTGTCATTTAAACTAGCGGTAACTGTTTAACACTGTCATCAGTTGTCTTTAACTTACTTTTAATAAATATAAGGATTAATAAGTTAAAATTTGAGGTACACTAACTAAAACCATTGAATGGAAATGGTAGGGATCAGATTGAACACTTGTCCTTCATGTCAGATACTTGGATAAATGGCTCATGATGTCATTTTGAGCTATAGCTTACGTTAAATTGATTCACTTAAATGATGTGATGGGAAGGAATTATTCATACATATTCAAGGACTAGGGCTTTAAATAAATTTTAATGTATGTTTTAGGGTTGATTGTATTTTGGTGGATGCGTTTTTAGATATAGTGAAGATGGTTCAGTTTTTTCCTGTGAATAGTTCCCTTTTATATATTTCTTATTTATGTCTTTCCCCTTTCTTTTGCCACAGATGTATCTGTTAGACATTTACATATTTTACACTGTCTTATCTGCTGTGTGGGGATTCTTGCTTGGTGCAAGAGATCGTCTTGGGGAGGTATGTAGTTTTTGATTGACCTTCCCTTTACTTCTTCTTACCTATATCTATTTTGTGCAAACGTATTACCTTTACTTGCTTGTGAGTCTTCCCTTCCCACTTTCCTTCTTCTTCAATTTTATTTGTACTCTGAAGGTTTAACATGAAATTTCAGATTAGATCTTTGGATGCTGTCCAAAAGCTTTTTGAAGAGTTCCCAGCTGCTTTTATGAAGAGGCTTCATCCTGTTAGGTCCGACTCATAAACCCAGTACAACAATTGTGTATCTTTTGGAATGATTTATATATTTGTTCCTTTTTGCTCTTTGCCCTTTTCTATTAAGTTTTTTTTTTTGTTGCAGAGCTTCAGCATTCTCTTCTAGCCAGGTAAGGGATCAGATGCATATCATACTTGGTTATAACTGAGAAAACAATAGAATATCAGTTTTTGAAGAGATGTTTTGTTTTTCATAGTTAATGTTGGTCTCGAAGTTGTGCTTTAACTATGGTTACCATTTAATCTAAAGGACTGAGGGTTTCTGCATTCATCTTTGTTTTATTATTTCTCTACATTAGAAGTCTGCAGCAAATCCACAGGGAACTAACTGCTCTGTTTTTCTAAAGGTTGTGGAGAAGAACAAGTTTGATGCTGCTCGTTTCGCTCCATTTTGGAATGAAATTATGAAAAATCTGAGGGAAGAGGATTATTTAACTAACTTGTGAGTGCTGTTGGTTTGTTTCTAGTTGATTTAATATATTCATTTGTATTGGCTTTTGGGTGGATTGTATATTTGGTGTGTTGCTTATTGTTGATATTTATGTTCCTTAGTTAACTAACATCTTTTCCCTTGTTTCAGTGAAATGGAGTTACTTTTTATGCCTAAGAATACAGGGAGTCTCCCTTTGGTTCAGTGGCCCCTTTTTCTTCTTGCTAGCAAGGTTATAAATTTGTGTCATAATATTATATGACTCTTTTATATTATTTTTTGCCTCTTTAAGTGTTTAAATGATTTCTATATTTAACAGTGATTTATTAAACTTGCGTATGGTTTCATCTTCTATGTTCTGTCGCAGATATTTTTGGCTAAAGATATTGCTGCTGAGAGTGGAGATTCACAAAATGAGCTCTGGGAAAGGATATCAAGGGATGAGCATATGAAGTATGCAGTTCAGGAATGCTATCATACCCTCCGTTTTATACTGACAGAAATACTGGAAGCAGAAGGAATGATGTGGTAAGTCCTTATAAATTATTGGCATTTTGTCAAGAACTTATTTTTCTGTTATAATATATTTATATTTTATCTATTTTCTATTCTCTTAGGGTTGAGATGATATATAAGTGCATTGAAGCCAGTACACAGAAGAAGAATATCTGTGATGATTTTCGGCTGGACAAGCTGCAACTGGTTATTTCACGTGTTACTGCTCTCTTGGGAATTCTGGTTGGTTTTATTTCCTTTATGCTTAATATATGTGTTATAAAAGCAAAATTATGGTTATTTACTCCTCATTTGTGTTATTTCTTTTATGTTTGTGATTTCTTTTCTTTCTTTTTAGTTTAATTTTTATTGTCGTTTTTGGTGTTTCTTCTCCCTGCATGCTTTTCTGCCCACTGCTATGATGGAAAAAGTGTCTTTCCGTCACTCACCTGTGATGTGATTGAAGCTTCTATCGTGATTTAATGTCAATATACTAATTTCAAAGGAAAAGGGGAAAAAGTAATTTAAGTTTGTTGGCTACTGTTTGTTGTTGTTACCGGCGAGTGTAATAGATATATGAATAGATGACTTCGGGATTTTCACCGTTATCGTTATTTCATAGCTTCCATGTTCTTTCATAAAACTCTCTATCTGTATGTAGGAATGGGTAATACAAAAATGAAGAATTTTCTATATGGTTTAGCTTTTTCTGCATTAGTTGTTGGAACTTCAGTACTTACTTTTTTATGTCCTTTGTTCTGATTGTGGCTTATACAGAATCAGGCTGAAAAGCCAGAGCATGAAAAAGGTGCTGTTAAGGCTGTTCAAGATTTATATGACGTTGTTCATCATGATGTCCTTTCCATCGATATGAGGTCTGTCAAATATCTTGGTCTTTGATTAGGTGTGGGATATATAATATGCTTCATAAGCATGGACATAGCTTACCTCTTTATCAGTGTTGTATCCGAGTCTGACACGGATAAGCCGTGGAATATATATCTGATATGCATGGACAAAACAATAATAATAATAAATTGGATATGGTCAAGGCATACATGTGAAGGACACAGATGGACATGGGATGAAGGATTTTTGCCTAATCCTCCACAAGTGAATCGTAATGCCTAAGCCCCACAGAGATATTAATGAAACACCTCAATTAAGAAAATATAGAGAAACGTTGAGAACAAAGCCATCTATGCGGGTTAGACTATTTAATGGTGGAAAGTTGGAGAGAAGATAATACATGGAAGAAGTGAAAGAAGATGAGCGGCTGTTTTGCTTAACCTGGCAATTGCAGCCGCCACATCGTCAGGAAGCAAGAGGATAATGTGTGTAAAGTAGATTGAACTTGGGTATAATATGGGGTTGGGTTAAATGGGTTTTTGATTGGATGGTTAAAAATTTATTTGTAATAAATTTGAGTTTATAAGACTATTGGGCCAATTTTTTTTATAATATCCAATAGAATTATCAAATAATTTTAAAAATTTAATAATAATAAAATTTTTCTAAAAGCAGCTTTTATGTACTTTGAAAGGATTTAAAGGCATGTTGGAAAAATTTTGATTCAAAATTAACAAAATTTCATATTATATTTGCGAATATATTTATTATTTTTTTAATTCCTGCATCCCTGCTGTGTCGTGTCCTATTTTTTGGAAATTGACATGTTGCGATGTCTCTGCTGTACCCGTTTCTTTCTGTTCTTCCTAGATGATATGTGCTTTCCACTAACATGTAATTTTCGTTGCATATTCCAGGGATCACTTTGAACAATGGAGTAAAATATCAAAAGCTAGGAGTGAAGGTCGACTATTTGAAAAGTTGAAATGGCCAAGAAATCCTGAGTTGGTATGTTAAGGTTTAGATAACTTATTTTTTTTTCTTTTAATGACACTATGTTACTTTCTTTACCATGCAGAAAGCACAAGTCAAAAGACTGTATTCTTTATTAACAATCAAAGATTCAGCTTCAAATGTTCCCAAAAATCTTGAGGCAAGACGAAGGCTACAGTTCTTCACAAATTCACTGTTCATGGATGTGCCCCCAGCAAGACCTGTCCATGAGATGCTGTCTTTCAGGTTTTACATTATTTCTTTATGCATCTGATTTGCCTTTTGAGGTATTAGCATATATTCATGGACAATTCCTTGTTCTAATGCTTATTTTCAATAAAAAAAATGCAGTGTATTTACCCCATACTATTCTGAGATTGTGCTTTATAGTATGAATGAGCTGTTAAAGAAGAACGAGGATGGAATATCTATTTTATTTTACCTTCAAAAGATATATCCAGGTATCTTCCACCTAACTTAGCTATGACTGTATTTTATTTTACACACTGTCTAGATATTTTCTTGACTGATTTATGCAAATATTGAAATCTATTTACTTTTATTTTTATCAAAAGGTGAACTGTGGAAAATTAGATTAGTTTGATACTTTGATTGAGTTAAACTTAAAGGTTTCTAGCTTGCTTTCTTTCTCTTTGTCTATTTATTTTCTCTGAAAAATGATGGAAAATTGTTTCTTTTTTGTATTATATGCTGGATTAATTGACTTAGGTCTCTTCCTAGTTAAATTTTCTGGTAATGGAGGAGGAAGATAATTCTTTCTGTTTGTATATGTAATGTAATAGATGCACACTGGGACCTGTGTGTATAAATATAAGGCTTTTTTTTTAATCATTTGTTTAGAATTTTTGGGTCTGATCTAGACTTGTCGATTGATACTCACCAAGAGATCATGTATTTGATGTTAGAGACTTTTTAATCTGTGAAAGGAATGCTAAATACTGTCATTTGATATAAGCACAAGGAACAAAGAAATAAACCATTTTTGTTGCTGACAATAATATTCTTGGTAGGTGAGAAATGGGATTAGAGAAAAAGGTTGGAAATGACTATTTTTTTTTCTCTCCCAATTTTCAAACAAAGCCATTTGAAGCCTCCAAATTTCAGTTTGAGCTGTCACCTTTTGAAGCTTTTTGTCTGAATTGTGGTTGGAAGCCAGTGCTAGCGTACCATCTGTTTCTTGTAATTATGTTTGACGATGTGCTTTCTTACTTGCATAGCTGAGCATTTTAGTATATATCTTTTTAATTCTAGGCATGCAATTTCTTTTTTAAATTGGCCATGTTTTTATTTGGTATTTTAAGAATATTTTAGAAAAAAAATTTATTTTTTGTTATGGGAAATGTTGTTTTATTTTAGTTTTTCTTTTAAACTAGTTTGTTTCAGCTAAAAGAATAATGACAAGAATGATATTATAAATTGAATTTTAATAATTATTCCAACACTAAACACAATGTTTAAATGCAATAAAACATTATAATGTATCCTTTAAATGCAATAATATATTGTAGCATATTCCTTCCTCATTTTAAAGTATCAACGAATGAACGATGTATCCTTTCAGTTAATCCCCCTCCCCCCCCCCAATTTTCCTTTCCTTCCCTTGCTAGCTTGAATACAAAATATGGTTAAGGGTACGAAGGGAATACTTGCATTAGTATTGTAACGTAGTCTTTGCCTTTCTTTGAGAAGCAAAAATGACAACCAATCCAAGACTCTGTTATTTTATCTATGCATTCTGTCATGTGTCCCATCCATTTCTTTTGCTTCATGCTTGATGCTATCATTTAGTTCAAGTTGGAATATATTTTTTTGTTTCCTTTGTTAATTGTTTGGTATTTTTTGAATTTTAATTT
This sequence comes from Adansonia gregorii, assembly GCA_038382025.1. Taxonomy (NCBI): domain Eukaryota; kingdom Viridiplantae; phylum Streptophyta; class Magnoliopsida; order Malvales; family Malvaceae; genus Adansonia; species Adansonia gregorii. Next base: position 765,456 of record JBBYHO010000020.1, on the reverse strand, counting down.
GCAAATTGATTGTGCTGTCTGAGTGATGGTCTATGCTATTGAGGTCAAGCCTTTTCTGTTTTTACTCTTCTTCATTTCATTCCTTCTTAGAGTACTTGTTCATGCAAAGATTGGTTGTCAGATCATTCTTGTAATCATTTGTCTCAATTTGTAGTCAAAGTGATGGACTTTTTATGGAATGAATCTTATCCTAGATCGTAATCTGCTGGCCTTTTTGAACTCTCTTATTTACTGTAGATGAGTGGAAGAACTTTCTTGCTAGGATTGGCCGTGATGAAAATGCTGCAGAAACAGAACTTTATGATAGTCCTAGTGATATCCTTGAACTTCGTTTTTGGGCTTCTTATCGAGGACAGACATTGGCAAGAACTGGTAAAGTTCCTCTTCCCACTTGTAACTTGAAATAATGTCAGAGTGGGTTTTCATGTAGACACACACGCACATATTTTTTAGGATTATTATCCTATACATTGGAGGTGGAGTTACTTTTAAATCTGCAAGCCAACTTATCTGATTGCCATATGTCTATTTAATACTTAAACAATTGATTTTTTTAAATGATACCGTAAATGGATGTGTCAGCCCTTTAGACCTTGCGTTGTTCAAAACCCGCTGCTAATGTGTTGGATAATAATCCTATATATTATATATGAAGTTTTTTGGTCCTTTTGTAATACCTTCTTATATAGGGTGTGGTGGGAAAGGCAATGTAGTGATGCATTACTAGTTTTGAAGTTCTTGTGTTGTTCTAATCGATCATTCCTATTGAAGCTGACATTTAGATTTTTCAACTTCTCCCTTACAAAGTTTAGAGCATTAGATGTTATCATTATTGAAGTTTCGGATTGCTTTAGTAGATTTGGTGCACTTAATGAATGGACATGCCCTTTTAGGTTTTTTGGGCTTGTAATTGCTGATAGCCCTATCATGTGGTTGAAGTCTTGAAATTCACCGATATCCTCAAATGTATCAGTTTCTGTATTGCTAGTAGCAGATTATCTGACTAAGGAGTCATTTTTTGTGTGAATGATTTTCTACAAGACTATCGTTTTGTAATCTTTTTCAGCATTCGCTTCTTTGGTTGAGGCATATTTTTCTCAGTCGCATCAGCCTGTCATGTTTTTTTGTTGTAGATTCTTTTGGAAAATAAAAGTAAGCTCCTGTTAATCCTGTTTTTACACTGACTTTATAATTCTTTGGGATCTGCAGTTCGTGGCATGATGTATTATAGGAAAGCTCTTATGCTTCAAACCTATTTGGAGAGAGAAAATGCTGGAGGTTAGTCCCTTCAACAATAACATGATGTTTTTCTTTTCTCTTGCATTTCAGTTATATATTTATCATTGAAATATCAGATACGGAGGCTGCACTATCTAGATTGGAGACAACTGATACCCAAGGCTTTGACTTATCTCCTGAAGCTCGGGCGCGGGCAGATCTTAAGTTTACGTATGTTGTTACCTGCCAGATATATGGAAAACAAAAGGAGGAGCAGAAACCTGAAGCTGCTGATATTGCATTACTGATGCAAAGGTGGGTTGTAGGTTGTATTATTTATCCTCGTTCCCTAATTTGGATTTAGTTAGTCTTTCTTTTCTAGTTTTTATTGTTTGTTCTACTGAAAATTCTTTGCTCATGTTTAGCCATTTTTTTCTCTGATAGTAGCTAATGCTTCAACTTTGATGTCAGAAATGAAGCCCTTCGTGTTGCTTTCATTGATGTTGTCGAGACACTAAAGGATGGTAAAGTACACACTGAGTACTATTCAAAGCTTGTGAAAGCTGATATCAATGGGAAAGATAAGGTTTGCTTTTTTTTTTTTTAATCTTTTTAGTAGTTATTATTATGTGTAGAAAACGATTTAAGATTTCTTTGCATTTAGCATCTTAAGACTTTGGGTCTGCTGCTAGCATGTAGAGCTAATAGAGGCTATGATTAGGAGGAATATCAACATTTTATGCTTTGAAGAGACTAAATGGAGGTGAGAAAGCTAAATCCATGGGTGAGCGGGATCACGAATTATGGCACATAGGTAGAGATATTAATAGGAATGGGTTAGTTAGAGATATGAATAGGAAGAGTGCTAGGATCTTGCTCATTAATTTCTAATCAGATGACTAGGCTTTAAGCATTATCAGTGCTTAAGCACCATAAATAGGCTTAGATGGTACTAGTAAGTGACAATTTTGGGTGGACTAGAAGAAGTGGTTCAAGGAATACCTATAGAAGAAGAGATTTTCATTGGTGGTGACTTCAGGGGACTCATAGGTTCCAGTCATAGTGGGCTTGTGAACGTTCATGTGGATATGGTTTTTGGGTAGGAATGAGGTGAGAAACACCATCCTAGATTTTCTTATATCTTATGAGCTGATTTTAGCGAACACTTGGTTTAGGAAAGTCATTTGATCACCTATAGGAGGGAATCTAGCCACATAGACTTCTTTTTGACCAGAAGGGTAGGGAAGAGTTGTTGGAGAGAGTGTAGCTAGGCAATATCAACTTGTAGTTTGAGATATTTGTTTTAGCAAGGCATATAAGAAAGCCTAATGTGTTCTAGACCCTAGGATTAAGTGTTGGAGGTTGAAAGGGACACACAAGTGTCTTTGGTGGGTAGACTAACCAAAGAGATTAACTGGGAAGGCGATTTTGCCCCTGATGTGAAATAAGATGATGAATTGTATTAGATGAGGACGCCAAGAAAGCTATGGGGAATCTAGGGTCTATAAAGATATTTTTGATAGGTAGGGCTCAAGAGATGGAGAAAAGGATATCTATAGGCTTGCTTGGATGAGGGAGTAGGATACTAGAGATTTGGGAACTATTAGGCTTATTATGGATAACAACATATTGTCTTGGTGAAGGATGAGGAGATCAAAGATGGAGTGTTTTGATAAGCTCTTCAATGGTAGTTATTCAATGTTGTATGAACTGACTATACGGCCAGAGATTTGTGACTCTGGGTGGGATAAGCCTCTTTTGGTGGATTACATGGTTGTATAGAAATATTTGGATTCTAATGCTAAACAGTTGAATGGTTTCTTAAAGAGGTTCTCAGATCTGAGATACAGAATTTGCTTGCCTCCTTTGACTTGAGATTTTTTAATCATTCTTTTCCAGTACTGCTCTTTATAGAGATGATCTTTCTTCAGTCTTTCCCAGTACTGCTTTTTTATGGACCATTTTCTTTATTTCTCTTTAATACTTTTGTATGTTACTATTTCTATCCATGTTTTTTTATCGTTCCTGTTCTTTTAGTATCAGAAATATGTCCAGTATTACTCATTGTTCTGTGCATTGTCAGTAAACGCACCTCATGTCCAGCTCATCTAGCTCAACTTTTCGTGGGTAAAAAATTCCTTTTAGGTTGATTTTTTTTTTTTAATTTCCATATTTTCTTTCTTTATAGCACATCAATCAGCTTACTTTTCTTATTTTCTGCATAGTACTTTTATAGGTATCTATAGTTATTTATCATTCTTCTTAACTCATGTTGCTCTAGTTTAATGTTTTTTCTCCTCGTTCTTACCTTTTTCTGTGAATACTTAATTTTCTGGGTTTCATAATTGATCATTGCAATCCTACTTCTCTAACTTGATACCTGGAAGTACAAGATTTTAGCTTTTACTTTTTTCCATGAGCATTAAAAAAATTTGTCAACTAATTCATGATATATGTGCCGTAGTGTTTTTTATTTGCTGTTTCTGTTGAAATTGTTCTCTCTCTCTCTCTTGCACACACACACACTCCGTCTTATTATTGCTGATGTATTATTTCATAGTGGTGCTTTATTTTGGTAAATATAATCAAACTCAATTAATATGTACTGTTCTGAGTTACTGTAGTTGATATGCTTTGTTAACATAGAAGTTTTGAGTTGAAAAAAAATAATTATGAATTTTAAATGAATTAGCTGACTGCTATCGATAAGCAGCTCATGATTTATTTCTGGTTTTGCAGGAAATCTATGCCATAAAATTGCCTGGAAATCCAAAACTTGGTGAAGGTAAACCTGAGAATCAAAACCATGCAATTGTATTTACTCGAGGAAATGCAATTCAGACAATTGACATGAATCAGGTGACAGATTGTGGTTATTTCACTTAATTCTTCTGGATCTAAGTGCTTTCAGATTAGCTGAATGCAAAAGAACCAAATTGTGAAGCTCCTTAGAGGTTTTATGTGTGCCATAGGAACTAAATTTCCACATTTTGATTTTACTTTACACATTAAGTGATACTTTTCATTCCTTTATATTTATTAAAAAGCCATGATATCAATTACAGTAGGGAGTTCATGTTAAATAACATAATGAATAACGTCGTTTATTTCCATGTGTAAATCTTATTTGAAGCAGGGCCATATTGTGGCATACTGTTATTCTGGTTTATGTTAGTTTTGTTGGGTTCACCTTTGACTGGCCTGAGCAATTGGTCTGTAGCATGCGTGCTGCATTAGCCACTAAAGATGCTCCACTTTTACTCCCCCCCATTGTACATGTTCGCTTTTAACAAGTGAATCAGCCTTCCATAAAACATGATATTATGTTAACATTTAATCAAAGTGGGCTTGTTGCTGTCAACTTTAAATCCATCATTTTTATTCCTTTTGGAATATTTTTCACGTCTTTTACTTTTCTAATGCCGTGTCCTCTCACATTTAATTGGTGCTTTACAATCTTAGGCATTTCCACAGTCTAATGCGTGACTGCTACTGATGCTTCTTGATCTTTATGTGATTTTCTTGCTACAAAATTTGGAAAAATAATATCTTTGCATTTCTTGAGATCTTTTTGATTCTATGTTTTTGTTGTTATCTAAATCCAGGACAACTATTTTGAGGAAGCCTTGAAGGTGAGAAACCTTTTGGAAGAATTTAATCGTGATCATGGCATACGCCCTCCGACTATTCTTGGTGTCAGGGAACATGTATTTACAGGAAGGTAAGCTTCTATTAAGTCTTTTCTGTTGGTTTGATGTTTATGATTGTGATTCTCTTGGCATCTTTAATTTATGGGTTATATAATTGATATGCAGTGTCTCGTCTTTAGCTTCTTTTATGTCCAACCAAGAAAGCAGCTTTGTAACTCTAGGTCAGCGTGTTTTGGCAAATCCTCTGAAGTAAGTGAATATTTGTAATAAAAGTGAGTTGCATAACATTTTAGACTCCAAATGCAGACTAATTGAAGTTGATGTGCTATTTAATTTCCAGGGTCCGAATGCATTATGGCCACCCAGATGTTTTTGATAGGGTTTTCCATATAACAAGGGGTGGTATCAGCAAGGCCTCTCGTATTATAAACATAAGCGAAGATATCTATGCTGGTATACGTGTTTTACCTGATAAGAGATGATTATATTAGACTCGTTAATATATGTCAAATTTAAGTCTCAGCACCGATGACAATGTAGTTGACACTATTTGTTGCAGCCCCTTATTATGAAGAGGAAATGAAAAATGCTGTGTTGTATGTGCTGGGCTGTATATTTTGCAATTCCTCTTCTCTCCATTTCTGCCTTTTTCTTTTCTATTCAAGCCATCTGAAACTGACCGGTGCTTCTTTGTCTGTTACGTTCCAAATATTAGTCCAGTTATAAACTTTTCTGGTCAAGTTTTCCATCTCTGGCCTTTTCATTTCAATTTTGTTATTAGCTTTAATTTCATAAGATATCCTTTGAAACTTTAAATCAAACATTTTCTTAAAAAATGTCGAGAAAGTATCTAAAATAAAAAGGATCTGAAATGAAAAAGCTTGACTTAGAGAAGTCAGATAGTTGCTGTGGTATCTTGTATTACTATGTATCAATTATTGAGGATAGTTTGAACTGTTTCTGGTTATTTCTACTTCATAAACTTTGGGTTTTTATTTGTAGGGTTTAATTCAACTTTACGCCAAGGAAATATCACTCATCATGAGTATATTCAGGTATAAATGATTCACTCTTTCCCTAGTCTTTATGGGGGATGGACATATGCCAGTTGAGGAATTAAATTATGGACTTATTCTATGGCTCTAGTTGTAACCGTTATAAATATATATTATTGAGTATTACTTATTTTCCAAGTATTAGGGCTTTGGGATCTTATTTGTCTTTTTTGCATTTTATTAGGGTCTTAGGTTTAGTTACAAGTGCCGATTTATTTAGTTGGGAGTGCGTGGATTTAGAAATTATTTATATTTTCTAGGCATTTTAGTGTTTGGTTTTGATGTTTGGGAATTTGGATTATTTCTATTGTGTTGATTTTTAGAATACTTGTTCTATATCAGAACTTCCTTTCAATTTACACACCATTGAGATGTGGGTTTACAACTTGAATTTATAGGTTGGCAAAGGAAGGGATGTTGGGCTCAATCAGATTGCCTTATTTGAAGGGAAGGTTGCTGGTGGTAATGGTGAACAGGTTCTTAGTCGAGATGTATACAGGCTTGGGCAGCTCTTTGACTTCTTCAGAATGATGTCATTCTACTTTACCACTGTGGGATACTATTTTTGTACCATGGTATGTGACTGTTACATAAATGCTTTTCCTTGTTAACTGATGCTAAGTGTAGAATGAAACTGAATTGAACCATGTATAAACATGTGTGTGTGTGTGTGTGTGTGTAGAGAGAGAGAGAGAGAGAGATTGCTTGAATAAATTTATATTTTGATTCAAAGTTCATGTTGTAGTATTAATGTTTGCCCTGATATTGTTAGCTTTATATATCGATTCTGTGCATGTGTGTTGGTACAATTTGTTTTTATTGTAAAAAAATGTGACATTATTATTAATCAGAAATCCCTACCTGTTATAGGAGTAGACTTTCATGCGGTTTTGGTGCCCTTTGATTTGTGCTGCACTCTTTCTTATACACTCTTGTTTACTTCAAAATGTCAGCCGTAGATGGGTTTTCCTTAAAGCAAGAAAATCTACTGCAGTTAATACTTTCATACAGTATGATGCGTGTGTAGTATTAAATTGTATTTTCTTTGCTGAACAAATTTATTTATTTTTGCAGTTAACTGTGCTGACTATATATATTTTCCTTTATGGAAGGGCTTATTTGGTAAGTTAGATTTGGACATATTTTCTGCTTGATTGCATATGATCTTATAATTCGAATTATTGCATGTTTGTGATCTTAGAGGTTTAAGCGTACATTGCATTTGTATGTCCAAGTTTTCTGTCTCATATGTTACGTTTTATTTGTGTTTAAATTAGGTATCAAACATGTTGAATCAACATGAAAAATTTCCATGGTAGATAAATTAATATTTTTTCTATTTAGGCCGTAGGAGAAACTGAAAGTAAATATTAATTTGCTTAGGGTGTTATAGCTTAGTACTGATTCAACTAATAAATAATTTAAGGGTCTCATATATGTGATCAGGGATGTATTTGAAAATAAGAAATAGAAATATCATGGTGATAAGAATACTCATGCACGTGTGCACACACACCCACACACACGTATATATGGCCAAATTTATAAACTGGATTAGAACACATGCGCACAGGCATGCGCACGCACACATATGTAGGTATGTTTATTTAACTCTCTCAGACAAGGACATCACCTTTTCATTTTGTCCAATATACATTTTACAAAATTTCTTGTTCACATATACGAAACACATCAATTATATAAAAATGAAAAAGTGTTTTGAGCTTGCAAACTTAGAGTTAAACCAAATATCATCGTCCATGGGCATTGCCACACAACCAAATCTACTAATTTCAACTACAATTTACGCAAAATAGGTGATTCCTTGAGCGTATATAACTTAAATTTCAGGGAGTAATTTCTTCTTTTTAATGCTGGAATTACACTTTATGTTCTCTTTTTCAGTCTGAAAGTGGTGTCTTTTTTATTGAAATTCACTGTAGCATTATGCTGTACTGTTTTCTCCATTTTCCAGTTGTCCTTGAATATTTTGTGGGTGTTCACACGTACAGAGGTACGTGCATTTGTGCATGTACGCATGTTTTATAGCTTTGCCAGGTATCAATCCAAAATTTTGTCTCAGGCACTCTCTGGAGTTGGTGAAACAATGCAAGTTAGAGCACAGATAACCGATAACACTGCTCTTGAAGCTGCTCTGAATACTCAGTTTCTCTTTCAAATTGGTATCTTTACGGCTGTGCCAATGATTTTAGGCTTCATCTTGGAGCAAGGTTTCCTAAGGGTAATTGATTATCCTGCGTGTATCTCAATTTATTTCCCTATTAATGCCTATGAGTGAATAACTGTACCGAAATGCATGTTTTTGAAAGTTATCCTCTTGTTGTTAGATTAGTTTTTTCTCTCTTACCATTGCCTTCATATGATCCACTTATATTGAACTCTGTTCTTAGAAGTATGTGTATATGTTAACGGAGAACGTAAATTCCTCTATTCTAAATTACTAATAACGAATCGATTCTAATGTCAGTTGACTTTTTTTCTCCATGGGTTTGATCACCATTGGTAGATTCAGGATTCTAATATCCCATTGAATTTAATCATCTTGGTTTCATGTGATTTTGTGCACAAAATTCAACGGAGTGATGGGTGGGCATGTCATTCAGTTTTTACATCAGCTGTTTTTGGTTATTTATGATTTTAATGTTCTTGGTATGTTTTAGTGGGAGCTACGCCCTGTAGTTCAAGTGAATAATAAATCTGGGAAAATTTCCATGATAAGTTACTGCAAAGTTGGATTTGTATCTGTATTGGCTAAGACCTGAGATCTCATAGTGTAATGGTGATTTATTGTATTCATGCCCATATTTTTTATTTCACAGTTTTAAGCGTTATGCTAAATGGCTAATGTGATCAATGCTTTCTTTTTTCCCCTTTTTCTTTTCTTATAACTTAACGAAATGAAATCCAGTCCTGAAAACAAATTGTTTGAAATACATGTTGTAGCCATGTAAACTATTCCGTAAGAAATTATTTTTTTGATTCACTGTTATGTCTTTTGCTGAAAGATTAAATGCTCTAGATCATAATCAGTCCCCAAAAGCCTGAGAAAAATGGTTTGTAGAGCAAAAATCTACTAGCATCAATTTGTTTCAGTCTCTATTCACATGTGTAATATGTCCTCTTTGTTAAAATTTGCATTATCCAGTTAGTTCGTACTGCAATTCTTGCTGTTTTTAATTGAACCTTTTGGGACTGCTGTTTTTACTGTTTAGCATTGTATGTATTAGACAGTTGAGAGCTTCTGTCTGCATGGCATGCTTGTTGATATTTTTATCTGTAACTGGAACAAATTAGCCTTTTTACTCTCTGTCTTATCATGTGATTGATTCTGTAGGCTGTTGTCAGTTTTATCACAATGCAGTTACAGCTTTGTACCGTTTTCTTCACATTCTCTCTGGGTACAAGAACTCATTATTTTGGTCGGACAATCCTGCATGGTGGTGCTAGAGTATGTTTTGTCGCCTTTTATCAGATTCCCTTTTCCTTTATTTACAAAAATTGGGATCTAGGCATATAATATGCATTAATGCTTGTTTCTTAACAGTATCAAGCTACGGGTAGGGGTTTTGTGGTCCGCCATATTAAATTTGCTGAGAACTACAGACTATATTCTCGTAGTCATTTTGTTAAAGGGTATTTCGCTCTCTCTCTTTACATATGTAGGTGTGATTGCATGTGTGTATGCGTGCGTGTTTACTTTTACTGAACCAACAGTATTAAGTTAAGCTCTTGTGCTGCATTCAGGCTAGAAGTTGTGCTTTTGTTGGTGGTGTTCCTTGCATATGGGTATAACGATGGTGGTGCATTTGCCTACATTCTTCTTACTGTTAGCAGTTGGTTTATGGCTCTTTCGTGGCTTTTTGCCCCCTATTTGTTCAATCCTTCTGGATTTGAGTGGCAAAAGTAAGCAATCTTCTTTTATTTTTATTTTTTTTTAGAAGTGGGATTCTACCTAATGAGGCATCTCTTTTGCCTTATTTTTTTTTTTTTAAGGATTGTAGAGGACTTCAGAGATTGGACAAATTGGCTACTTTACAGAGGTGGAATTGGAGTTAAGGGAGAAGAAAGCTGGGAAGCTTGGTGGGACGAAGAATTGGTATTCTTTTCATTCTCAATATATCTAATACTAAAATAACTCTTTGATTGATTTGTTTGTTCTATAAGTTACCAGTGTTATTTCTGATGCATAAACGATATGTTTTAGTTATTTGTAAATTTGAAGCTATAATATTGTCGTTAACAGTGATTAAATATTCAATTGATTCATAACAAAAGGCAGTATGCTCACTGAATTCTGTCAAACTTTGTATTTGCTTTTCTGATACACGGAGCTTAAGCATCTTTTCTGTCTTTTCTCCTGTAAAAATTCTAAGATAGTATGTTGTTGAATCCATAACTTCATAGTGCATATAGATGCTCTTTTCGCTGGAAAGCCGGCTTACAAATACATTTATTATGCAGGCAAATTTATTATTTGTTATGAAATTCTTATCCCTAGTTTAGCTCACTATACCTTCATTTGTAATTTAGTTAGTCAAAATTTTCTAGCGTCATCACTTATTTCTCACTCATTTCCTGGTTCAACTTGCTTTTAATTCATTGTTTATTAATCTGTTTTATGTAGATGTCTTGTTTTAACTGTGTTGGGTTTAAATATGGCTAAAATAACAAAAAAGCCTCTGAACTTTCCCATTTTTCCTAGGTAAGCCCCTATACTTTTATTGTACCAAAATAAGCCCTTAACTGTTAATTTGTACCTGAATAAGCCTTTAACCCTTAGTCTTTTTTTTTTTTCCTTCAATTTTCAGCCAGATAATCGGATCATGTTTGTTTGATAACCATTGAAAATTAAAATTTTTAATGGTTTTATATTCTCAATGCATTTTATAAATTATATTTAGAAACCAATGGAAGATTTTCAATGAAAAGGTGTTGAAAATGCTAAGCAGCTTTTGGCTAGTTAATGTTTTAAGACAATTTATTTAAAGGAAAAACATTTTTAAATTATTTTAATTCATAGTCTTTCCTCCATTTATTCTTTCCTTTTAAACTTTTACCAAGTGAAAATAATTACAATTGTATCCTCTTTCTAAAAAAATTTTAATTTATACTAAACATGTAAGTTTAAGTAGCATACCAAACAACTTTTATATCATAAAATAATTACTTAAATTTTGGGAAATCAATTTTTAATTTTTCAGTGTTGAATTTGTTCAGCTTATCAAACAGCACCCACATCAGGTTCCATGAGGAGAAAAAAAAAAATCCAACTAACATTGACCAACAAAAGTCAAGGTTTTTTTTTTTTTTTTTGGGGGAGTAACGGCTTATTTGGCTGCGATTGAATGTTAGATTCTTATTTGAGTACAATAAAGGCTCAGGAGCATACTTAGAAATAGTGGGGAAGTTCAGGGGCTCATTTAGTATTTTAGCCTATTTGCATCTACAGGCACACATTCGCACACTGAGAGGAAGAATATTGGAGACAATCTTAAGTCTCAGATTTTTCATTTTCCAGTATGGCATCGTCTACAAGCTACACGTACAGGGAACAAATACGTCATTGACGGTAAGAGTTGTATGCTTGTACTCGGCAGTTGATACTGTCTTTGCTGCAGCTTTGGCCAAAAGTTGTTTTGGTTGTTAAAATGTTTATTTGCCACTTTGTTTAGTGAACTTTCCTTGACCCATTCCCCTCTGTCGTGATTTCTCTGAAATGGATCTCAAAAAGCTTTAAGCTAATTGGAAGGAACAAGATTTGCCCTTATAACGGTTATATTCGGAACGCGATTGATGTAGTTGGGATGGAAAAGAAGCGTTTCCCTTTTGGCATGAGACCATGATTGATGTATTTTTTACATCTATATCTGATTCTTATTTTTAGTTTTAGCAAATTTGGAAGGGATTTCTCTTGAATTTGTCGCCTTGCATTTTTTGTGGTAAACATTAAATTTTCGTGGTATAATTACCTAATACTATTACCACAAGTATATTTTAGTTTACACAACATATAACTGTTGCAATTTTATAATCACATTATTTTTCTTGTTATGGTGAGGACCATAATGTTCTAAAAATGATTTAGTGCATATTTATGGACGTTTGTGCATGCATGCAATGTAATTGGAGATAGGCGAGAAACAAGTTGATTTTCAAAGTAAATTGTCTTTGAAAATATCTTGTTGAATAAAGGTCAATGTGTTGCTTTGTAAGTATGATATTCAACATCTTAGAGTAGTGTCAAATTTACG
>JBBYHO010000020.1:736745-753161 GCA_038382025.1 Adansonia gregorii | reverse complement strand
ATATCTTGTTGAATAAAGGTCAATGTGTTGCTTTGTAAGTATGATATTCAACATCTTAGAGTAGTGTCAAATTTACGGAGATCTAGGATTAATGAGCAGTCAAACTCTCTGGTAGTCAAACTTTTGTTGTATTCAGGGCAAAGTACATTGTTGGCTACCTTAGTGAGCTGTGTTCCTGAGCTATCAATAAATTCATTGAATTAGTGATAGGAAAGTGATATGATAGTAGTTTTACGATTCTAATCTTTGGGGGCCTTAATTTTTCTTGATTTTCTACTATGCTCATTTCATTTTTAACTTGAAGCAATTCCTTAGTATATGTAAACAAATTTTTTTTTCTTAATCACTGGTTGAAGTGGCACTTGTAAATGCTCGTGCGTGTTCGATGAATTGACCCGAAATTACATAAAGCCTATGGAAAAAGGAGAGGAAGAGCAGAACTTTTTATGCCTTGTTTATGTTCTTATTTGCTTTGGGATTGGTTGTATAAAATTTGAACCATTGAAGAATATAGAGAGGATTAGTTTCTGTAACTTGAATTGCCTGTATCTTTGTAGGTTTATGGCCTGTCCTGGATCGTGCTTGCCGTGCTTATACTCTTATTCAAGGTTCATAACAGAATTTTTTTTTTTTTTAGTTTTTATACTTATTATTCTCTCGTTGGAACTGACGGGTGACGTTTGGTTCGTTAATGTATGTTACCTCCGATTAAATAGGTATTCACCTTCAGCCAGAAGATTTCAGTTAATTTCCAGCTTCTGCTGCGCTTCATCCAAGGGCTCTCCTTCTTGATCGCAATAGCCGGTTTAGCTGCTGCAGTTGTGTTTACAAATTTGTCTATGCCAGACATATTTGCTAGCATCTTAGCATTCGTGCCGACTGGATGGGGAATCCTCTCTGTAAGTTTCTATTCGCATTTTTCTTAATCTGTTTCCTTATACACCCAAACTGCACAGGAGTTCAGATAATGTCGTCATTGTCTGGCGTACGTGATCATCATATTTGCAAACGATGATTTTATCTTATTTTTCTTTTATTTCTCTTGAAATAATAATAATAAAACTAATTATATTTGCAGATTGCAGCAGCTTGGAAACCATTGGTGAAAAAGCTAGGATTGTGGAAGTCGATTCGGTCGATTGCTCGTTTATACGATGCTGGAATGGGAATGATTATATTTGTTCCAGTCGCGTTTTTGTCTTGGTTCCCATTCGTATCAACATTCCAGACGAGGCTGATGTTCAACCAAGCTTTCAGCCGAGGCTTGGAAATCTCTCTTATCCTCGCTGGTAACAATCCTAATACTGGCCTTTGATTTTGAGAGTCTCTTTATGTTCCACCGTATTTCTAATCCCCACTGTTTTGACAAACTGAACAGATTCAACACTTAAAATTTTTAGTTTTTAAATATTTAACTACTGAAATCTATTTATGATACAAAAGTTGTTTGGTGTGTTATTGTAAATTGATGTTTAATATATTATTATTATTATTATCATTATTATGATTATTATTTAGATATGATTTCACAATATTTTAGTGTTAGGCTATTATTTATTATTGGTTGTAATCATAGCTGTTAAGTGAAGGAATGCATTGTGAAATTGAAATTTTATTACATTTGAATGGAGTATTTTATTATTTCGTAAGATTTGATTATGTGACAAATAAAGAAGTTATGATTTTTTTGTAAATTGTCAGCGGTCTTTAATAGTAGTTTTTGAATTTTTCATGTTGATTTAATAATTAAATTATAAAATTTTCATTTTATTTAAAGTTTTTAAAAATTTCTAGAATATAAGTGTTTTTTTATAAAGCAATTATTAAATTGCATTAATATTAAACTTTCATGTTAATATTATCGTGTTTTACTTTTTTTTTTAATTTTTAAAGATAATAATAATAATAATAATAATAATAATAATAATAATAATAGTTGATTTATTCCTTTGTATTTATCAAACTGAATTTAAAAATATAAAAAGATAATAAGAACAAAATGAAGAAACAAATAAAAAAGATGATAATGTTAATTTTATTTATTTTTTTTGGTTATATTTTTTTAAAATAATTTTTATTTGAAATGATTTAATAAACTTATTTTTATATATTTAACAAAACTATGTAATTCTTGTAGCAAGCAGGGGTCAAAGTAACTATGATTTAAAAATAATTTTAAGAGTTTACATTCTTGCTTTAAAATTGAACAAAAAATATTAGATGCAAAAAAATTAATTAAGCAAGCGTAAAACTTTTATTTTTCGTTCATTGTTTTTAAGTAAAATTTTGAAATAATTTAATAATAAATTACGATGTGTATATTCATACATTTAAAAAAATATATATACAGGGCAAGCAAAGTTCTAGTAATTTCGTAGAAAGGAAAAATAAAATCTTCTGATCATTTGGCTTGGTAATGGCAGTCCAATCACCAACTCTACCAATCGACTTCGTTAAACCGACTGACATGTCATTCACTTTAATTATTTGATATTTGACTTTATGGATTTATTACTTATATTTACATACATGAAAATAAATTATTTTTAAATTATTTATTGACACAGGTTAATTTTAAAAATCAGTTAAAAATCGATAATTTAAATGATTTTTAAATTTTTATATGAGAAATTATCAATTGATTAGGCAATTTTTTAGTTTGTTATAAAAAATTATTGTGTTGGGAAATTGCCATGTACGGTGATTTTCCAACTTATTGTCTAATTTATTTGCGTAGTTTCACAATTGGTGAGAATTTAATATTTTATTTATCGATTTTTTATAAAAAATTGAAAAATTATCTAATCAATTGATGATTTCTCATCTAGAAGTTGAGAAATTATCAAATTAGATGACAAGTTCTCAACTAAATTTTATAATTAAAAAATCGACATTTGAAATGATGATTTCTCAACTTATTTTCAAAATTGACTAACTTCGATAAATAATCTGAAAATGACTTATTTGTGTAAATAAAAAAAATTTTATATTATTTAAATATAAGAAGTCAGAATAAAAATGGCAAAATGCCGAATTTGGGATCAAACTTTATTAGATATATATATATATATAAATGAATTAGGGTTAATTTTTTTATTTTAGTATATCGAAGGTTTAATGTTTTCAAATAACAATTTATGGTGGTGTTTGATGAACAAACGTTAGAAAAATCAGTGAGTTCCAAAAAAAAAAAATATACAGACATGTACTTATTTTTACACATCTAGCAATAATTTATGAAAGGAAAAAAGTAAATGAATAAAAACTAGTGTAATAAAAAACGGTGCTATTGATTGACCCTTAGGTCTGCTCTTCTCTTCATCAACCAATCTTAATTCTTAGATTATGTTCTTGAGATTATAATTTCTGTTAACTTTTTTTGTATTAGATTACAATAGTTTTATATATATTTCTTTTGTTGTTTTCTTTCTCATGTTTCTTTCACTTGAGATTAATTAAAAAAAAAAAACTTCATAGTATAATTTTTCATCTCATTTCTCTACCATTAAAAGCAAAAAAAAAAAAAAAACAAAAAACCAACTCCACTCTACACAAATTAATCAACGTAAAAAAAACTATCGCTT
Source organism: Adansonia gregorii (assembly GCA_038382025.1). Lineage (NCBI taxonomy): Eukaryota > Viridiplantae > Streptophyta > Magnoliopsida > Malvales > Malvaceae > Adansonia > Adansonia gregorii. Next base: position 749,577 of record JBBYHO010000020.1, on the reverse strand, counting down.
TTATATTATTTGTTATAATTTAAAAAATACAAAAGTTAAAATATTAAATTTAATAGTACTTGATTAAAATGCTTTATTCATTGTAGTATAAGAATTCTTAATGGACTTCTACTATGATTGATCTTGAGATAGATTGAGCCTATCCTAGTTGTCTTACAGGCATTGTCATTGCCCATGTAAGCAACTCCTCAATTTATTTCTTCAAAATCGAAGAACCTTTCCTGATTAAGAGACATATGATAAGGAAAGCCTGTTTGCAATATTCATTCATCTGAATGGAATGTCGAAGGTAAAATAATCGACAGTAATTCAGTATCCTCACTGTCATGCTCAGCTATACATGCATCTAGAGCAGCTTTTTCCTTCTTCTTTAGCTTCAAGGAATTTTTCTTCTAGCATCCTTTCGCATGACAAAAAGCACACTCATCTTTTTCAAATCTAGCTTTTAAACAAGATCTTCTTCTCCTCCTTTTTTTTTTTGGCTTTGCAAACGTCTTCTACTACAATCGCCATTGCTATTATGTTCATGTTTGCCTTTTTATCCTTTCTTCTTAGCTCATAACTATACAACGCAACGGAAACTTCATTAGCAGATAATTTATCTTTCTCATGAAGCAATGCAGTCTTAAAATACTCAAATTCATTTGGAAGAGATATTAACAACATCAAAGCCAAATCCTTATCTTTGGAAGTTTCATTCATGTTTAAGAAATCTACCACTAACTGATTAAATGCAGTAATGTGATCATTCATAGTAGTACCTGATTAGTAATTGAATCACATCGATCATTACTTAATATGAAATCAATTCCAACCACTCTTTTTCAAGAATTTATTCTTAAGCACTTTTCATAGCTTGTTGACAAAAGTTTTGTTCTTGAAAATATATTTCTACTCTCTCGAAAGGCATGATCGAATCATACCCCAACCTAAGCAATAGATGGTTTTCCACTCTTTCTCCTCTTTATCATCTAGTTTCTCTTCCTCAATGGCGATGTGTAGCCCTTATTGAAAGAGAAAATCTAGCACTTCGCTTTGCCATGTGTAAAATGACCAATACCATGAAACAACTCCACCAAAAATTTTGTATTTGACATTATAATCCCCATCGATATGGTTAAAGAGGTTGATGCCTTGAATGCTTCAAATTCTGTTGCCATTTCAACAACAAACTAATGTATTTAGTAGTAAGCAAGCCTAGAAAATACCAAGGCTCTGATATCGATTGTTGCTGGAATCAAGTCACTTCCAAGCTAAAATAACTTCGATAACAAACAACATGCAGCAAACTAACCTAATGAATATAACTATTGAATACAAAAATAAAAAATACCAAAACAATAAAGAGAATAAAGGCAAAAAATACCAAAATTTATGAGGTTCAATAATTTGCTTACTCCTCGGGCACTATAATAGGAGACCACTTCACTAACTTCAAAGAATACACTTTTAGGTAATTAATTTAATTACCTGCTAATAGAATATCCTAATTAAAGGATTTTCTCAAATATTTAACTAATAAGAAGAGAGGGATTTTAGATACAAACTAAAAAGGGATTGGGTTATATTTATAATAAGCCTTCTACTTATCTAACTCTGTACAAAATTAATATTAGATACAGTAATTGTTACATTTCAAATTTCAATCACAATCGATGTGGGAACAATATCTCATACACATAAATATGGAATACAATAAAAACCAAAACTTAGCAGTGTTAAGGTTAAATGTTCTACCTTGACTTAGTCTATTTATTTTTTGCGTTCAACAATACTTGGTAAAACAATGTTAATTCATGGTATTGTTCATGTTTTTACAACACTGCTTTATATATGATTTTTTTATCATGTTCTGTTAATGCAGTATTAATTTTATTATTCAAAACTTATATAGGAACTTGTTCATTCTCACTTGGAACCAATTCTCTGCTCGTAGTATTGGCAGTGTTGGTGCTTTTGTTTTAGGAATCGACCCCTTGCCTTTTATGCGCATGGTTCTCAACAGATGTTACTTCTGCAATTCTTTATTTCTTTCAACAATTCAGCAATTATTTGCCCGTAACGGAGGACTTGTGGCTACTTTCATGGGGCAAGGGGTGTTCTGTGCTTGTTATGAGTATCTTATCCGAGCTATTAGACATTGCTGCGCAACATAAAATTTTTTTTTTCTCTCTTTTTTTCACCAATTTTAAAAAAAATATCTGTCATAGATATTTTCGCTTTGATGACAAGGATATTTATTTGGATGATTTCGCTTTAATTACAAAGACCATTTACTTTTTCAGATAATCAAAATGAATGATATAATTTCGCTTTTAATTACGAAGGCATTGTTTTTCTTTCAACGCTGGAAGATAGAGAAAAAACCGACAAAACGCTCCCTTTAAAAAATAAAAACAAAAAGCTGACATGGTGGGAAATTTGACGCAAATGGGTTGACGATCGGGCCCACCGCAAACCAAAACCCGAATTCCATTCTCTCCTCAGTTTTTCAACTTTAGTGAGTCGGCGTGTGCATCTCTGTAATTTTTTTTTTTCCTTCCTATTTGTAATCTTTCGCCCATTTCCCTTAAATTTTCGGATTTTTTCTCCTAAATTTTCGTCTTCCTTCCCAAACCCTAACCCTAACTCTCCACTCGCTTCGAAAATCCCCCCCCCTTAGATTTTAATCCTCTCAATAATTAAACTGACGGTCCTTAGAGATTCGATTGTTCGATTCAATTTCTTGATTTGTCGGTAAACAGGAAGTAAAATTCCCATTTATTTTATTTAAGATCATCCATGTCTGCCGTCGTAGAAGAAAGTATACAATGATCGAATTATTGGCGTTTTGTTTCAATTGTATGGGGATTACGAAATGCCTGAGCTTCGAAAAGGAGTCTGTAGAGGCCGCGAGGCGTTAGCGCAGCGGCAGCGGCAACCACGACAGGAGCGAAAGCAAACGAGGCAGAGGAATAAAGGGTGGAAGCGCGCGGCTGCGGCTGCTGAGGTAGGTAGGCCGAGGACTAGATTGGCCGCTAAAAGACTCAAGGAGGAGGGTCAGCGTCAAGCGGTAGTAGGTTCGACTGCAAGAGACGATCATAATAATAATAATAATCATCATCATCATCATCAGGTGATTTTGATCTCAGAGAGGGATAGCGATATCCAGAGGAAGGAGTTGGTAAAAGTTGATAAAGAAAAGGAGGCTGTGATGGGGGACCATAGCGGTGGGTTGAGTGCTAACAAGGCTGCTGGACAGGAAGAGGAAGGAAGCACTGCACCTTTTCCAGAGAGGGTATGCTTGTGGTTTTGCCTTGGTCTTCATTTATTTATTTATTTATGTTTTCTGAACTGCGTTTGTTTTATTATTGGAAGTGTTGTGGTTCTTTGGCTCATGCTTGTTGGTAGTTGTTTTTGTTATGGTTTCAAGCGTTTATATTTTCGACGATAGCATTCTTTTGCCTTTTAGTCTAATTTAAAATTTTTCTTTTTTGTGTGTTTTCTGTCTGGTGAAACTGTTGATAGCCAATTACTTCCAGGCTTCTTTTCTATCTAACACTTTGTTAGAAAGGAAGGACTAGAGGGAAAGGAAAAGGGAATGGAATTGATTTTCACTTGTTCATTTTGGTAAATATATGGAAAATGTACGGATGGAAAATAATTTATTAAACTTGTAAATTAAGTGATTGATTTTAGTTGAATGAATGTTATCCTCCCACTTGTGGAACAGTTGAATTTTGAGGGAATGGAGAAAGGTGAAAATCCTCCTATTTTCCTTCCTTCTAATTTCTATACTGTCAAACGAGTGAAAAGATAGAGAGGAAAAGTGAAAAACCTTTTTCCTTCTGCTCCTTTTCTTTCTTTGTCGTAAGCTTTGTTTTTTTGTGTTGTAATATCATTTTTCAGTTCAGTTTGGTTAATTGGATTTATTATCCTTTCAACTTTGCAAGGTTCAAGTTGGGGGATCTCCTACTTACAAGATAGAGAGAAAGCTTGGTAAAGGTGGATTTGGTCAGGTGTTTGTTGGACGACGTGTTAGTGGTGGAAATGAACGTGCAACTGGTTCTGCGGCCATGGAGGTAAACTATCATCAACTATCTTAAGCCACAGAAAGTTCCATACAATCCTAATTCTTGATATTAATATTAGTTCCGTTACTTGTTTTGAATTCTTTTAGGTAGCTCTGAAATTTGAGCATAGAAACAGCAAAGGCTGCAATTATGGTCCTCCATATGAATGGCAAGTTTACAGGTAGGTGGCTCAATTTCCATTTAGTGTTTTTTTTTTTTTTGGGGGGGGGGGGACATTAATAAATTATGACCGTATCTAACACTGTCTGTTGAGTTCTTGGTGAATAGTGCTCTTGGTGGTAGTCATGGAGTTCCCAAAGTACACTACAAAGGAAAGCTAGGAGACTATTATGTGATGGTATGATCTGCAGCTTGTCTTCTATTTGTGTATCTATCCTAAATCCACAGCTTAACTTCTACCTGTGTATTTTCAGGTTATGGACATGTTGGGGCCCAGCTTATGGGATGTTTGGAATTCTTCAGGGCAAGCGTGAGTGACCTCTACATTGTTCACAATTCCCCCCTCTCTAAATTGTTCACAATCTCCTCTCCATGCCTCCCTTTTTATGTTTAATTATTCAGAAATGAGAGACTACATAAGCTGAAGGACGTCCAAAATTGCTTCATTCTTATATGATAGAATAACAATTGTTCTTAGTTTTGCCCATCAGACCCAGCTCGAAGAAACAAAAATACTCCCTTGGTGTTTACCATTTTATCATTTTGATGGTAAATGTTCATGCTTGGGCTTACCAAGTTATTTAGTGATTGGGGAGCTATGTTTATTCTCTTGCCTGGGGTTTTTTTTGGATTGTTTTAAGAAAAATAAACAAATTCCAACCCTATAAAAAAAAGCCCAAAACCCAATTCTAAAGTGCCATGTGCACTCTTACACAACTATAAAAGACCCTAAACCTTAGAATCAATATATGTTAGATTAGAGTTTAGATTATCTTGCTGACTGCTGACCCTCTTTTCTTCACCATTTATTCCATACAAAGTAGTAAGGAAAAACAACCAGTTGAAGAATAGGCATGCACTTCTCTCACTGTTGGTCCTTTTTTAGGTAGAATCGAGCATCTATGCTTCTGGTTTTCCCTTTTTTTTTTGGGGGTGGGGGTGGGGGTTGGGTGGGATTGAAGGTCTGCTTGTTACCATGAACAAATGCTGGGGTTGTCTTCTTAACCCTTCTGGGTCAAAGAAAATGTATGCAAGTATTTTTTTTCCCTCAATTTTATTACTTTTTATGGAATATTTGGTGCCTCGTAATCAATGTTGGGATGGATGGACTTACATGACCCCACTAATCTTGGATATAAATTGTTTTTCTCAATTTCATCTGCAGGATGTCTGCAGAAATGGTAGCTTGTATAGCAGTTGAGTCCCTATCAATACTAGAGAAGATGCACTCCAAAGGGTTCGTGATTTTACTTATTTTTTGTATGAATGCTAGTTTTCATTAAAGCTCTATAAATTTATAATATTTTATCTTAACTATTAAATCTAGTTTTCAACTCTTTGCTTTTGTTTCAACTAACTTCTGTTTTGAATGCTGGTCCTGTGTGATACCAGTTATGTGCATGGGGATGTTAAGCCTGAGAACTTTTTACTTGGTCAACCATCTACACCACAAGAGAAGAAGTTGTTTCTTGTCGACCTTGGTTTAGGCGAGTAAATTTCATTTTATCCCTACAGTATCTCTTTTATTTTTTCATTTTAGATTCTTTTCTTATGTTTTGTTTACACCGCAATGTTGCAGCAACAAAGTGGAAAGATAGCAGCAGTGGGCTGCATGTTGACTATGATCAACGTCCTGATATGTTTAGGTGTGTATGATGTTTGTCTAGTTGGAGACTTGTTTATGGCCAAACTCTTTTGCTGATATTTTTGTATTCTGTAATGTTCATATTCATCAGAGGAACTGTTCGATATGCAAGTGTTCATGCTCATTTGGGAAGAACTGCCAGTAGAAGAGATGATCTTGAGTCTCTTGCATATACACTTATATTCCTACATCGAGGTCGACTACCATGGCAGGGCTATCAGGTATGGCTGATAAAATTATCAGTGAGTTGCATATCAGAGACTAGTGTCAGCATTAATTGTCTAAATTGATTTCTCATTCTTTCTTTTACTTTCTAAATCAAGGGTGACAATAAGTCGTTCTTAGTCTGCAAAAAGAAAATGGCTACATCACCTGAAATGCTTTGCTGCTTCTGCCCACCACCGCTAAAACAGTTTCTTGAGATTGTGGTGAATATGAAATTTGATGAGGAGCCCAACTACTCCAAACTGATATCTTTATTTGAGGGTTTGATAGGACCAAATCCAGCTATAAGGCCAATAAACACAGATGGTGCTCAAAAGGTATATACATGTTCTGATATTTGATTTCATGTATGTTGCATGTGATGCTTTTTTTTTAAAATTATTTTAAAATAAAAATTTCATAAAATACTAATATCTCTAAGGTATAAAGCTTGAAGTGTAAATAATTAAAATTTTTAAATTGATCTATAAATTATTCAATACCATTAGTATCAAAAAAAACTATTTTGGTGAAAGTCACTAAATGATATTAGAATTCTTTTTTACAAATTGGATAAATATTGTTAATATTTATAATTAAAAATTTTTAATCATAGTCATTTGATACGATTAGTATTTTTGTTTATAAATTGGGAAAGTTTATTAATAGTTATAATAAAAATGTTTGAAATGGAAATTTAGAAATATAATGAGTTGAAATTTTCTCTTTTCATCGATCCAAAAGTTTCCAACATCTGTGCATATTTTAGATATTTAATTCATTAAGATTTTTAGTGGTGGATGTTTACATTTGATTTTGGGAGGTTAATATAAATGTATGTAAGAATAAGATATATGCAAACAAACAATATACGTAAAAAAATAGTAATCTCAATGAATTATAAATTTAGTGATTCATAAATTTAAATCTATTACGAATTTAATTTTCATTAATAAATTCTAAAAAAAGTGAAAGTGTCAAGCTTTTTAAAGAAGAATTTTTCAGAAGTGGTCAAGACATTCCAAATTATATAGCACTACAATAGAAATTAAGAAAGAGCTATCCCAAATTTCTTACAAAACACAAAAGGCTTAAGGTTACTCACATGAAGACAACAATATCAATAATAATAAAAAGAAAAAAAAAACCCAACATTTTGGCTTTGCAAAGGCAGTTGGCAAGTTGTAACTTAGATGATTAAGTAAAACACATTAAAACTGTTGGGAAAGATATAGGATAGAATTGAAATATATGAGAAGTTATGTTGAGAAAGTTAGAAAGTCAATTTTGTTTTTCTTGATTTTACATTATAGTGACTCAAAATTTTAGTGATTCAAAATTTATGACAAAGTTATTGATCTTAAGTGGTTGTAAATAATCATTGGTCGATTCAAATAATTAGATAAAAAAACAATTTAATTTTAACTCCTTTTGTCATTGCATAAAATTTGGATATGGAAAGTATATAAATAAAATTAACAAATAATAATATCAATTTGTAGGGGACAATTTAAATGTATTTAATGTAAATACATGTTCATACTATGTGTTTTTAAAAATTTTCTTTTTTTTTTGGGGGGGGGGAGGGGGGGCACAAGGCTTCCTTTGGTTCCCACTGTCTTTCACCATTGAAGATTTTCTTACTGAAATCTGTTGACAGCTTAATAATGATCATGAATATTTGGTAGATTATTTATCAAGTAGGCCAAAAGCGAGGTAGGTTGAACATTGACGAAGAAGATGATCAACCCAAGAAGAAGGTTCGTCTTGGTCTTCCTGCTACACAATGGATTTCAATCTACAATGCAAGACTTCCAATGAAGCAAAGGTATTTTGGATTAGTTTTCATCCTGATATCTTATATTCATTGCATTTTTTTCATTAAGACAATGGAATATATGTATACACACACATATTTGTGTGTATAAATATGCATATATGTATATACACACATATATATATGTGTACATATATATATATATACATACATACATACATATATGCCATTTTGCATTATACTGCTTTTGTTCCTGAATAGCTATTGCATTGTCTTTTATGTATTTGGTTGGGCAGTACATGGAAAATGATGTATGTCTGTAAAATAGCTTTGGAAGTTTATGCATGTTTCATTAGAGGGATGTGATAATTAGAATTAATGATTTTTTAAGCTTGTAACTGTATACTTACTGAGACCCTTTGATGGATAAAGTTCTTATTTGGAAAATCAAAGAGACTTTTGTTTGTTCTTATTTGAAGCTTACAATGTCTGTAATTAGGGGGCTCTTACAAAGTTTCAATTGAAGCTTTGAGAAAAGGACGAAAAAGGGGAAAAAAATCTTTTAAAAAATTAAAGACTGATGTTTACTGTAATCTTGCTTAAGATGCGGGGTAATTTATCGTGGAAATGATTTTATTCATAACATTATGATTTTGACTCATGAATTCTTGTCTTCTAAAATGAACCTCGAGATGGTTTTAGACATGATTGTTTCTTTGGTTACATGCCTTTTGCTTCTGAAAGCAAAAAAGCTAAAATTGTTGGACAAAAATGCAAATTATTTATGGAATGATCAGTATTTAAAATTTTTTTGATTTGCAAAATGTGTGATTTTACATTCAAAAGGAACACTTATGCTTAAGCATCTGTTAGATTTTACATAATAGCTAATTTCTTAGAAACATTTGAAGCAAAAAGCGAAAGGAAAGTAATAAATTCAACGTCCAATAGAATCTTAATTAACTATTTTGGAATTAGTTTGGTTCCTTCTATGCTATGGATTTATCCTGTTATACAAACCATGTGTTGAACAGCTTCGTGCTTCCTATCTTTTGGTGGTCCATCTGATCAAACACCTCTTTGTCCATTTCTTGCCCCTCTTTTCTGCACTTTGGCTGGAGTATGATCAGCATGTAGACCATGAGAAAGAGAAGAAAAAAAAATTGATGTATACTAGCTTTCCTTATTTGATGTTTCAATTTAACTGTTTGGTTATCATGCAATTAGGTATCATTACAATGTGGCTGACGCAAGGTTGGCTCAACATGTGGAGAAAGGAATGGCAGATGGTCTTCTAATAAGTTGTGTGGCCTCTTGTACCAATCTTTGGGCATTAATCATGGATGCTGGTACTGGTTTCACAAGCCAAGTTTATGAGCTATCACCTTCTTTCTTACACAAGGTGACCTCCCATTTCAAATTGATATGATTGCTATTTTTTTTTCCTATAATAATTTTAAGTATTTATATTAAGGAATTACTTATTCTTCCATATATACAGGAGTGGATCATGGATCAGTGGGAGAAGAACTATTACATTAGTTCTATTGCTGGTTCTAACAGTGGAAGCTCCCTTGTTGTTATGTCCAAAGGTCAGTTCATATTCTGGTTGTTTAAATTATCTGGTGAAATTTTGGTTTTAGTGAAACAAATATATACTAAATAAAAGCTCTTAAGATGGGTTGGGTGGGGAGACGAGTATATAGAGGATTTAGTTGATGGTGATGTCTTTTTTTTCGACATAGATACTCCCCCCCCCCCCCCAAAGATTATTCTGACCTCTTTTTTCAGCAATTTAGTCAACCTATGCACAAAATAGTTGGAAGATTAAAAATCCTGTTAAACTCTGCTGTCAAATTAAGACACACCTACATACCTTCTGAATGATTCTTGCATGGAATATCAAAACTTTTTGGTGAGGATTAATTGATGTTAAATACTTCGAGCTGCTATTTAAATTATGGGTTGCTGGGACTTTCACTGTTCATTGAGCATGCTTGTAGAAACTAACTCTGTTAATTGTAGTTTGGCTTCTTCTGTTCACTTTTCTCATGGGAATTAACTCCTCTAAGCTTAGGAGTTAACCAGAAGCTGAGGTAATCAACTAGATGAGAACTGAATTTATCTATATGGTTCCCATTCTCATTGGCACTGGTGCAACTGAATAATGCAAGCAAATCTTGATAGAATAGAAACATGCATCCTGATACAAAACTTGTTCACTAACTGATGCATTCTACAACTTAGCTCAAAATCATTTTACAGACAACCTGAATGGCAGTTCACCCAAGTATTTAGACACATGCATGTTAGTTTTTATCAAAATTTGTACTTCTAGGGGATTTGTAAGATCTGAGCAAGCAGCTTTTTTTTTTTTGGCCTTCAGATTTCTGAATTATGATAATCTTTGTAGGCACCCAATACACTCAACAATCTTATAAAGTAAGTGACTCTTTCCCCTTTAAGTGGATAAACAAAAAGTGGAGAGAGGGATTTTTTGTCACCTCGATGGCAACTGCTGGAAGCCGGTGGGGTGTTGTCATGTCTCGCAATGCAGGCTTCAGTGATCAGGTTTGATCTCAGTTGCAATGCAATTATTTATGTTGCTTTTAGAAGAGTGGATTCCCTATGTGAATTTGATGACTATTTATCAATTTTTTTCTTTCTGTGTTTGAATTCACATTGAATTAGAAGTCAATAATAGTGTTTTCCATTCTGTTTCAAGAGTGATGGACATTTGATGATGCCTTCGCTTTTTATCGGTCTAAATTTTCTTTTTTTTTTTTTCCCTTTTTTCTTTTTTGGTATTTGCTTTTCTTACCGATTATTGCTGTTTCACACTAAAGGTTTTAGTAAATACTGGCTTGCTTGATTCAAGAAAATGAGATTTAGATGATTAACCATAATTGTACTGCCAAATCTGAACTTCTGGGTCAATTTTGTTTACATTTGGGACATTTTTCACAAAAAATGCAATTTTAATTTATCTGAAGGCAACATGTTATAAGTCCTATTGACCCAATGGAGCTACTGACCCAATGGAGCTACTTTTCCGTTTTAAAACATAACTTTATTATGAGTGAACTAGGCCAACATGTATAAATCCATATTCAAAGATTGTTTTTTTACATGATACTAGCTTCTATTCCATGTGGCATTGCATGTGATCATATATTAAACTATTCCTAATTCAACATGTCCCTTCAAAATAATCCCCAACCATATGAGCATTATAGCTTTAGAACATGGTCTTTATATTTTAATTCAATTTAATGAAGGTTGTTGAGGATCTTCGATTGAGGCTTGAGCTCTTTTGATTGAGGTTGTGCCCGCTTTGATGTATTGGCCGCTTTAGGGTATTGTCCGCTTGGGCTGGTGCATGACCGTCCTCGTAGTTTTATCATTTGAGAAAAGACACCTCATAAGGGAAGAGGTGGCCCTTTGCTTATAAGCCACAACTAAGGATCCATGGTCATTCAATGTGGATCCAAAGACCCCCTCAACACTTTGTTGAGGGTTAGATGATGCCATTGAGGATCTTCGATCGAATTGAAAACTACCATAATTGAATCTAGTGATAAATGATAATTAAACGAAAGCTTAAGTGCAAATAAAAAATAAAAAAAATTGGAAAAATATCATTTTCACCACCCATTTTGTGTTATAAATTTGCAAATATCCAACAAAAAGATATTGTTTAGAACAATTAACTCAATTGACAACACATATAATCAATAGTTATCATGAATATATCAGTGATTATAGATAATTTTAGAACATTTTTTGCGTTTTCATACATTAAACTATATATAGGTCTCAAAATTTAGTTAAACATCTTTATTATTTTATAGATGATTTTCTATGTAATAAATTGGGATTGATATCTAAAAATGCAATACAATGATTAGGGTTGACTACAACTTTACTAGAGAGTTATTCAAGTTAGTGTTGTCAAGGCGCGCGACTTAATAGTTAGACAATAAAAGTGCCTCATACCCATTTCGGGGTTGCGCATTTGATCAAGCGCGCGCTTGGTGTGCCGAGGCACGTTTTTTTTTAAGGCGATAAGCATTAGAAAAAGCCCACCTTATTGAAGTTCTCTTTAATTTGAACTTTTTTTATTAAGTGTACCTTTAATAGTAAGAAAGTTGATAGTATCAAACTCGCTACTCTTCAATGTTTTGAGTGTTCAACAACAGACATGAGATCGTAAGGAAATCGTGCATATTGGCCAACCAAAAAAAAAGAGTTGCAGTTATATATCTTAAACTTATTATATATACACATACAGAAACGCATACAAAAACACTCACATGTACATATTGCTCTGCCTTGCACCCAAGGCAATGTAAGGGCTTTAGCGCATAGATTGCACCTTGCACCTTTGACAACACTGATTCAAGTGGAACCTATCTCGTATAATAAAAATTTATTAGAAGTAAAGTATTAAAAGTGATAAATGTATTTTAACATTCATGGGTTCACTATGCTAAAGCCCCGAATGTGTTTTGTTGTTAGAATTCACTCAATCCTTTATCATAGTGAATCAAAATCTTATTAACTATTGTCGACCGGATCTGTAGGTTGTGGAGCTTGATTTTCTCTATCCGAGTGAAGGCATCCACAGACGTTGGGATAGCGGTTATAGAATTACGTCAACAGCTGCAACTTCAGACCAAGCTGCTCTAATCTTGAGCATCCCTAAGCGCAAACCTGGTGACGAAACTCAAGAAACTCTGCGCACATCTCAATTTCCCAGCACACATGTTAAGGTAATGGTTCTATTGCTTCTGTAATATATAATTTATGTATGCTAAACTTACTATGCTCTACTGGTTTGAGGCGTTTATACGATTTCTTCGAGGAATGATTAGTTAATAGTTATAAATGACAATGATTTCGATATCCATCTCTTCCAATCAATAGCCTTATCGAAAGAAAAATGTAATTAATGCATTTTTTCTTAAATTCAGT
>JBBYHO010000020.1:697931-732657 GCA_038382025.1 Adansonia gregorii | reverse complement strand
TTAAAAAATGATGAAAGGTGCCCATAATAATGGGTAAAACCTTTTTAGAGAAAAAAAAAAAAAGAACAAAAATGCTTGTTGATCACGTCGGGCTTTGTAAATATAGACAAGCAACAAAGACTACAGTGAGAAGTCAAAAAGGAACAAAAGCCATAAGGATAACGATGGTACATAAGACTTAAAATATATACATATATATATATATATAATATTGTGCTTTTAGTCAGATATGATAAGAATCATGTTGATAACCGTGAGATATTATTTTATGCATAGATATTATATGTGAGGTATACTTTTACAAAGTGATATTTACGAGATCTTATTTTATAAGGTATTACTTACGAAAAAATATTTGTGAGAGATTATTTTAAAATAATACTCATGAGGTAATATTCATGAGGTATTATTTTTCAAATTATTACCCGTAAAACAATATTCGTGAGATATTATCCTCGAGGTAATACTTCACGAAATATTACTTACCAAATAATATATGTAGAATATTACTCTGCAAGGGCTTTACCCACAAGGTAAAATAAAATTTAGCAATTTAAACAAAGGAACTTTGCAGCTTTTCCATGTACAACTTTTGGCCTCTGGATACGAATGACGTGCCATAATAATTTTTTTTAAATGTGAATAGAAATTTGGACAATAAAATAAAAAAAAAACACTAAATACGTCACTTTAGTAGAGAATAATGTAAACTTCTTATCCTATTAGCTTTTTTCCTAAAATTTATCGACTATAAGCAAGCAGGCACATATATAGTTCGGCAGGCATATACATGTATATATATATATATGTATATATATGCAACCCAAGTTTTAATGCAATTTTTTAATTAATTATTTTTTTGTTTATTCTTTTCTTTTTTTTTTTTTTAAAAAAAAGTAACAATAAAAGTGTTAAATTTAGAAGAGGAAAACTTTTGTTTTTAATTTTAATAAAGTAAAAGATAAAATAGATTTGTTAAGTTTAAATTATACAAGGAGACTATAGATATCATCTATAAATACAAGAGCTATTTGATTTTTTTCACAAATCTCAACAATTTTATAGTGAAATATTTTAATTCTAAACCTCTAAAATTCCTTTAAGAAAAGTAATTTTTTTATTATACAAAAATCTCTTTATTTTTTTAACTAAAACAATAGATAAAGTAAGCAGTAGGCATTGCTGCTTCAGAGCAAGAAACAGTCTCTGCTTGCATGATGTAAGTAGCAGGCTACTGCATCAAAGCATGTAGCAACCGCTGCTTCAAAGTTTTTTTTTTTTTTTAAAGATAATGCCTTTTTTTAATAATAACAATTACATAACGATTGCTGTTATTTCAACATAAACAAAAGTCGTTGTTCCTTCAGCAATTTGTTTAATTTATTATTTTTAATACTATAAAATAAAAATAGTTAATAATACAATTAGCAAGCAGCATGCTTTTTTTTTTGAACAAAAAATAAAATAAGTTTATATATATGATCATAATTTTTTTATGCAATTATAAAAACTTACTTAACCCTCTTTTTTATAAATAAAATAAAATAAATATACATATGATAATGATCGTTTTTTAATGATTATGAATTTTTTTTATTGATGTAATTATAAAAAACTTACTCAGATTTTTTAAGGACTTTCGTCCTTACCATGGTGAAAACAATGAACTTGCACAGGCCAAGTTATGGACAACGCTCCAGAAATGCTTGTCTAATTTCAAAGAAAAGAAAATAGTTTGCTGGCAAAGCTCTACCGAGAGATCACACTTAGAGCAAATAAAGATGGCACAATTCCCTTAATCCCTGAGTGTTAGGATGATCCAATTATCAAGGTTGACAGGGTTGATCATTTTTAGGAATGTGTAGATGAAAAGAAGTATGGTTAACATCCACTTGCACTGGCTGGGTATAGGTTTCAATACATTACCTCTGAAGCGTGTGAAAGAATACACATCCCAGGTAATTCTATGATGAAGTTGGGATTTGAGCAAGGATGATTTCCACTTTCGAGCACCAAGCTTGCTAATACCCTGTCAGTTCAAGGTTGGGATGAATAGGTAGACAATGTCTTGGGAAAGTCTATTAATGCTACTATACTTAGAGAGGCTAGAGTACTTGATGCTGTTCGAATTAGCTCCATACTCCTCCAAGTAAGAAAAGAGAAGAAATTGGATGTATTGCGTGCTATTTTTACTAGGTGGAGTACTTTCTCGTATACTATGATTACAGCTTAGGGTGAATTCATGTTTACTTTGAAGGATATTAATGTCTTAAGCTTCCTTGTTATGGAAACTATCACATTTCTTGCATCCAGCTTACTTTAGAAGAGAAAAATACTTGCAACTTCATCCGTAGCTTCTTTCAAAGTTAAAACAACAGTTATAAAGTTGCATGATTTTATAATTGGATTAGTCTTTTCTTTCATAAGTATAATTCTAAGAAAGATGAAGCTACAGATCCTACTTATCTAGATCATGAGTTTGAACTAGAAGCATTGTTGATTATGTGGCTGGCTCAACATGTATTTCCAAGTTGTCAAGATAATGCTCTGTTTTAATTCTTCTGGCTATCAAGATTGCCAAAGGATTGAGCTTTTTTTTTACTCCATAGTAACTAGGTTCCTCATACAAGCACCTGGACTTGTACCAATCCAAGATTATGGTTTCAACTGGATGACATATAATCCTGGCTTGTGTGAATGCTAGTTTCATTCAACTTTGTCTCAAGAAAAATTTAATTCTAGTGCTTCCGAGCTTGCTATATATAACTCATCCGGGACTTGTAACTCAGCAGTTGTTCAAAGAAGTAACTACAGGGCCTGGGCATGGCTTGCTCAATCATCAAAAAGATGTATTCTTAAAGTGATGGATATGGCAAATGAATTTAACCCCAGGCCATATGTTAAACCACTCAATGGGTATGGATATCCCGCTCTTTGTTACGGCTTAACTAATTCTCTTAGTACACGAAGAATAAATTTTTGTCTATAGGTAGAAAATAGTACATTATCTTGCATGATTGAAAATTCTAGCTTACGGATTGTTAAAGATTCATATTCACCAAAAATGTATCTTGTATCTCGGGTAGTACATCAGTTTAGGTATGATCAAAAAGTTCTTTCTGCACCTTCTAAGCTCAATGAGACCCTTGCCACTATTGTGTCTTAGTTCTTTAAAAGCTCAATAAAGGAGTTTCCAATTAAAAGTCCAATTGTTCCAGCCTTTGATAGAGTTGGCATGCATTCATCGATTATATGGCTTATTGATGTATGTGCTTAGATAAGTGGAAGGCTTTTGGGAGGCCCTTACCCCACCTTAGAGCTGAACTTAGACCCTCTAACATTACCACTAAAAACATATCCCTGCGTTTGCTTAATAAACCTAAGCAAAAGACTTTTATAGCTCTAGATGTTGACAATGATGTTGATAGTGATAAAGAAGAAGATGATAATGCAACACTAATCCTTCAATGCTGAAAAAGAAGTTGTACTTCATTTTAGACATCTCAATATACTTTATTTTTCACTTCATCATTTTTTTAATTGTATTTCTTATAGGATGTATCAAGTACCGTTGAAGTTAAACTTCGAAACTAGTGATCTTCAAATGAATAAGATAAGGAAGCAGGGCAACACTAATAGTGATTCTGATAGTATGAAGCCATATGATGATGTGCACTTAACACATTAGGTAATTCTGAGCCAGCAATTGAAATAACTTCTTCTAGATTAAGGGATACCCAAAAAAGATGTCATACTTCTGATATTGTTGAGATGGATACTCTTCGTTCTTTATCGTGCTAAATAATAAATTGTGTAGAGGCTACTCAAAGTCAGGAAAGGCAACATATCAAAAATACTATTTGAGATGGCATAGGTGATGTTGAAGTTTTTGGTACTGCACTAGTTGCTCCTCCTACTTCTTCCTCCATAATACTTGGAGCTAGAAGTTTTAGCCTAACTCCTAGTATTTTGACATGACTTTTGGAGCAGCTACTTTTACAATGGGTTCTACTTTTGAAGAAATGCTTCTGGAACAAGCACTCCTTTTGGAACAAGTGCTTTTAGACCAAATACTTGTTTCACTTTTTTCTCAAACTTTTGAAACCATTACCTTTTTTAGTACTTCCAAAGTGGATTCCATAGTTTTTTTATTGCCTCCTGACACTATAAGTACTTGGAAGGCATTTATCAAAAAGAGAGTGAGTTTTGGAGTATTTGCATCTTGTAGTCCAAGAGATTTGTTTCAAGTGCGCTAAAGTACTTGGGTGACACTTTAATAATTGCTTATGCTATTTGGTCAGATATTTCTACAACAAAATTGCAAGAGATATTGACGGTTATGGATGATGCCACCAAGGTTGGGTTTAGGCTGGAGTGTCTTGGTTCTTGCATGTCCAAGGCCAGAGCTATTCTTAGTATGCAGGTAGATGAAACCTAAGTAGAGACCCTTCTAGGTGACATTAACAAGAAGCTTACCTTACTTAAGCAAGAGCTAGAGACATATCAGTATGAGCAGTTGGAGTTGTAAAAATCAATTGAACACTATTCATAATCTTCGTAGTTCTAGTTCTTCTCTATGTATATAATTTCGATATTTCTTATTTTTTATTATTTTTTAAATTGACTTGTATTTGAACTTTTTTATTTAATAATACATGGTAATCTTTTATAGCCATGATAGACCCAAGTGAACGCTATACACTATTTTTATTTTTTTTTACTAAAGTCGCATGGCCAAAGGGAACCATCTATTTTCATTGGAGAGATTAAATCTCAACCTTAAATAAAGTAAACTATTCAACCTTTAAAGATAAGTTTTGAACATACGACCAAAAGGAATTATCCACTTTCATTGGAGAGATTGAATCTCAACCTAACATAAAGTAAATTATTCAACCTTTTTAAATAAGTGATTGCGATGAAGACATGAGCGATTATAGCTACGGTTAAAGAAACTATCTACTTAAATTAAGAAGAATGTATCTCAACCTTAAATGAACTAAATTATTCAACCCTTTTTTTTGAATAAATGACTTAGGCCAATGTATGATCTATCATAGCTACAGCCAAAAGGAATTATCTACTTTCATTAGGGAGATTGAATCTCAACTTAAAACAAAGTAGATTATTCAACATTTTTCTTTAAGAAAATGATTTAGGCCAATGTATTAGTGATTATAGCCGCAACTAAAGTTTAACCATCATATTATAGCCAAAATTTGAGCATAAACTTCTGGCTAGTTTGTAATTAATGCCATAGTCAATGTAAGCATTAAAGTTGTGTTATGACAAAATTAATAAAATATAGCCAAGATTTAAGTGGTAGAGCTGCGAGTGGCATGAAATTCATTTTTTCTTTATGCATGTTATTGTTCTTTATAAGTAAGCATAATAGTAAACTGACAATAATAGATAAGTACTACATGATGCTAACTTGTATTCACAAAAATAACCATACAAAATTAAAGATAAAGTTTAGAATTCCTACATGGAATTTCTTGACATATTAAAAGTTAATAGGCGCAGTAATAGCATTATTCTTTATGTTGATTGACTTGCAATAACCACTCTCATTCATTTTATGTACAATATAAGGTCTTTCCCACTTTGGAGTAAACTTACGAGCTGGGGTTTCCTTTTTTTATGTGTTCAGTAGGACGGAGGACTAAATCACCCTTTCAAAATTTCTCTTTCTCATTAACCTGTCATAAGTTCTGCTTAACCTCTTTTGATCATTTTTCTTCCAAACCTTCTAACTCTAACATTCGTATGCCATTATTATTAAGTTTCGCATCTAGCGCTAACCTTACAGATGAAACTAATATCTCTACAGGAAGTACTGCTTCTGTTCCATAAATAAGTGAAAAACATGCTGCCTTTTTAGGTTTACACTTAAAAGTCCTATAAGCCAATAATGCCACAGGTAGTGCATCTCTCTATATATTTGGATCCTTATGTACCATCCTACTTAACACCTTGAGCAACGTCTTATTAGTAGCCTCAACTTGTCCATTAACTTTCAAGTAGTAAAGGGTTGACTTAACATGGTCTAAGTCATACAAAGTTAGCAATTCCTTTATGCCGTTGTTAATGAAAAACATTTGATTATCTAATAAAATTCTCCTTGGTATTCCAAAATGACAGATAATATTTTCCTTGATGAAATTAGCTACCGTAGGACCTATTTCTTTCTTCAAGAGGATAGCCTCTACCCATTTCATAAAACATTATGTTGATGTAAATATCTAAATATACCCCTTAGAAGGAGGATTGATATGCCCAATTCGATCAAACGCTTAAGTGTAGAAAGGCCAAAGAGAGTGGTAATAATGTGGAGTTCCACTGTTAGAGCATGTATGACATTACTATAGATCTAGCATGGATAACACTTCCTTGTATGATATGTAGCATCAGCTTTCGTTGTTTACAAATACTACCCCAAGTCTAAGAGCTTCCAATAAATTTTTTTGCACCTTCATGCTCTTTATTATTCCCACATTGTACTTTATCTAGTAATAAGTTTACTTCAATTGAAAAGACACACTTTAGAGGTTTTCGAGTAAATGAAGCTCGAATAAGTCATTCTTGCTTGGCAAGAAAAGTTTAGCTCTCCACTTAAGTTGTCTAGCATTTTGTCGATTAGTTGAAGGAACTGAATTTCTAAGATATTCAATATAAGGCATATGCCAATCTCCAGCACTTCCAACAAAATGACATTCATATACGTTTAGTGGTACAGAACATCTCTTATAAGACTTTTACAGTTGGAAAGCATTTGTAGCCATGGTTGGCCAAAAGTAACTTGCTCTTTGTAGTAGACCATGCAATGGTGAACCTTCCTCCGCACACCATTGCTCATGAGCTACTTCCAACATTTTTTTTGCCTCACTTTTGGAAACACATCTTGCTAACACTCCACCAAAATCTTTGTGATATAATACACCATGAATTAAAACAAAGTGCTTCAAACTTCGAATATCAGCAAGCACAGGCTCAAGTAATTTATTAATGATCGGTGCTTACCAATCTTCATTTTCATTATAGTTTGAAGGATGAAGTAAGTCACTAACTGGGTAAGGTAAATTCCCTTTAACCATTGACAAAGCGATGTTTTGCTTTTTCTTCGAAATATAAATTTTGGTAGTGCGTCAGCATAACTGTTTGTGGCTCTCAAACTATGCTCATATCTGATAGTATGAAACTTCTTCCATAAAGCTTACATAAGAGTTCTATAGGAAGCTAGCATGGGTGCCTTCAAGGCAAACTCACCATTAGCTTGCTTGATAATAAGATTAGAATCTCTTTAGATGCACAAGTTATCAATCCCAATAATAGTTGCTGCGAACAACCTTAAAATAAGTGCTTTATATTCTGCTTGATTATTGATGCAGAAAAAATCTAACTTAAATGCCAAGGAGATTGGTTTTCTACCTAATTTTGGGAAGTTTAACTCTAGACCCAAAATTAAAGAGCTTCATTCTCTACTTGGCTCATTATCCTCGGAGATGTCACTTCTACTCGAATAAGATAAGGTTAACTTAGAACTCTCCATCAAAGAATTGACTTCTCTACCAGCAGGTATCAAAACTATGCTAGCACCTCTTCCATCGCTAGTTGAAGGGCCATCAAAGTGCAAACTCTATTCCCTTTCTTTTACATCCACAAAGCATACTTCTTCATGCAATTTACTACGAAAAGAATCTGGTATAACCTTATCATATTGAGATGGAAAATAAGCCAGCAAATTTGATAATGCTTGAGACTTTATGGCTTTTAGTTGGGAAATTGATATATTAAACTCACCTAACAATAAAAGCCATTTTGTTATCCTTCCTGATAAAGCTAACTTAGAGAGTAAATACTTAATAGGATCGAACTTAGTTACCATAATAAGTTTATGAGCTAGGAAGTAATGGCAGAGTTTCTGAATAGCAAACACCAAAGTGAGACAATATTTCTCTATTGTTGGATAATTCAATTCACTACCATGCAAGCATCTACTCAAGTAGTAAACATGTCGCTCTTACCCATCAACTTCTTATACTAATAAAGCACCCGTAGGGTTGGGAATAAAAGTAAGGTACAACATCATTGGTTAATCCTTAACTGGCATTGTCATCTTTATTGGAGAACTTAGAATTTTCTTGATCTTCTTAAAAGCTTTTTGTTGTTTTTCACCCCACACAAAAGGAACTTTTTTCTTCAACAAGCTCTGAAAGGGTGTGATTATTTTTCCTAAGGTTGGAAAGAACCTCCTGATGTATGAAACCTTTCCCAAAAGACTTTTGAGTTATTTTTGATTCATTGGAAAAAGCATATACTGGATAGCTTTACATTCGCTCGGCCAACATCTATACCTTTTCTATATACCTCAAAGCCCAAGAACTTTCAACAGTGACAACAAAAGCACACTTTAAAAGATTTATATGAAGCTTGTAATTTTTACACCTGTTAAACACCCTTCTCAAATCTTCCACTTGATTGAAGGCTATCTTGGACTTTACCATAATGTCACCCACGTAATCTTCCATGTAGTCATGCATCATATTATAGAAGATCGCTATCATAGCACGTTGGTAATTTACCCCCACACTTTTAAATCCAAATGGCATAACAGTGTAATAAAAGTTACCAAATGGAGTTCTGAAGATTGTCTTTTCTGCATACTTAGAGCTATTTTAATTTGATTATAGTCATTGAACCCATCCATAAATGAAAAAATTTCATGATCAGCGGTAGCATCAACTCGAGTGTCAATGTTTAGGAGAGGAAAATCCTTCTTGGGACATGGCTTGTTTAGATCCCTAAAATCAACACACACCCTAATTGTCTCATTTTTCTTTTTTTACTAGCATAACATTTACTAGCCAAGTAGGATGATGTATAGGTTTGATGAAACTTATATTAAGCAACTTAACTATCTTCTCCTTAATCCAAGTCTCCACTTCATGCCGAAACACCTTAGCTTGTTGCTTAATAGGTTTACTCCTAGAAGAGATATGCAATTCATGAGTAATAAAGCTCTCATCCAACCTTGGCATTTCTTCATAAGTCTAAGCAAATACATTTTTATACTTTGTAAAAGTTGAACTAATAAAGTCATTTGTTCTTCTAAAAGATTCTTACTTATGAAGAGAGGTTTTACTGGTTCTCTTTCCCCTGCCATACTAATCTTTTTCAACTTATTAGCTCGGGGCTTTAACTGATCTTGTAGCTGTTCTGGTGCTTGCACTACCTCTTTTATCTTCTCATATATAGGTTGCACTTAGGAATAAGAAGGTCGTTGATCAAATGATTCCTATGGTATAAAGCTAGAAGAAGGTTTTTCTTCTGACTCCACACCCCATCATAAGTAATACACCGTCTTTCCATCCTCACATGTGTATGAGCTAACTCTAATATCTTGTACATTTTCTTTCACTTCTTTGTCTACACTTGAATTCCCATACCTTTTTTTTCTTTGTGTTTTTTTTCTTATCTTTTTCATCTTTTTTCCTATAAATGCTTCCCACTTTGGAAGTGAAAAC
Organism: Adansonia gregorii; assembly: GCA_038382025.1. Classification (NCBI taxonomy): domain Eukaryota; kingdom Viridiplantae; phylum Streptophyta; class Magnoliopsida; order Malvales; family Malvaceae; genus Adansonia; species Adansonia gregorii. Next base: position 723,130 of record JBBYHO010000020.1, on the reverse strand, counting down.
GTATTAGATCTAGTAATAACAGTCTCTCCTTCTTCTACTATATCCTCTAAGAAGGAAGCCTGTATGTAATTCACCTTATTTCATTCAAAAAGTGCCTCAGTGGCATGAATAAATTTTTTCCCCTTCCAATAACCTTTGATACACTGATGATGTGAAGAAAGAATGATATTATGAGTATGTAGAAACTTTTTCCTTATGAGGACATGATAGGCTACATTTGTATCAACTACATGGAAGCAGGTTTAATCTTCAACATGCCCCATTTTAAAATTCACTGTAACCTGGCCCAAAGTTTTAATCTTTTTATTGTCGAATGAAGTAATGGTCATGAGACGTCGCAAGCTCTTGATATCTATCTTCACTACCTTTAAGGTAGACAAAGGGATAAGATTTACATATGAACTATCATCAATAAAGGTCTATTTAATAGGATAGTCATTCATACCATTCTCCATATAAAGAGGCTTATTATGGTAGGGGTATGGCATGCACATGTTCATCTCTATAAATATTATTGTGTTTTCATATCTACAAGACATTTTCCCCACAGGCTCTCTTATTAAATTACACTCTCTATACTGTCTACTAGTAATCTTTACCAGTGAAAAGCTATTTTACTCCTGAATATTTTTAAAAATCCTAAGTGATCAAAGAAATGTTTGAAGTTCGATGTTTTCATGAGGGAGTTTGCAATGGAAAAAGTAACCATTTCAGCAACTTATACATCTTTAGACTAAGTATTTGAGGGAGTGGAGTCATCATTCGGTGCATGACTAATAGTGTTCACATGCCCTATTGCATTTTGATGGGTTGGTAGAGGATTATTTTGAACTCTATCATTCCTAATGACAATCTTCCTAGCTCGTACCTTCTAATGAAATATTTTACGAAGGTTTTTACGCTTTGCAGTTAGATAACCTACCCTTCTATGAAAATCACAATACCTTAGGTAATGTTTCCTAAGTGGTTAAAGGTCTTGGCATATAAGGCATATTGATGTTATCATTTCTGATCCGTTCTTGAAATAAAGCTTTCACTCTATCTACTGGCATCGAAATAGAGGTGGTACGCTAGCCTCATTATCTTATTTCCTTCTGAGGTAATCCTTTCTGGGATGTATGTTAGGCTGCAATGTATCTTTTTTTTCCCTTGTGCCTCTTTTTCGGATGGCATTAATTGTAGGAGTACTTCTTTTCTAGAATATTACTTCATTTTTATCTCAAAACAGCATTATTGGTTCTTCTGGCAGCCTTCACAAACATAGTAAAAGTTGGCAAGGGCAAATTCTTTAAATGCACCCTATATTCATCAAACATCCTCTATATGCGCACCTTATCTAACTCTTTCTCATCATGTGAGTTGGATATCCATCACTCTTTTCCCAAAGTGTTGGATGAAATCCATAAGATTTTTCCTCCATTTCTGATGCTTTCTCCCTAAATCAATCAAAGTGACATTCTTCTAGGTGGAAAAGAACTTTTCACTAAACATTCTACACATTTTGCTCTATGACTTCATGAAACCAAGAGCAAGGTTGATGTGCCAAGTATATGCCTTCCTTGTTAGTGACTTAGAAAATTCTTTTAACTTTAAGTCATCATCCAATCCAGCAACCATAATGTCTCCATAAACTTCATTACATGCTTATAGCATCACCAAACTTTCCATTAAATTGCTTAAACTTAAGGAATAGTCTAGTATTTTGGGTATGGTTTAGCAGTTACCCTAACAAGGTATGGAAGCTTAAGATCAAACTAAAAAAAACTAAGGCTTTTGTTTTTCTGATCAGGCAACCACTTGAGCTCCTTCTATGTAACAAATGTTTGAGTTTCAGTAGTTTGTGCCACCAATATGGAAGTTTCAGCTTGGATGTTTATCATGCCTTGGTTTCCAGCGTGATTGGTTTAGGCGTTGATGGTTAAGGTGTGAGTTCAAGGCAAGGGTTTCAGAGAGTATTGGGTTAGAGACATTAGATGTGTTTTTTCTATTGCCCTTTGTGATAGAAGTAACTCCACCAGATTTGTTTCTATTTTCATTATTCACAAGCTAGACACGTGAGGTAGTAGCATTGAAGAAGGATGTAAAATGGGAAATTATCTCCATCACCTTTTGTTATTCTCTTCAAGCATTTGCATTTTTTCTTCGTTGGCTTTCATCATCTTCATCAAATCCTAGATGTAAGACAGGACTGCTGTATTTTGGTTTTTGATAGAATCTTTCATATTTTTAATGAAGCAAAGTCAAAAAAGTTTTACTCAATGCAATCGCTCTTGCTTAGTGGAGTAGCTAAAATGTACTAGGTTCTTTTTGAATGGACAAGGAAACGTTGCAAACCAGTAAAAAAATGATGTAAAAATGACGTGGAGAGGAAGATTAGAGTAGACCCTAGAAGATAAGTACGATGGCAGGTAATGACATCGAAGGTTGTAAGTGGCTAATGATGATGAAGGTTATGGTGGTTATAGGATTTCAAAGGAAAAATTGTAAAGAATTCTTTAAAACTATAAGTTTTCCCAAAATAAATGCCAAAAGATCCCAAATGAAACTTTGGAATCCCTATTTATAGCCTCTCTAAGAGAAGTTATAAGAGTAGTTGGTTGAGATGGAAGTTACGGAAGTAATGGGTTAAGATGGAAGTTACGGAAGTAATGGGTTCAGACAGAAGTTACAAAAGTAATCGGTTGAGGTGATTATGAAAAATTACTCTCTTAGGGATGTTTCGTTAACATGGAGTGGACATTGGTTATATGACAGTACACTTAAGAATGTATTGCTTGTGCAACGAAAAAGAATGGTAGCACTTGTATTCTAGGGAAAGGTTAAAAAAAGCACCTCTTAACAGTTTCCATATCTGAGCCTCCAAGCCATCTCACCAAGACATCCCAATAATGGAGAAAACCTAAGAATCCTGCCAATCCTCTAGGGTTGAGTCATTGGTCTTTATTGCGTAGAACTTGCTGTGCCAGGTAACGCTATTCCCAAAAAGCGTTATACCTAAGTAGCTCTACCAAAGTAGCTCTGCCAAGAGACATATGCCAAAATACCTATTTCAAGGTGACTCTACTAAAACACTTGTGTCAAGGTATCTACGCCAAAGTATTCGTTCCAAAGTATTTTTGCTAGAGAACTTATACTAAGGTACCTGTGTCAAAATACCTATTCCCAAATATCTATGTCATATATTATTGACAAAAAATAGACACCTATAATCTACCTATTACCTTTTAGACTTTGAAGATTAAATACTAATTTACATTATTGATAGAAAATAAACATCTATAATCTACCTATTACCTTTCAGACTTTGAAGATTAAATACTAATTTGCCTCGTACGTCCTTCATTTTGAGGATAGATAGCTTCGTTAAGAAAAAACTTTCTTCCAAGAATTTTCTGTAGTCATTTAACTAACATTGACTAAATGATAAGGATGACATCTCGGAGCTGCTGCAATTATAGAAGATTGCAAGAAGAACCGAAATGAGAAGTTTTTGGGAAAGAAAAGATGTGCATCACTTGAATTCTAACATTTTAAAGTTTATTTTAGAGGAAATGTAGTGGATTTAATGTTATGGTTGATATCTTTTGCAAACTGAACCGATGAATTTCCTTGTCATCATTAAGTCTTTATCGATTTAACTTAAAAGTTACTTCTGTTGTTGGCAAACTTCCTTGACCACGTTATTATTAAGTTTCTTACAAGAAATGTTGTCTGAAAGTGCTAGCATGACCCTTTTTAATAAGTTCATTAGTTGACTAGTTGAATGAAATTGAGATGCTTGTATTTTATGTCAAGTTTTTTTTTTATGTTAAGAGTCCCTTTGTAAAAAAATATCCAAGCCCTTCTGTTTTACCCTTTTTCATTTTCTGTATGTAACAAAAACTAGTGTTCTTTTCATTTAGAATTTTTATAAGATGAGGTTAAATTAAACTTTTGCATGGAGAATGTGTTATACCAAGAGCACGATGAATTGAAAGCCATTAATACAAAAGATGATAGTTAGCCTCATTGATGACATGACCAGAGTCGATTCTTCCATTCATGTAGACTAAATCTTAGCATTAGAAAGAAAAAAAATTGGCAGTTGGCAATTTGACATAAAAAAGGGCAAAAAGAAAAGTTATGAAATGTCAAGATGAAGTTTCTATTTGCTTTCTTTAGCTATCCATCCAAATGTCAACCTTAGTATATAAATCGCGAGTTAAAAAGAGCACAACTTACTCCGAGAGGAAAAATAGAGAACGAGTTTATGAAATACAGAAAGATCAGAAATCTATCGTGGGAAAAGTGTTAACGGGAGAAGATGGTTTTATTTTATTTATTTGCTGTTGGCGTTAGATGTCAAATCTGACACATTTCTGTTATTAATTGGTCCAATTCAACGAAACTAGGTACTATAGTAAACACCTAATCGTAGGGGATATGCTCTTGCATTTTAATGTTCTTATATTACCATTTTTTTTTTGCCTATTGATACATATTTGATATTGGTTTTCGTATTTTTTTTCAAACTTTTAATAATGAATTAAAGATTATAATAGAAAAGTTTAAATTTTCTTTTGACATTTATATTATAATATTTATATTTTAAAATTTAAAAAAATTTAGGTATAATTATAGAGAAAATACTAATTTATTTCTTAACCTATATTTAAATCACATATATATATATATATCTGCATTGCATGGGCTACAAGTAGTTAGATATAATATAATTATTTTTCATAATAAAAAATTATTATAAATCAAAATTTTTTTAAACATAAATTCTTCAATTTTTTCGTAATTTAATTATTATAAAAGTGTCAACTAAGTATTAACTTTAGAGGACATGATTCTTTTATGTTAGAAGTAGATCTAGCAAATTTTATTTTTATATCATATTCGTATATTCTATTATCTTATAATAATGTTTAAGATTTTTTATATTTATATCAATTATGATACGATTATAATTTATATTAGATAGATTTTAAAAATATATTATTTTTTTATTTTATACGTGTAATATTTATATAATCGTATTAAATATTATCAGATTTAATTTAAAAAACTCATAAATTTAAAAAAATTAAATATATTATATTTTTTACAAATTAATTAATTAAGAGCTGCGCCAGACTATACCTAAGTTAGAAAATTAAAAAAAATATATATATTATTGTGAAGGTTAAAAGAACCGGTGCTGCACACGTCAAGCGTTTTCCTTAAAAAAAAAAAAAAAAAAGCTGACGTGGTGGGAAATTTGACGCAAAATGGTTCACGATTTGGGCATTTGGTTACCCGAAACCCGAATTCTATTCTATTCGCTCCAATGTTTCAACTGGGAGTCGGCGGGCGCCTCTAACCGTTACTATTTTTTTTTTCTCTCACTTACCCCTGTTATCTGTATCTCCTTCCCTTTTTCCTTTTCTTTCTAATGCTTATTCTTATCTGTTGATATATCTCCAACGTTTTCCTCTTCCCCAAACCCTAACCCTAATCCTAACCTCGCTTTGAAATATCGCCGTATGTTTGAATCTCCTCAAACTAATTAAACCAACCCTTCAAATTTGATTGATCGATTCCATCGCTTGTTGCTTCTGGAAACAGGAAATACAGTTACCTTAGCCTTTTATTTTAAAATTATCCATGGCTGGCGTCATTGAAGAAAGTATACAATGATCGAAATTTTGGGGTTTCGTTTCATTTGCATGGGGTTTAAGCAATGCCAGAGCTTCGAAAGGGAGTCCGTAAAGGCCGAACATTAGCGCTGCAGCAGCAACCACAACAGCCGCAAAAGCTAACGCAGCAGCGGAACCAAGGCCGGAAACGTGTGGCTGTGGCTGTTGAGGGAGGTAGGCCAAGGACGAGATTGGCCGCGAAAAGACTGAAGGAGGACCAGCGTCAGGTGGTAGTTGCCGGAACCGCAAGAGAGGATTATAATCATAACCCTCAGGTTATTGTGATATCAGAGAGAGATAGCGATATCGAGAGGAAGGAGTTGGTAAAAGTTGATATAGAAAAGAGGGGTGCTGTCATGGTGGATAGCGGTGGGTTGAGTGCTAACAAGGTTGGTGGACAGGAAGAGGAGGGAAGTACTGCACCTTTTCCAGAGACGGTATGCTTGTTAATTTTGCCTTGTTAATTTCCTTTAATATTTTCTGAACTGAGTTTGGTTTATTATTGAAAATATTGTGGTTCTATGACACTTGCTTATTGGTAGTTTTTTTTTTAATGGTTTAAAATGTTTATGTTTTCAATTAAGATGACACTTTTTACCTTTTTACTCTAATTGAACACATTGTTTAGTGTATTTGCTGTCTGCCGCTGTGTTTGTTAGGAAGGAAATGGGGGAAAGTGAAAAGGCTTCATTTTAGTATAATAGATGGAAATTGGAATCATGGAAATAATCGAGAGTAAAATTGTGAATCAAGTGATTGACTTTAGTTGAACGAATGCTATCCTCCCATTTTTGGAAGGATTGCATTTTGAGGGAATGGAAAGGTGAAAATTTACCCATTTTCCTTCTCATTTACCTACTGTCAGTGGAGTGAAAAGGTAGAAAAGAAAAGTGAAATACCATTTTCTTTCCACTCGCTTTCTTTCTTTGTGGTCATGTTTGATTTCTACTGTCTTAATATAATTTGTTCAGTTCAGTCTGGTTAATTGGATATATTTTCCTTTTAAAATTGCAAGGTTCAAGTTGGGGGATCCCCTTTGTACATGATAGAGAGAAAGCTTGGTAAAGGTGGATTTGGTCAGGTGTTTGTTGGAAGACGTGTTAATGGTGGAAATGAACGTGCAACTGGTTCTGCAGCCATGGAGGTAAATCATCTTCAACTACCTTAAGTCATAGAAAGTTTCATACCATTCCAACTCTTGATTTCAATATTAGTTTCGTTGCTACATTGCATTCTGTTAGGTAGCTTTGAAATTTGAGCACAGAAACAGCAAGGGTTGTAATTATGGTCCACCATATGAATGGCAGGTCTACAAGTAGGTGGCCCTGTTTTCTAGTTTCTTTGAAACATTTCTAAATTATGACTATATCTGACACTTTGTGTTTGAGTTCTTGGTGAAAGTGCCCTTGGTGCTAGCCATGGAGTTCCCAAAGTACACTACAAAGGAAAGCAAGGAGACTATTACGTGATGGTATGATCTGCAGCTTGTCTTCTATTCAGTCATCTATCCTAAATCCATAGCTTAACTTAGACTCGTGTGTTTTCAGGTCATGGACATTTTAGGGCCCAGCTTATGGGATGTTTGGAATTCTTCGGGGCAAGCGTGGGTGACATTTCTGCTATGCCTTGTTTTTACTTGCACCCTCGTCCCTTTTTATGGCTTGCTTTTTCAGAATGAGAGAAAACATAAGCCGAAGTGCTCTAATAAGTCCTTCATTCTTATATGATAGAATTCTGTCCTTTGTTTTTAGTTTTTGGATTGTTTTAAGAAAAACGGACTAAAACCCAAAACCTTAGAATCATATATCTAGTTTTTAGACGATCTGGCAGGCTTTTTTCTTCACTGTTCATTCTATTAAAAAAAATGAAAATTAAAGAATCAACTGAAGAAGGTGCATGCATTCCTCTTATTACTGGTCCCCTGCTAAGGATAGAATTGAACATCTTAGCCTTTGATTTTCTGGGATTTTTTTGGGGGATTTTTTTTTTTTGGGGGGGGGGGAGTGGAGTGGGTGGGATTGAAGGTCTGCTTGGTCTTTTTGAACAAATGCTGGTGTCTTCTTAGCCTTCTTGCAAAAAAGAAAGTATATGAAAGAATTTTTTTTTTCCAATCTTATCACGTACTATGGAATATTTGGCACCTTCTTAGATATAATTTTGTTTCTCAATTTCATGTGCAGGATGTCTGCGGAAATGGTAGCTTGTATAGCAGTTGAGTCCCTGTCAATCCTTGAGAAGATGCACTCCAAAGGGTTTGTGATTTTAATTATTTTGACGCACTATGAATGACGGTTTTCATAAAAGCTCTAAGATTTATTTTATTAGTATCTTTTTTAAATGTTAAATCTATTTCATTTTGAACTCTCTGCTTTTTGTTGGATGTTGACCTGTCTGATACCAGTTATGTGCATGGGGATGTTAAGCCTGAGAACTTTTTACTTGGTCAACCATCTACACCACAAGAGAAGAAGTTGTTTCTTGTTGACCTTGGGTTAGGCAAGTAAATTTTGTTTTATTCTTGTGTTATCTTTTTCTATGCTTTCATTTTAGATTCTTATGTTTTGTCTACCCCATGGCATCGCAGCAACAAAGTGGAAAGATAACAGCAGTGGACTACATGTTGATTATGATCAACGTCCTGATATGTTTAGGTGTGTGTCTTATGTTTTTTCTAGTTGGTGACTTGTTTATGATCAACCCTTATTGCTATATTCTCATGATCTGTCGTTTTCATTTTCGCCAGAGGAACCGTTCGATATGCTAGTGTTCATGCTCATTTGGGAAGAACAGCCAGTAGAAGAGATGATCTTGAGTCTCTTGCATATACACTGATATTCCTACATCGAGGTCGATTACCATGGCAGGGATATCAGGTACGGCTGATATAATTATCATAGTGGAGTTGCTTATCGGAGATCTTCTACATTCTTTTTTTGTTCTTCTTTTTTACTTTCGAAATGCCAGGGGGACAACAAATCGTTCTTGGTCTGCAAGAAGAAAATGGCTACATCACCTGAAATCCTTTGCTGCTTTTGCCCTTCGCCTCTAAAACAGTTTCTTGAGATTGTGGTGAATATGAAATTTGATGAGGAGCCCAACTACTCCAAACTAGTATCTTTATTTGAGGGTTTGATAGGACCAAATCCAGCTATAAGACCAATAAACACTGACGGTGCTCAAAAGGTATGTGTATATTTAAATATATAAAGATTTTCTGAATGAAAATATGTTCAGAGATTTATAATAATGGTGAATATTTGGTAGATTATTTATCAAGTAGGCCAAAAGCGAGGTAGATTGAACATTGATGAGGATGATGGTCAACCAAAGAAGAAGGTTCGTCTTGGAGTTCCTGCTACACAATGGATTTCTATCTACAATGCTAGACATCCAATGAAGCAGAGGTATTTTAGAGTAGTTTTCATTCTAAAGTTTATTGTCATGGCATGTTTTTACGTTTCAATTGAACAGGAGAAGGAAAATGTATATTTACACACGCACACACACACATGCGTACACATGCACTTGTATGTATTTGCCATTTTGCCTTATACTTCCCGAATAGCTGTTGTACTGTCTTCTATGTATTTACTTGGACAGCTACCTGAAAATGATGTTGGTCTATAAAATAGCTTTGAAAGTTCATGCATCTGTCCTCAGAGGGCTATCACAATCAGAATTAGTGATTTATTAAGAAATGAAACTATACTTTTTGAAGTCCATGGATGGATAAATTTTTATTTTTCAAATCAAAACACCCTTTTTTTGTTCTTTATTTGAAGCTTACAATATCTGTAATTAGGGGCTTTATGGAGGTTCTATTTAAGCATTGTGACAAAGGACAAATGAAAATAGGTGAAAAGCTTTAACAAATGAAAAGTGTTGTTTACTATAATCTTGTTTGCTGGGTCATTTCTCCTCAGTATGACTTATCATACTCTTATGATACTAATATGATGTCATACTATTATGATTTTGATTCTTAATTTCTCATCTTCTAAACTGTATATTGCTATGGTCCCTAGTTATTTTAGATGTAGTTGTTACTTTTGATTAAAATTTTAATTTTTGTGATTTGCAAAATGCATGATTTTTCTTTCAAATGGGACACTTATGTTTTAAGTATGTCCTAGATTTTATGTATTAGCTCATTCTATTTTTAGCAACTTTTGAAGAAGGTAAAATCAAACTGCCAAAGGAAAGTAGCGAATGGAACATCAATGAATTTATTATGTGATACAAACCTTTTACCCTATGGTGGAATGCTATGTGCTGAATATTTTTTGGGGGTCCTCTTGCCATCACCCTTTTTTCATTGGCTGAAGTATAATTAACACGTAGACCATGAGGAGAAAAGAAGGTGTTCATAAATACTAGCTTGCTTTATGTGATGTTGCAATTCAGCATTTGATTATTGTGCAAGTAGGTACCATTACAATGTGGCTGATGCAAGGTTGGCTCAGCATGTGGAGAAAGGAATGGCAGATGGTCTGTTGATAAGCTGCGTGGCATCTTGTACCAATCTATGGGCATTAATTATGGATGCTGGGACTGGTTTCACCAGCCAAGTTTATGAGCTTTCACCTTCCTTCTTACACAAGGTGACCCCCTATTGCATATTTGTTATAATTGCTGTTGTCTTTTTTTTTTCCCCCGGTGAAACCACCAGTATCTGAAAGCCCATTGAGCTCTGACTAATTTGGCTCAAGCTGACTGAGGTCCCATAACGGTGTACAGCTTTCCTGACGTGGTGTTTTCACACACAAGACTCGAACCTGAGATCTTGTTTAAGGGGAAGAGAGATCTTGTTTAAGTCGTCTTTTCCTAATGTAACTAGATTATTCATATCAAGGAATGACTTATTCTTCCAAATATACAGGAGTGGATCATGGATCAGTGGGAGAAGAACTACTACATTAGTTCTATTGCTGGCTCTAACAATGGAAGCTCCCTTGTTGTTATGTCCAAAGGTCAGTTTCATATTCTTGTTTGTCTAAATTGCGTTTGCATGATGAAATTGTTGTTTTTTGATACAGTAAAGTAATAAATATTAAAGTCGAAAGCTCTTAAAATGGGTCTGGGGAGAGTATATTGAGGATTTAATTGGAGTCTTTTTTTTGGGCATTGGTGCCTCTCTTTGTTTATTAGGATCTTTATGTGTTCACTAATATGCTCGACCTAAGTACAAAACACTTAGCGCTACTAGATTCCAGATCCTAATAAACTGTGTTACCAAATTTGGGCATCTTCCTCCATACCCTAAATATTCTTTGATGGTATATCAAGACTTTTTTTTTTTTTTGATTGCATGGTCTAGTTGATGATAAATATGTGAGGTGCTATTCAAGTTATGGATGGCTGTGACTTTCACTTTTCTCTGAACATGCTTGAAGAAGCCACCTTACTCAATTGGTCTTCAGTTTCTTCTGTGCTCCACTATTCTTCTAGGAATTAAATCCTGTGTAGGTTGAGGTTAGCCAGAAACTGAGGAAATTAACTGGATGAAAACTGAATTAATCTATATGGTTCCCATTCTCATGACACTGGTGTAATTGGGTAATAGAAGCAACTATTTGTGGAATACAAACCTGATACAAAACCTGTTTACCAAGTGATGTGTTCTACAACTTAGCTGAAATTCCTTTTACAGGCAACTTGAATAACAATTTGCTGAGCATGCAGATGCAAGCATGTTAATTTTATGAAAATTTGTACTTAGGGGATTATAAGAAATGAGCAACATCTGATGTTTTCCAGTATACATTTGTGGCTTAAGATTTCTGAATCATGATAATTTTTTCAGGCACCCAATACACTCAACAATCTTACAAAGTAAGTGAATCTTTCCCCTTTAAGTGGATAAACAAAAAGTGGAGAGAGGGTTTTTATGTCACCTCGATGGCAACTGCTGGAAGCCGATGGGCTGTCGTTATGTCTCGCAATGCAGGCTTCAGTGATCAGGTTTGATCTTGGTCGCAACACAATTATTTCTGTCATCTTTTAGAAGAGTGGAGTCTATGTGCCAATTTTATGACTATTGATTGATGGCTGTCACTCAGAGCCAAGTTTGAGTGTTGGACACGGATATTTTCAATTTTTTTTGCAAGTTTTTTGCATGTATTTGAGGGTGCTTGGAAGGTTACATCCCCATACCCATGTCTGGATATGCGTTTTACACGGGTGTCGCATATTGGTACTTCTAAGAAAAATAAGTCAGAGCAACATAGCAAATGTCATCAACAATGAAGGGAAAAAAGAGGCATGAACAGGCTTTTTGACCACCTATTTTGTTATAATTTCTCCAGTACCTAACAGAAGGATAAATTTTTTGAACAATCAACTCAATTGGGAACATAGCTAATCAATTTTTATCATGACTATTACGAGTGATTATAGATATCGTGAAAAACTTTTTTTTTTGAAGCTTCACACGTAAAACTGAGGTAGGCCTGAAAATTTAATTAAAATTCATTGTTCTTTAGAATTTTTTTTATTTAATCAATTGGGAAAGTCAAAAAATAGAAGTTCATTGATTAGGATACATGACAAAATCTAGCAAAAAGATTGAGTAGATCTTAGCTCTCATAAAAATTAATTAGAGATAAGCTATAAATCTATTCTAGTCTTCATTAAAGTTTCACATGGCTTAAACCCTGAATCTTTTTTTTTGAATTCACTCCATCTTTACTGAGATGCACCTATTATCGTACTTAACTATTGTCAATGGGTTCTGTAGGTTGTGGAGCTTGATTTTCTCTATCCAAGTGAGGGTATCCACAGACGATGGGATTGTGGTTATAGAATCACATCGACGGCTGCAACTTCTGATCAAGCTGCTCTAATCTTAAGCATCCCTAAGCGCAAACCTGGTGATGAAACTCAGGAAACTCTACGCACATCTCAATTTCCCAGCACACATATAAAGGTAATGGTTCTATTGTTTGTAAAATATTTTATGATACTTCTTATGCTCTACAAGCTTGAGAAGTTAATATATATAAGTTAATATTTATAGAGGACAAAGACCAGAATTGATATCCACCTCCTCAAATCATAGGCCCATAAAATGAAAACAAGTACCATAGTAGTTTTAGTGTCTTGCAACCTCTTTCTGCTTTTCAATCTTGTGATACTTATTTTTCCATATGGTAATTATTTCTGATAGTTTGAATTACAATCTATATGAACATATTCATTCTTACTATATTTTCAATCTGCATTGTGATTTATATTGTGTATGTAGACATATTTTTGATGTGATTTTTTTTTTTAATTTAGGAAAAATGGGCAAAAAATCTCTATCTTGCCTGTCTGTGCTATGGGAGGACTGTATCCTGAAATCAGAGTAGCATTGGTGGCAATTTTTGTGGGGAGGAAAAATGGAGTTTGTTTTCGTTCCCTAAATTTTTTTTAATCACTATGTGGTGTTTTATTTGGACGTTTCATTTACAATGTAAGGACTGAATAGGAATTTAAGCCTTAGCATGGCGGGTGCAGGTGCAAGTGAATTGTATGCAATTAAAATGTATTATGAGATGTGATAATATTTGCTAACGTTAAAGAGTATGCGTTGGCCTTCACTTAGACAATGTTTTGGCTTATAAGCTTTTGTACATTCTGGTAGCCTTGTGTTATTAGAGCGGATTCCTTCGTAATAAATGATGAGTATATGAGAACAACCAGGGATTATCTCACTATCTTCGATGCCAATCTCTTTTGAGTGGGTAGAATTCCATAACATACTCTCCAGGCAAAGAGCTTTGTTTTTGGGGCGACTCCTGCATTCCAGATTTTACTCCATAAATACCTCTGGGGTCCATGGCCAGTGCACGTATTGAGAAGGAATCTATAACCGCTCTTCACAATATATTCTCCACTTTTGGTATTAGTGCCAAATTAATTTGTCATCCGGAGCCGATCTGTATAAAGGAATACTGCATATGGCCTTTGCTTCATCCTCAAAGAATTCCTCTCTTATCACCATTTCCTTCCTGCTCATATTTGTATCATCGATAAGCTCTCACACTTTGGCATTTGCATTCGGGTTCCTTGGCAGTGAATGTAGCTCAAAAGATCCATTCAATGGCACCCATCTTGCTCTCATATGTTAACAGACATGCCATGGCCAATCCTCCATCGTGTTCCACTGATTAATACCTCTTTAGCTTGCCATATGCTCCTCCAAATGAAGGATGGACGATGTTCCAGGATAGATTCCATAAAAGAACATTTAGAGAAATACTTGGCTTTAAAAAGCTTGAAGCTCAAAGAGGCTGTGTTATGTATTAGCTGCCATCCTTGCTTTCCAAATGGAGTCCTGTTGAAAACATTTAAATCCCGAAAATCCAAACCTCCCCTAGCTTTAGGAGTGCACATATGTGACGAACTCAACCAGTGTATCCCAAAAGATTTTATCCCTAAAAGGAATTAAGAATATGACCTAAGATTAAAATACAACCCAACTGAATAAATATTAATAAAAATGAAGTTTATGATTAATGATTGGTGAAGCACATAAACCTGAATAAAACAAGAAAGGAACGAACCGTCGCTAGATTGAAGTCGCATTGCATATAGACTGAGGAATAAACTCATGAAGGAGGCTTCTATTATAAATTTTTGGTTGTCTAATATTTATACGGATTCTTAACTTTTGATTTTCTTATATTTATTTAAATCTCACCACTTAAAAAATAATAAAAAGGAAAATTAAAAAAAATTCAGTCTCTATTTTTGTTAGAAATTAAGCATTCACAACTTTTAGAATTTTTCAATTAAATTATTATCGTAAATTATTGAAACATATTATTATATGAAGGAACAAACAAAATTCAAATAATTAAGTTTAAATTACCCCAATTGAAAGATACAATAAATAAATAAGATAAACCAACAACAATTAATGAATACGCACCAGATAAAAATTCATGCTAAATATAAATAAACAAAATACATAAATAATGATTAAATAATTAAATATCAAACTAAAAAAATATAAACCAAACGTGGACTAATTAAAATAATTAAATGAAAATAATTTAGGAAATAGAAAATTAGTATAAATATTTAGAAAATAGAAATTAAAAAACAAAAATTAAACGCATAAAATTCAAAATAAAATACGAACAGTTGAGTTTGTGAACAAAGAATTACTTACCCTAGATGCTGAGTGAATTTGACTATTTACGACGTCCTCTTCAATTCCCTTCATCCCTACAAATCCAATACTGACTGTTTCCTTGAATTGCGTTAATAGTTGCGTGGCTGAGTGTTGAGGATGGCCAAAATAACGGTTGTTCCTCTCCCTCCACGCATGATAGATGTGTGCATGCCGTGCGATTTTTCGGACTGCTAGGAATAAGAGATTTACACTTCAACTTACCTTTTCCCCGTTGAAGCACCATTCCCTAGCTATGAACAACTCTATGAAGGTGGCACAGTAGCAAAATCTCTTTCTATATTGTCTTGGAGAAGTCACATTCGACGAAAAGATGGTCTCCTAATTCTTGCTTGGTTTTGCAAAATAAACACGAGCTCTCAATGGCCATTCCCCATTCCTCCAGTCGATCCCTTGTTGGCATTTTGTTTTGTAGAGATATGTGAATGCTTTGATTTATGACAGTGGGACCACAACAATTTGTTCCAATCAACTTTTTGTTGCTTTCGCCTAATTTCATGCCTAACCTTTGTTATCAAGAATTTATCTCCAGGGAATTTCCATGATAGGCTTCCATTCCCCTAGCAAATGAAAAGGGTAGCCATTGGTTTCATCTGCATATTTTCTTCCAGATCCAGCTATTGCTTTGTAGCACTAGTGCCTGCCAAAGAGAATGCCCTCTCAACATATAGTTGTGGATCCAAGCAATCCATCATGATCCTACTTTAAAAAAGAGGGTGCAAATGTGCTGCAAGGATGCGCACTTTATTCCATGAGAGCAAGTCTTTGAATCCAAGCCCCCCTCCCATTTTGGACAGCATATTTTTTGCCAGCTCACCTTAGCACCTTTAGTAAGTGCATCTTTCCTTGTCCAGAAAAATCTTGTGTAAAGCTGATTGATCCTCGTGAGTATTGTTTTAGACAAACAAAATGTGTACACCAATAATTCTATAAATTAAACAATATTGATTGTATGAGGTGGAATCTTCCAGTAAAGGACAGCAACTTGGAGGACCAATGTGTAATCCTATTGACCTTTCTAATAAGTTCGGTATAGTCTTTTTCTGTTAGCTTTCTCGTCACTAGAGTGACCTTAAGTTATCTCACTACCAAAACTCCTAGTTTGAATCCAATTCTTCTCTGGATCTTTTAGAGATTATCTCTATCAATGCCAAAGAAGAATATCTCACTTTTCGCACAGTTTAATTGAAAGCCAGATATGGTGTAGAAGGTGTGTAGAATTTCTTGTACTCTTAGGACGGAACTCAATTGCTTTTTCGTGAATATCATTAGATAATCAGCAAAACAAAGATGCGTTAGCCCGACTTTCTTGCATTTTGGATGAAAATTGTAGATATTTTATTTTGTTGGGACCAACATTCAAGGTGTTAGAAGTCATCATCCAAGGCACCATGGAGGTCACTCAGAGAGGCATGGGTCAATTTCCCACCATCCCTAGTTAAGGTAAAGGGTTCGAGGAGCCAAAGGTATGCAAAATCCACTTTTTCATGTATGTATTGATATAGGATTTCCATGTCATAAAAATTTAAAAACACACTGCCTGTATCGATACAAGGGGGCATGTATCGATATAAATATTCAATGCATCAATACATTAACATTTATATCGATATAGAGATATGTCAAAGCAAAAATCACAAATTTTGGCCAAGCTTTATCGATACACAAGCATATGCATCTATACACAGCTCAATGTATCAATGCATTATTCAATACATTAATACATCTGGGCAAATTTGTTTTATGTATCGATACAAAACTTATTGTACCAATGCACAGAGGCAAAATTTGCCTAGTTCATGTCATTTTTGCCTCTTTTGCAACATAACATTAAAACATGAATTTGATCATGATATTAACCTCACCAATCATCTAAAACAAGAAATAACTTCATACAAATTATGTGGATTAAATTTGTGGCTTTAAATATTAGATTGCCACATTATGAAGAGGTCCATTAATCTTGTCATAGAGGCATTTCATGAGAAAAATCTAAATTGGTAAAAGACAAAATTGAGATTACTCATTTAATCAGCTAATGCAAGATTTTCTTTGCCTGCAAGAATCAAGATTAACCAATCAAACATTGAAAGGTTTTGCATTGGTACAATGAGTCATCATGTTGTACATGCCAAAAGTCCTATGTATCCCTTTTGTTAGGTTATTTAATGGTTGAAATTCACTAATATATAATCTAATTTTCTTACTCAGCTGAAAGGGAGGTTACACCATATTTTTACATTAGCCACAAAAAAAAAAAAACTTTAAGCCCTTCTAAGAATATTATTTCCACAGCTCTTCTTTCACCTTTCAAAAAATCGATACAAAACCTCTCATTTCCTTTATCTCTAGCCTAAAAACTATCCTCCTTAGACACCATGATAAAAGCTCTTTCCTTTTGTTCTATTCTTGTTAATGCATAGTAAAGAAATGGAAGAAAAGTGAGCTAAAAGTTGTTGTCTTGCTATTTAAAAATGAAGTTAGGAGTTCAAAGCTTCTTTGGTTATTTTTTTCTCCTCTTCTCCATTTTTATTCTTTATTTTTCTCTATCATCATCATCTTAGTGAACCTCTATGTTCCCGTGACCTTATTAAGGATTCTATGTACTATTGTGGCTTTGTTTAGGGCAACCTTATGATTTTGATGACTTTCTTGGTGCCTTAATGCTGTTTTGATGATTTAAAATGCTATATCTCTTGTTGACATTAAAATAGCCTCTGTTTATGCCTTTTTTGTCATGCTTTCTTTAATTTTACATGGTCATTTAATAAGTGAATGCTCATCCTAGCATATTTCTATCTTCGAATATAACTTTGGTTGGATATTCTCTAGGATTTCCTTATTGAAATTTATGTGTAACTTGTTGCTTTAAATGTTTTCTCATTTTTAATATCTTCAATTAGCTTAGTTCATCACATGTTTATTAAAATGCCTTTATGATGCATGCAAAAATCTGTTTTTCAAGTTAAGTCCATGGTACCTTTAATTAATGGGGATTATCAAAGATTAAGGCTTTCAATATATTGGTCAACTAATCTTGGGAATATATCAAGCATAAATATTTGGATTCATGGCCTCATTAGACCAAATAAATTTTGATTCTAATCCAACATCAAAAATGTTTTCAAGTGTTTAGTTTAAGCCTTGTTAAGAGCCTATCGTGATTAATGGCATGGATAAAGGATGGCTTAGTGGCCTACTTTACAGGAGTTGGATTAGTTTGTTACTCCACCACCATAGACCTTAGTGATTGGACTTTCACAAGTCTGACACCTAGACACGTGACCATAAAAACCTTTACTCAAAGAATATCATGCTTTGGTACTAGCAGCACAATAATCTTGATTTGAAAAATTATTTTCAGACTCCAAATGATTTTTTTGAAATTTTTTTTAGATTTTTCTTTAAAACAGCTTTAAATTATCTTTCCAACAATACATTGTTTGCCTCTAGGTCATTCTGAATGCAGGAGTTATGCTTTTTCAAATCTTTATTATTTGAAACCCTTAGAATTAGCGATTCAAGTTATGTTTGGGCAATTCTGGCCCATCATACGATTTTCTTGGATTTTTTAGATGCATTTTTTTAGTATTTCATGAAATTTCCTTTCCAAAAAGGTGTTGTTTGCGATTTAACGAGTCCAAATGAGTTTAAGGAGATTTTTCAAATTTCACAACCACTTTTACCTGTATCTGCTGTCAACATTGGCTTAGACCTAGTACTAAGACATTAATTCATCCTAGGAAGTGATTTTCTAGGATTTTTGGAGTATGTTTACGTTAATCCTTACTATGTTACCTTTTCAATAGTATATTGTTTGTGACTAAAAGCTTTTGGACCAATCCAGAATAAATTTGTGAATGTAGATAGCAGGATGTTATCCCTTTTTTTTTTGGATCCTAAGAAAAATACAAGTAAATTCTCTTAGACCACATCTTCAAGTCATTCAAATGACTTAAAATGCCTTCAATTATTTCCCATGGAGTCATGAGTTTACAATGCAGGGCCCATTAGGTTTAGATCAAGATCCTAATGTTTTTCAAAATTAATTTTCTTCATTTATTTAAAATATCAGGTTTCAATTCTAATATCTATTTTCCTCAAAATATATCAAAAATTTTAACTTTCAAAAATTACTCAAAATCTTTCTTTTCAAGGGGATACTTCAACCTTATTTTCTTTGAGAGGATACTTCAACTTCACTTTTCAAAACTATGTAAAAAATCTAAGTTTTCTCTTCCCGGGGCTTCTTTGAACTTTTTATCAAACCTTTTATGCTAAACTGACCATTAAATCCAAGAGTGTCTCAAAATTGTCAATTTAGTTATTTTTCAATAATTGAGGTCAACTAAAAGATACATCCCAGCTGTTCCTTCTTTTCTGTATCTTTGTATATTAATTCGTAATGCAACTTTTACTATGTTCTTTTATGCCTTACTAACACTTTCTTTTTCCCATGATGGTTTCGTATCTATGATTTTAAAATCAAATTTCATAAGATTCGATGCAACTTTCTATGTTAGTATCCCCCCAGTGCTTAATGTGGAGTATCCTCTTCTAAATCAATTCGAATCTCATTTCACCATACCTTCTATATTTCTCCTCCCTTCTAAGTTGCATTAAAAGATACTAATTAAACTTTTACCATGAAAACTTGGATTTGATATTTAAAAATTTGCATTTATAAAAAGAGGATTACACATAAATAATGACCACATCAAGAAATGAAGAAAATCGAGACTTCAATAATTTATAGCTAGATGGTATCAATTTTAAGCATCATGTGGTTGGTAATCCTTTCCTACGCATAACCAACTCTCGAACCCTTTTAAAATAACTTATGGTATACATAGTCCGTACAATCAGTGTTTTGAGTTTCATAACTTGAAATCACCAGATTTAGTAGTTATCCAATCATACCTAGCCCAAAATGATTGGTAATTGCCATCCAAAACCCATTGGACAAGCAATTTGTTCGACGGTCCTCCCCTCGACTTTCACTCTATCACACCTAATCCAAATCCCAATAAAAGGATGACCTAAAGGAAAGCCCATTCTCTTTACCTTCTCTTTCGTTTTTTAAGTCATAGCACGCCACTCGAATGGCACATCTTGACAACTTGGCGACTCCTTTGGGGTATTATTTTGAGAGTCAAGCCTAAAACTAGCTAATTTTATCAGATTCTCGATTTCCTTTGATTTTCTATAATTATTTATTCGTAATCTGCTTTTTTCATCTTCTTTGTGCCTAAAATTTGGTTGTCATTGTTTTATGTATGTTTGTTTTTTTCCTCATGATTGCTAGGGTTCTCTTCTGCCCAAAAAATGAATACAATAGTTCCTTTAAAATAGTAATGGGGAGGAAACAAAAAGGTTTGTTGTTTCCTTAATGCACACTGTGCACTTACACCAGCATTAGACTCTCACTCGTACTTTTCTTAGATATAGAATAACACATTTATTAGGTGGAAGTGAGTTAATTGTCTTTCGTGGTATCTTTTCTTTAACGTAGTCTAGCAATATCTTTCGAGGTGTAAAGTACCTATGCTCTCATGGTATTTTTTTATCCATACGGGCATAGCAAAATACACCCACCCAAATCGAACCTATTCTATTAAGCTTGCGATGGGTCTAGGATCTGAGTGCCTCAGCTGTCCTTACTAGACGAAGGAGCAACTCAGGACTTACTAACATCAACCTAATCTCATAGTCAGCCATAAGAGCCAAACCGTGTCAAGCCATACAAAAATGCCACTGGATTGACCTGAAGAGTAAGGCACTCAAGGAAAAGCTTCTTACCTTTACTCCTTTTTATTATTCATTGTTACGTAAGCGATGATAAGCGAACGTCATTGTTGATGCCTAAATTTTTGTGCCCTAGATCATGCCATTTATCGCTATAATATTTTTGAGGCATGCCATTATGCTATTCGACCGATGACTAATGCTTTTTTTTAAAAAAGGGATAATATTAAAGTGTTGTCACTTAGCAACCTATTCAAGGTTGGTTTCACTTCCTATGAGGCAAAATTCGCCTAGGTTAGTTGTTATGCTGTCCAACCAATGCCTTAGTGCCTATCAATCACTAGATAATGTGCAAGCATCTAGATCTTTCATAATGCCCTTAGAGGCGTCATGATGTCTCACTGTAGGCAAACCACCTGACAAGATGTCATATTGTCCGATGGATGGCTTGACATTAGCTTGTAATGAGATGGTGACGAGCGAGTTGTCATTGTTTTGATTATTGATTTTCCTCCCAATGAAACACTTTTGGGATGATTTCACCCTAGACACGCCGTTTTGCTGTATGCACCAATCTAGATTTTGCTAAGCAAGCGACACTATGCATGACCTTTTGTGTTCACCCCAAGGCATCATAGCATCTATTATTAGGGAAATTTCTATGATTTATTTTTGTTGATTTCCTTCTTCTATTTTTATCAAGTATTCCTTCATCTTTCACCACTTTATTGTTTCTCATGTTCATGTCATATGCATCATTTCTTGCATCAAACATGTACAGACAATTGATTAGGGACAATGGTGAATGAACAACATAATGTCTAGGCTTGGGGTATAATTCATCCATCCATATGAATCCCCTTCCTTCAAAGAGCCATACCTAACATAGGATGGTACATTTCGTGCTATCCATTGTCACTCCTCATATGTTCGTAATCATAAGGGTAAATCTCCATTACAACATTTTCATGTTCATATCATCTTTACATACTCCCTTTAACGTCTTCATCGCCCTCACATGCATACATGCATGTATGCATCCATTTATGACACGAACCTAGAGGGTAGAGTGACAGTCCTTATCGATGTAAGAATTTCTCTAAATAGGCTCCGTTATTCTTTTAAGAGGTATCAAGATCAACTAAGCCATGTATCATGGAGAACGACCATCAAGCTAGGATTAAAAGACTAGACTTAGGTGTAAAGAAGATGAGGAGCAAATACTATCCAAAATGAGGAACCTTAGGTTCAAGTAGCCAAGTTGGGAAAACTGTTGTCAACCTTGACAAAAGAAAAAAGGCAAGTAAATGCAGCTATTACCGGGAAAGGGTCAGCAAATCCTGAAGCTCACTTCGTTGGTAGCATTGGAGTGATACCAATCCAAAAGGAAGCATTCCAAGAAAGACCCCGCGCAACACCAATCCCTCCAGTACCTTTGTTGATGTAAGTTTAATTTTCTAGCGAAAACAATTCTAGTTAATGGAGAAAAAGTAACTTTTCACCTTATAGAATGAAATAATGATGTATCATTGAAAATTTTAATTATTTTTACCATATTTTGCTTACAATTGAAAAGAAAAATAAGACAATGGTTTATTTAACTTTTTTTTTTAGCAATTAAAAGTGATAACGATGTGCCATTTATTTAGTAATCTATAATGACCACAAGCTATGCAGTTAAATGAGATCTATTATTTTAAAGGATAAAAAAGTTAGTAACAAAATGTAATAAGGTAAAGAACTAATAAAAATAGTTACTAAATTTAATTAGTTATCATTTATTAGATAATGATGGTTTATTAATGTTTATTTGACCTGTATTTTTTTTATCCATGATATCACAACATCTCTTCATGTAATTCTAGGATACATAGAAGTAATTAGAGTAAAAGTGTTTTACATTTTTTAGTTGATGTTCGAATTTTCTTAAAATAAATTGTATTAATGCAAAAATTGTCTGACTATCATTGTTATGAAGTATTGTCCTCTTTGGACAAGTGTACAAATTATCTTTACGATTTTGTTCTTTAAAAAAATGTCTCAAATGGGAAAGGGTGACCCTTGTTGTCTTTCAGATTCGTCATAATAGTTTCAGTTAATCATCTTCCACCTACCCATCCTCTTTATTGCATCAAGAAATTGCAATATTCATCAAGAACGAAGGAGACTTTATGCTCTTTGAAATAATCAGATTCGTTAATTCTGATTTGAATTTCAAAAATTTGATTAATCTATCCAAATCCAACTTAACCTAGTCTGACCAGACCAAAAAAGTCAACAACCTAAAACCAATCAACCTAACTTAAAAATAATCCGAACCCTAAATAACCTGGATCCAAAATGATCGAACCCAAAATAATGTGAACAATTAATATGAAATTATCTGAACCCAAAATAATTCAACTTGATAAACTCGAGTATTAAACCTATTGACTAGAACCCGGTAACTTGAGTGTTAAACTCGGTTGACTCGAAGTCGAAATAACTCGAAACACAAGGGGCTCAAATCTGAAATGACAAAAATCAAAATGATTTGAACCTAAAATGATCCGAAAATTTAAAAACCCAAATTAAACTGAGCTAATCCAAAACTAACCCAATTCAATTAATTGACAAGACCATGAATGATACAAGGTATGTATACGTTGAATATCAAAATTATTTCTATTTTTTTTGTTTTTTTAATTTAATACGAAACAGAAATTTGAATAAATTAATCCCTTAATATCTGCAAGTTAGATTCGCGTTTGTTTTGTAAATCGTAGAACTCTAGAGGTTAGAAGATGTTATCGTATTGCTTACGTTCTTAAATTTTAGTTTTGGTTAATTTGTTTTTGGAGTTTGTAATTGATTATTATTTTTTTCTAAGTAAGGCTTAAAATATTAGTATTTAATTTTTAAAATTTTTTTAAATAAATGTTTAAAGTGATAAATGCATTAAACTATCCTGAACAACACTTTCTGGTGAGCTAATTTAACAATTCGTTAATTTATAAATTATTTTCAGAAGTATAAGTTATTTGTCTCAAAATTTCAAAATATTTATGTTGTAGAGTAACCTAATTTGAATGATCTTTGATCCAAAACGATTCGATATATTTTAAAACCAGAAATAATTCAAAACTGAGTTAAAAACAAGCCAATCAAAAACTTATAATTATGCTAGTGAGACCTTAGCTAAGTAGCAACAAAGAGGTCTCGATTCGAGTCCCATCATATGTGAGATTGGTTTAACTTTATGTTGGATTTTCAATTATATTCAAAATTAGAATCCTACAATGTGTGAGATTGTTCCAACATTATGTTAGATTTCTAGTTATATTCAAGTTGATTTATTTGTTTGATTATTAGTGGGTGTTTTGAACGATTAGTTCTTGCATATAAATGTACCTGATTATGATTATAATTTCATACCGTTATAATTTCAAGAAAAAATTCTAGTTACTTTTACTTACAATTAATATTTTGTTGTACTTATGACCCAACAACGTAATACTCTCCATCTCTCTTCGGATAAATAAAATGCATCATTTCAAATAGAATAAATATGTGATACAATTTTTTTATATACTTCAGATTAGACCTATCCATGGGCCGGGTCGGGTCGAATTCGGATAGGGCTTGAGTATGGTATTAAAATTAAATATATTTACTCAAGCCTGACCTGACCCGAAATATGGACCTCGAATTTTGCCCAAGTCTACCTATATTTGTAAATAGATGGTCCCAGCCCGTTTAGACCCGCCCATATTATTTTTTTTATAATTTATTTTTTACAAATATATTTTTTTAAAATTTAATCTTTATTAATTTAATAATTTTAATTTATTAAGTTTATAAATAAAAATAATTTAACTTAGTTTTTAGAGTTTACACTATAATATTATAATATGTATTTTTTATTTGACAAAAATTACATAATACATAAAATATAAAATAAATATATATACTGTAACAGTAAAACAGGTTGGCCGGATTTGGGCTTTGAAAGTTAAACCCAAGACCTAGCTTATTTTTTAATTTGACCAAATATTTTTATCCAAGTCCATCTTTCGGGTTTAATATGTTTGTCTAAACCCTCCCAAATATCGGATGAACCTTTGAGCTCGGTCCTTGAGCAGATATACTTCAAATAACTAGAAGAACGAAAAAAAGCAAGCATTTATATTCCAATTACTTTGGCAAGGCATAGTTTAATTCCTCTTTTACTGTTAGGGTTTAACTGTATTTAAAATTCAAGTACAATACTAAAAACAAAAGCAAATGTATTCTTGATTGTACAATATAAAGCCATATGATTATCCCAATTTTATAGATTTCAATAATTTACTAAAACTTCCGTAGACAAACGTTAGATAAATCAATAATCTCGATTAATTAATAAAATCTCACTAACCCATCTTGGAACAATGCATAAGGAAATATACATTTTTTTTTTAAATCTATAGGATCCAAAATGATTAATTCCTAAAAAATTTTTAAAAAAATACATAAAGTGCATATAATGCTATAAGAAATTTTCACTCAGCAACATTTACCTTTTAATTTAAGTACAGCTCAAAATATGTATTTAAAGTTGTTTGTTCTTTTTGTATCTAAACAAAACTAAACAT
>JBBYHO010000020.1:586597-621637 GCA_038382025.1 Adansonia gregorii | reverse complement strand
CCCCCCCCCCCCCCCCCCCCCCCCCCCCCCCCCCCCCCCCCCCCCCCCCCCCCCCCCCCCCCCCCCCCCCCCCCCTCAAATCCATTCATCTCGGTTGAAAAATGTAATAGAGGAAAAGTAGCAAGTTTTGTGATATTTTGTTGACTATTTGTCTTTCATAGTGCCATATTTATGGATTACGGATCATGGAACCATATCTGGATTAACGATATTTGTTATTTTAATTGTAATGGCAGGGGGGTTGAACCATCGGTTTCAGCAGCAGAAATCAAGAAGGCATATCGGAAAGCCGCTCTTAGACATCATCCTGACAAGGTTTCTTTCATCTGCTGCTATTCGCATTTTAGTAAGTTTGGTGCCGATCCGACAGGTTCTCTATTTTGTAGGTTGTTCAATCCCTGGTAAGAAATGAAAATGGAGATGACAGGCTTTGGAAAGAGATAAGAGAAGAAGCCCACAAGGATGCTGACAAACTATTTAAGATAATTGGAGAGGCGTATGCAATACTTTCAGACCCTATCAAGGTAAATGTTTTCCTGATCAAATTTGTCTATGCCTTCCTTAAGGTGCATTGTCATACCTTTATGTTTTTGGTCTATGGAACTAATTATTGCCAAGTGATTGCCAGCAAAGAGTAGTCAAGTTACTCCTAGATTAGGTTTGCAACTTGTTGAATCCAGGGGTGTGCCAGTCACCAATATGCTTTAAAAGGCAAACAATCTTGGTGTAGGGCCTTGTATTGTATGCCACTTATTCCTAATAGGAATTTTCTCTTGAAACATGAATTAATTGGATTAGAAAGAATAGTGAAGAAAAATATTTTTGTTTTGGTAGGGAGGAGAGAGAGAGAGAGAGAAGGGTAGGACAGTAGAAGTCGAGTTCATCCAGATTGGGACTTGATAGCAGATCCTAGGCAATGGATAGGTTGCCTTTGGACCTTTTGTCCAATGGGTAAAATCCGAAAACCCCCCTTAATACACCCATATAAGATACTTTGGCTCCTCTTGTTTCAAAATGCGTCTTTTGGCCGTTGGCCACAATGCAATTGATCAACCAATAGTCGAAAGTTTGTCAATAATCACTTACAAATGTGAAAAGAGATAATTACTCTTAAATAATTGTAAAATTAAAAAAATTTAAAAGTTAGTTAAACAATGATGAAATATAATTAAATGATATTGAAAATCTTTTTTATTCAAGTTTGTTAAGTTATAATTAACTAATTTTTATATTAGATTTCCTCTCTTTCCAATCCAATTCAATTAGAATAATGATTTCATTTAGATTTATATTTTTTACTTCAAAATTATGAGCTTTTTGATTGTTAATAAAATAATATTAACCAATTCATTTTTTTTTTTTTGCTTTCTTTTTTCATAATTATGGTTCTCTTTTGTATTTGCTTATGAATTGATAAACTTCAATGAAGAATGTTTCATCATTATGGAATTATAAAATAATTAATCATTTTTAAGTTAACTTTTTTTATTTTTAATTATTTAAGATAAATGTGTCCTTTCACATTTTTAAGTAACTTCTGACTAATTGTTGAGTAGCTGAATTGGATGGTCAATGGGCTACAAGATGCATTTTGAAATGAGAAGGGCCAAAGCTATGTTACTCGAACTCAGGTGCGAGTGTTGGATATAAGTATGTATCCGATATGGGTATGTTCAATTTTTTTCAAGTTTTTCCATGTATTTGCAAGGTCATACCTCCATACTCATGTCCGAATATGTGTCAGACGTAAGCATTTAAAGAAAAATGAAGAGTCGAAGTAACATACGGCCAAAGTGTACTTTGAGGTTGTGTTGTGGAGGTTTTCAGATTTTATTCTTTGTCCTGCATAAACATAGAAATAATATATCTCCTTGACAATAGTTTCATATCTAATTAATGCATTTCATTGGATTGCTTTATGAATAAAATGTGAAACTACGCTCATTGTTTTGATCACATTTCTGTTTTCTTCATATAATTTGATGTGGACTGCCATCAAATGGATAGTAATTGTCCTAGTTGCTGTATGCGTGGGGAAATTCTACCTAACAGTTCCCATCTAATGACTGGTTAATTTATCTCAGATCTTTTAGAATGAAAGTGAATGTTAAATGCGCCTTTATTCCTTTTTCGTTCCGAGATCACGCGTCCTTCCTCCACTTGCATATTATTCTGTTCACAAAGACTTATGACCATTGACATTCTAATTGTATCTTCTTTCATTTGTTTTTTGTTTTAGTGCTTTTTTTTTTGTCAGTTCTGTCAAATATGGTGTTTATCTTGCAACAATGTCTTTATGCAGCGCTCAAGGTATGATCTTGAAGAAGAGACTAGGAATGCGCAAAAGAAATGTGCCGGAGGCACATCCAGAGCAGCTATGGATACTCAAAGTAATTCATCTGATAGAAGTGGTAGCATGCGATCATGGAGGGAGGTCAGGAGATCACATGGCTGCTCGAGCTCCAAAGGGTCAGAAGCCACTCGATCAAACAGATACCATTGACAATTGCAATCCACATGTTCAAAGATAATCTAGAGGTATCTGATCACGTTATACATTGATGTCTAGCAGATTCAGATTGGTTTAGAACCGTGTGAAAAAGGGAATTTACTCCAACCACCATCCTAGAACTAGGTTCGAACTTCCAGGAGGTAAATACCAAGTGGTTAAAAGCCTTGGTCCAAGTTCTGGTTAATGCCAGGACCTAAAGAGAAATTTTTTTTTTTTTTTTTTGGGTTTGAGGATTTCTCTAACAGTTTGTGAATGGTTTATAAGCTTGAAATAACAAAGTTGATCGTTTGAAGCCTGGATGGTCGTTTAGTTCAGGGAAACTGTTTGTTCATAAGGAAACAAAATAAGAAAATGGGAGAAGAAAGAAACGAGCTTGTATCCATAATCCAACGGAGGAATTCGTCCGGACGTACACTCACCAGTGACATGTATAGACACATTACCAAGGAGCTTCATTTTTGCAGTTTTCTACCTCCGACGACTGATACTCGGCTAAGAGCAGTATGTTTTTTAATCTGTCACGGGCTCAGAGAGTTCATATCAATTTTTTTTTTTTTTGCTTGTTACACTCTCCAGATTGTTTGATTTTATTGCTTTGTTTATTATTAAGAGATATGGTGATTTGAAATGTATTACAACTCGAATCAAAGATGTTTGATTGTACAGTTTTTCAAGCTTAAAAGTGAAAGTTTGAATGGTAATGGCATGAATTTTGTATCTTCGATTTCTTTGCTCCCCTTTTTTTTTGGGTTGATTTTTGTGCTTAAATGTGGTGGAAGGTTTAATCATTCTTATTATTCTAGTATATTACATCATTTATTGTAATCGATAATATTGGATATTATACGAAAATCTAATTTAATACACCTAAGTTGATAAATTTATATACTGTAATTGATAAATTTAATATAATTCTTTTAAAAAATGATTTTCGATAAATCCAATTCTAAATCTTAACACACCTAAGTTGTAATCTTATTTTTATTCTCGACTTGTGGCTTATAGTCTGCTAGGTGTAAAATAACTAGACAGTTTTTATATTTTTGCAGCGATAAAAATTCATGGAGAGTTTTTGTATTATAGTAAAAGAAGCATTATAGTCTTTGTATTATTAAACTTAGTTATTTAGTTCCTGCACATTTTAAAAATTGTAGCAAATAAGAAAAATAGTAAACGGTGTTAAAAAACAGTTTAAAATATCAATAAAATATTAACGTATCATGTGATATGTAATTTTACATTTATTCCAAAATGGGTTTGGATTATGGGTCGAGTTTGAGTTATTTTTTGTACAAATTTTAAAATCTCATATCACATGATAAATCAACATTTTATCATCATTGAAATGGTTTTTTTAACACCATTAATCATTTTTCTTATTTGTTATAATTTAAAAAGTACAAAAATTAAAATACTTAATTTAATAATATAGGGACTAAAATATTTTTTTCACTATAATTCAAGGACTATTAATATAATTTTACCTTTTTGCAATAGCATTAACAGGAACTGCGCATTAATTTATTTTCTTGAATATATTAATGCATTGCTTAGAGAACAAGGCACTAAGAATGCATTCCAAAATCCATTCCCTGCAAACTCTATTGAGCTTTATAAAGAAAAATGATAACAAAGAAAGAGGAAAGAACAAATAACAAAAATGTTTTTCAAAATTCACCAATATATTAATTAAATGGCACATTTGTAGAATGGTTCAAATGATATCAATTTCGTTGCAAGAAACTGCATAGCAGAGTTTAAGCTAAATGGCTACGATATCAAATTAGCATGGGAAAATAAATTTTTTATATAGTTTTTATTCTGGGAATCTTTAAGGAGTTCTCATGTAGCTAAAGTAGTTCTGGTTACATGTTCTAATAATCCTTGAGAAAGGTTACAAAAGGCAGGTTGAAGAGGCATTACTTCATATGCTTTAAGTTGTCATTCTCTATCTTTTAACCTTTTAGTCCTCAAAGTTTTGTATGAAGTTGTGACACTACTTTTAGTTAATATAATATTTTAATACTAAAATTATTTCATGAATGAATCATCAATGATTAAAAAGATCTTATCTGCAGTAAAATTTCAGCTGCAGACAAATTATTGTGACAATCAAATTTAAAGAACATATCATGCTTAAACTGTTTTATCTCCAACTTGAATTCTATTATGGATGAATGCAAATAAAAGTTCTTATTAATATGAAATAGTTATTTATTCAAGCAGATTCAAGCTTTGTCTTCCCATTGATTTTTTGTATCCGTGAGAGTTCTGGACAGGTTATTGTTGGTCCATATCCACATCCATATTATGGGTACAGTGCTAAGTGAAAGTGTGTTGCGAAGACCCTACACTCTAAATTCGCCTTCACTGATACCTTACTTGCTGATTTACTTGAGCCATTTGCCTCTGTTATGGTGTCCTTTTTCAACGTTTTAAAGTCAAAATATATATTGACAGTTAAGTGGAAGAGTTTATATGGTTTTGCTCATTTTCCTTGAACATTAACTGATAGTGACAACCTTAAGATTATTGAAAACAACTATTGTTACAATACAATTCCCTTCAGAGTGAAAAAAAAAAAAAAAAGTCTAATATGATGTTTTGTTATGAGATATTGGAACTGAGAAAACTATCGTCACAAAGCAATTCTCTTCATCAACGTTGTTATGTCATCTCACAAGGAGTTTCTATGTGTGGTTGTTGTGGTTTAAGTTTTCTTTATTTGATATTAATTATCTCAGGTATAAGTGTTATGAAATGAATTTTGATAGGTATTGGCAATAAAGAAGGGCAAGATGAATGTGAGATCTGTAAGTTATGGTGTTAAATTGAACCTGTGTTGAATGTACTTGTTAGAGCTCAAATAACTCATAATATTTCATTACATTGTTTGATTTTGAGTAGATTCAGATAGCAACGCATCAGTTTATTTGAGAAAAGAATTATTAGGAATATATACTAAAGAAAGGACATGGAGGGAGAGGCTTTGGAAAAATAGCAAAATAAGATCATCTCTCATGTTTCCTTGGAAATCTCGCATATTTGTGAATACAAAAACGGCAATGCTTAGGATGGAGAAAGATCCTAGGTTTGACTTTTTTATTTGCGATGTATTTATAACAAGATAACTCTATGATGAAGATGATACCCCCCTGGTGGCTTTTGTTGGATTCAACATGCAATCTATGTAAACTGTTTTTGCATCTTTTTGTTGTTTGTTTTGACGGCCATCTCGCTTTCGTGTGTCCAAAGGTAACTTAAGTTAGTATTGATAATTTCCAATTTTAGGAACGTACAAGCTAATGGCTTAACTATGTTCCAGTCTATTCTCATCATCTTTGCTAATATTTGTAAATACGTTTAAATTCTTAACATATTTTTAGCTTTTTATTGCATGGCCATCCTCTGCAGAATTCACTATCTATACTTACAAAAAAGAATTTCAAGGTGCATAGTTTTTCACTATATTGGCCCATATTTGTTTAGGTTAGTTTTCCTTGATATTGAATGACTGAAAACTTTGTTGATATAAGAACTCGATGCATTTCATAGATAAAAGCGATGAGGGTTTTAAGAAAACAATTATTTTGTTGGTTTTCTAGCTACCAACTGTTAGTGATTCCCTTTTAGGCTAATTTCTTGAAACGAATTGGATTTTAGAATTAATGAATATGCTTAGTGATCATTCCACGTTTATTTGATTTTGGTGATTGTTTTCGTGCATCATGCAATATTCAGGCCAACTTTGTGCAAATTCAAGAGCGGAATTGGCTGACTAGTGCTTATAATGGATAGACATGATTTGAAGTAGATATCACAAAGTCATAATTTATAGAGAAATATCTTATGTTCTACTGACTAACATGCTTAGAAAAAATAAGGTTTAATCACTTTTGTTTTTCGATATTTTGTTCGAGAGTCGTATCTTTTTTAGTTAGTGATAAGGTTTGTTTTCTTTGAGGTATTTGTTCAAAAAGTTGTTTCATTTTTAGTTAGTGGCAAGTTTGATTATATCATGTGTTTCTCGTTCAGTTATAAAGTAGCATGCATGGGGAATAATTTTAATCAATGATTTGATTGTGTTTTGATTTGATTTACAGTGATTAAAGTCTTACATAATTCCATTTCATTCTACTTATATTTATTGTTAGACAAATATGCAATTCATTTTGACCTCTTTTTCCTACATCCCACTTTTCTTTGGATGAGTCATAAGCTTCAAATGTTTTTATTTATTTATTTATTTTTGTGATAATTTAAATAGTTGCCTTGTTCATTATAAAATGTTAATGAACATTATTACTTTATTGTTTCAATCTCTAATGACATAGGACTGTGTTTGATCCTTAGCAAAGGCATATTTCTAATCAAGGAACTAGAGTGCTTAAGAACAAAGAGAAGGATTATAGGTAATAGCAATATTTTATTTTGTTGGTAACTATTAGTCAAATATAGGATCCAAACCCATTAAAACATTTACATTACAATCGTTGAAATTGCAATTGTGCATTTCATTGGTCAACGAAAAAGTTTGAAATTGAATGGCCAATAGTTATTTAATTTCAAAACTTTTTGCAGAGCCTAAAAAGAAAAAAAGAAAATTATGTTTCTTTCACACTTGAAATCAACCACTACATTTGCTACGTAAAAGGTATTGGATGCAATTGTTTGATGCATCAATTGAGAGAAAAAAAAAATAGAGAGGCATGGTGAAAAACAAAGAGTAGAATTAGTGTTTTATAGAAAAAGCAAAAAAGAAAAAAAATAGAGTATTCAATAATTGGGTCTTTGGGATAAGTATTAAGATATTAGTGATCACAAAGAATTAAAATACTTTGTCTAATTCGAAAGAGACTTAAGGTATATTCTCAAAAAGGTAACTTTGTTATATTATACTAATTGTTTTGAATCTCAAGCCTTGATCAAAAGCTTAAGATATTGTAATGCTGTTAATTTACCTATGTTCATAGTGGATTCTACTCGAATTTTATCTCATAGTTTTTCTCTCTATTTCGGAGAGTTTTTTACGTAAAATTTAGTATCCTTTATTTCTGCATTAAAAATTATTACTTGGCTTAGATTTTAAATTTTTTAATATTATTAGCTAACTGAGCTATCTAGATCCTGTAAGTCTAATCATGTTTTTCTGCTATTATTTTTGTTGGAAGGCCTAACAACTGGTATCAGAATGGTTGTAGCATCTCCGATCAACGATACAGTAACAATAACATCATTGTAGTAGTATTGCACACTCTACAACACGACACTACTACACGTTTTTTTCGATCCGGTTGTTGCTCAAAATAATATAAGTAGATATAGGTACCATGGCAAAATCGACGACCTCAAATTATTCTATATGGAAGCCAATGATAGAAGATCATCTATACTACAAATATTTGTATGAACTAGTATTAGATGATTCTGTAAGCCTATAGATAATGATAGATGGACAGTGAAAAAACTTGGATAGAAAAACACTCGGCACCATTAGAAAATGGATTGGTATCAGTGTTTTTCATCATGCGACACAACAGACGAATTCCAAGATCTCTAGGAAAGCTATCAACATTGTACTAGGGGAAGACTGCCTAAAATAAAGTTTTTCTTGCTAAAAAGATAGCCACCCTTAACTATAAGGAGGGATAATCGATGATCAAGTATTTGACTAACTTTCAGGATCTATTCAATCAGATGAATACTCTGAGAATCAACATGGATGATGAAATGAAGGCAATATTTCTTCTAAATTCATTGCTAAACAGCTGGGATACACTAATTCTAACTATCATTGATTCAACTCTTGATGGCAAAATAAATTTAAAGACAATAGTTTATTTAATGAAAAAGCAAGGCAAAAGGATATGACACCAATTGAAAATCAAGCCCTTGTCATAAAGAATGAAGGCAAAACCAAAAATAGAGGCTAAGATAATATAAGATGCAACAAGTCTAGAAAATAATCCAAGTTTAGAGAAAAATTTAAGTGCTATCATTGTGGCAAATTTGACCATATCAAGCAAAATTGTCGGCACTATGTAGAAAAAAGGGAAAGCAAAGAGAAATCAGATGATAACAGTGTTGCAACAGTACATTTTGATGAAAAGCCTATTTCATTATTCTATACATAAGGAAAATGCAACCATATTAGTGATCAAGCATTGAATGGATAGTTGACTTTGGCATGGCATTCCATTGTGTTCCTAACAAGGAAATATTTACAACCTACAAAACTGGAGACTTTAGCCATAGAAAGATGGAAAATCAAAGTGTATCTTCGATTATAAGAATTGCTGATATTGTTGTATATACCCACATCGGTTGAAAGACATCAGACACATTCCAGATCTAAGATTAAACCTACTTGGAGTTAATGTTGTTGATAGAGAAGGATATGAGAGTTAACAAAAAGATAGGCGATGGAAGCTGCTAAAAGGGTTTTTGATAGTCATAAAAGGAAAACTTTGTTGCATTATGTATAAGACCTAGATAAAACCATGTGGTCACTAAACAAACACTATTGAAAATGATGCTTCAGTAAATTTATGGCACAAAAGGTTGGCACACATGAGTAAGAAAGGGTTGTAAACTTTAGCAAGGCAATCCCTCATTTCCTTAGCCAAAAGTATGCCATTAAACTTAGTGATTATTGTTTATAGGAAGTCACTGTAGAATTTTTTTTGTAAAACCTCTAGGAAAAAAGAAAATTTATTAGAGTTAATTTGCTCTGATATATATGGTTCCATAGAAGTAGATTCAATGAAGGGTAGCAAATTTTTGTTATTATTATTGATAATGCTTCATGAAAAACTTGGGTGTATTTGTTAAAAATAAAAAGCCAAGTATTGCAGTATTTACAAAAATTTCATGCCATGGTGGAAAAGATGATTGGATTTTCCTTGAAGTGTTTTCAAATTAATAATGGTAGAGAATACACATCTAAAGAGTTTAAAGATTACTGTTCAAAGCATGCTATATGGCATGAGATAGAACTCGAAACACCATAACATAACGGTGTAACTGAAAGGATAAATCGAACCGTTATTGAAAAATCTGATGTATGTGAAGGATGGCTAAATTGCCAAAAACATTTTGGGTTGAAGTAGTCAATATAGCCTGTTATCTAGTCAACATATCACCATTAGGACCACTGACCTTTGACATTCTAGAAAAGGTATAGATAAGAAAAGATGTTTCATAATCACATCTGAAAGTCTTTGGTTATAAAGTTTTTATACACTTGCTAAAGGAGCAAAGATCAAAGTTGGACAATAAAGCTACCTATGCATATTTTTTAGCTATGGTGATAAAGAATTTGGTTATAGACTATGGGATCCAGAAAAAAAAAAGGTGATCAGAAGCTGGGACATGGTCATTCATGAAAAACAGTTAATAGAAAATTTGAAGGAGAAAGAGAAGAACAACAAAAGTTATCATCGAATGTGATGATTCAACTTTGATAACAATTTCACTAGAAAGAGCCAAAGATGGTGGAAATGTTCAACAAACAGAACATGGGGATTCAGATAAGCTAATAATAGTGGATGATGAGTCAGATGTTAGGGAAAAACTAGATAAAGAAGGTGATGGGTAGAGAGAACAACCTTTTCCATAAGAGATCGTAGGATTTTCACTTATAAGATTAATTAAAAAGCATTGATCATCTAAC
The DNA here is from genome assembly GCA_038382025.1 of Adansonia gregorii. Classification (NCBI taxonomy): domain Eukaryota; kingdom Viridiplantae; phylum Streptophyta; class Magnoliopsida; order Malvales; family Malvaceae; genus Adansonia; species Adansonia gregorii. The sequence continues at coordinate 611,453 of JBBYHO010000020.1, read as the reverse complement.
AGATACCCCCAATTTTGATTATATTTTGATTACTGATGAGGGAAAGACAGATAGCTTTAAAAAAGTATGGTTTTGCAGAGAAAGAAATTGTTGGTTGGAAGACATGAAAGAAAAAATTAATTCTCTACAAAAAAATGACACCTTTGATTTGGTTGACCTTCCAAAAGAAAAGAAACCCCTGAATAACAAGTGAGCATAGAAGCTAAAGAAATATGGTGAGAAGCTAGTGAAGTACAAAGCTCAATTGGTGGTTAAAGGCTTTAGCCAAAAAAAAAGTCGACTTTGATAAAATTTTTGCTCCAGTAGTAAAGATGAGTTCCATTTGAGTAGTATTGGGCATTGCAGCTAGTCTTAACCTCAAGATTGATCAGTCTAATGTAAAGATTGCATTCTTACATGGTGACTTACATGAGGAAATTTACATGGAACAACTGGAAGGTTTTGAAGTAAAACAAAAAGAACAATTGGTGTGCAAACTGAAAAAAGGTTTATATGGATTAAAGCAGGCTCCAACATAATGGAACAAAAAGTTTAGTTCATTTATGCGAGTAAAAAATACCTAAAGACAACTTCAGATCCTTGTGTTTACATCAAGAATTTCCCACATGGTAATTTCATTATCCTCGTATTATCTGTTGATGATATGATTATTGCTGGACAGGATGCAATGATGATCAACAAGTTGAAGGAGTTATCTAGTTGTTTTATAAAAAGACTTAGGACCAGCTAAACGTATTCTAGGAATGGATATAATTCGAGATAGAAAAGCTAAGAAATTATGGTTATCATAGGAGAAATATATTGAATGGGTATTTAAAAGATTCAACATGAAGCATGAAAAATTAGTAAGCACATATTTCACCAATCATTTTAAACTTAAGCAAAAAGTCTAGTCCAACAAAAGAATAAGAGATGATGACTCTTCCTTGCTTCTCTATTATTGGTTGTTTGATGCATGCAATGGTCTGTGCACAATCGAATATTGCTCATGCAGCTGGCATAGTAAGCAGATATCTTTCTAATCCTGAAAAACCCTATTGGAAAGCAATCGAGTGGATCTTTAGATACTTAAGAGGTACTTTTAAACCGTGCTTAGTTTTAGGAATGCATAGCCAACTTCTGAAGGGTTTACAGATACAGATATGGGAGAAGACCTTGATAGTATAAAATCTACTTTAGGGTATTTGTTTCCTTTTATAGGGAGAGCAGTTTCATGGTGCTTTAAACTATAAAATTATGTTGCAACAACCACAGAGGCAGAGTATATTGCAGCAAATGAAATCGAAAAAAAATGCTCTAGATGAAAAGATTTCTTCAAGAATTGGGATTGAAGCAAAAGGGCTACATGGTCTATTGTAACAGTCAAAATGCTATTGATTTTAGCAAGAATTCCATGTACTATAGTCATACGAAGCATATTGATGTAAGGTATCATTGGATTTAGTTAGTTATTGAAGACAAACTGATGTAACTAAAAAAGATCCATATAGATTGAAACACTACCAATATGCTGACCAAAATGGTTCCTAAGGACAAGCTTGAGCTTTGTGCTAAGCAAGCTAGGATGGACTTTAAGTAAAGAGTCAAATAGTTGATTAGTGGAACTTGAGGGGAAGATTTCAAATATGGGATCCAATCCTTTAAAGCTTCACATTGTAATTGTTGAAATTGTAATTGTGCATTTCACTAGTCGGTGAAAAAGTTTGAAATTGAATGGCTAAGCCATTCAATTTCAAAGCTTTTAAATGCAAAGCATTACAACTTTGAAGAGTTGAAAAGGAAAGAAAATTATGTTTCTTTCGACTTGAAATTAGCCACTACATTAGCTAGATAACTGGCATTGGGTGCAATTCTTTAATGCATTAACCAAGAGAAAGAAAGAATAAAGAGGCATTGTGAAAAACAAAGAGTAGAATTAGTGTTACATGAATGAGCAAAAGAGAGAAAAGGTATTCAAACAACTAGGTCTTTAGTATATCTATTAGGGTATTATTGATTATAGAGAATTACAATACTCTGTCCAATCCAGAAGAGATTTGGGATAGATTTTCAAAGAGGTAACTTTGTTTTATTAGACTAATTGTTGTGAATCTCAAGCTTTGATCAAAAGCTTAAGATATTGTAATATTGTAAGTTACCTATTTTCATGGTGGATTCTGATCGAATTTTTCTCATGGTTTTTCTCTTTATTTCGGAGAGTTTTTCATATAAAATTTGGTATCTTTTATTTCTGCATGAAAAGTTGTTACTTGGTTTAGATTTTATATTTTTTAGTATTATTGGCTAACTAAACTGTTTAGATCTTGTGGATTCAATCAAAATGTTCCACTATTGTTTTGGTTCGAGGGCCCAACAGTAATTGCTTATAACATGTCGCTTCTTAGTATCTTTAAACTTCTATTGAATGCTAGCAATTTGATTCTTATATTGTAGCATTGAAATTATGCACATTGATGATCCTTTTTTTTCACTAATAATTTAAGGAAAATTGCTTTTGCATACATTAGTGTATCAAGGTAGATTGATACTTGTTCTTGATTTATTAATTTGCTTTTGATAGGAAATTGGCCTTGGTATAATATTGGAGAAATGATCCTAAAAAAACATCATTTTATCATATATGTAACATGTTTTCATGCAAAAAGCTTTTGAAGAGATTGAAACGTAATTACAAAAAATGTTTTTGACTTTACATCATGAAAGCGCTTTTGAAGAGATTAAAAGACAATTACAAAACATGTGTTTGACTTTGCATCATCAATTAAAGCTAATTGAACATATGATATTTTTGCATTACTTACACTTTTTTGTGAACATGTGTACTATAATAGTATATTTATATATCATGGTGTATGCTTTCATGCATAAAATTTGTAGAAGGATTCAAATAAATTTAAAGGAAAATTTTTTTGAACTTTAAAGAGTAACTCTAACTGAGAATATAACATATTTTGCATATACTAGTGAGCATTCTACAACTAAGAAGATCTCTAATGGCTTTTACTATAAACTATATGATATAGATGATATTTTCACTATTGAAATCCAAGCTTTGTACACTTTTTGAAGCAGAACCTAATACTGTTACAATCTTATATTCATATCATCACTTTTAATTACTTGACAACTGTTGTAACATAATGTGAATCTTTCGGCTAGTATCTATAAATCTATAAACAATATATTAAAACAATCCCCCTTAATTTGAGCAAGGTTACTTCTTCTTTTTTGAACCTAATATTCATTTTTTCTTTTTTTTTTCAAAAATTTTGGTGAAAATTTGTATATTCATATCATATTTATATTTTTTTCAAGTCATAATCAATTCAAGATATTATATATTTATATAAATTTTAACATATTAGTAATTCATTTTATTTATATTTGAAACATCTCAGTACTTGTGTCATATTTATTTTTTTATTGTATTATATTTTAATTATTTTAATTATATTCTATTTATGTCTTATAATCATGTTATGTTTGGAGTTGTCAAATCTAATTGTTGTTATTTGAAAAACTCTCCATTTTGTACCACGTCTCTTCTTGATCATGTTATAAGCATAGTGAAGGTATTATATATATATATAAATTTTCATATTTTAATTATTTATTTATGTAAATTTTGACATGCTTACTTATTCGTGTAGTATTCATGTTATTTTTTAAGTCATATTTTAATTATTTTTTCTTATGTACGTATAGTATAATCATGTTATGTTTAAAATTACTAGGTTTAATTGATGATATTCAAATAACTCCCAAGCTTTTGTCACATGTCATCGTGTTCGTGTTACTTTTTATGTCATAATCGTTTTTAATGTATCATATATTTATATAAATTTTGAGACATTTATCTATTTGTGTCTTGTTATAAAATTATATTTATATTATAATATATTAAGATATAAAAAATTATTTAATTACTTATAAAAAATTTTAAGCTCCCAACCAGACATGTTTAAGCCCCCCCGAAATAGGCCGAGCCTGGATAATACCTTTTTGTAAAGCCAAACGATCTCAGCTCAAATCACTGCTTAGTTAATAAAAAATTATTTAAATTTAATTATAAAATATATAAATATTAATTTAAAAATAATCTATTAATATTTTTATATTTTTTTTGAACAACAATTCAAATCTATGAGTTGAACTAAGCTAAATTCAAGTATGGACAAAGACATTCAAAAATATTGTGTTGCAAGACAACATATGAGCACCTTTACTCACATGAACCCGCAAATACAATTTAAAAAAAAAATTATTAACTCAAAATATTAATACTATTATCATATTTTTAAAATTATTTTTTATAAAATGTTAAACAAAACATCTGGAGAAAAACTGAAAATAACATTGTAAAAAATAGTTGTAAGTCGATTTAGGCTAATTAATTAAGGATATACTTGGCTTTGGGACAATAGAGCATCTTCATAGATGGATACATTACCATCCAAAGCCACATCAAATCTTTAATCTAAATAAGACCCACTATTTGATTTTTATGGAACTTTATATTCCTTCAATATTTGTCAACCTCACCCTTTAATCATATAATATGATGCCTAGGAACCACGCAAACGCGCGCGCACACATATATATATATATATATAATTTGAACTATTATAAAAGGAAAAAGGTCATGTTTGCACCACTTGAGCCACCAACCAAATAAAATTTGAGGCTACCCTAAACTAAAGACATCGGCAATGGCTTTTGTTTCCTTAATTTTTCTTTTTTTTCTCTTAAGTTAGGTAAAGATTTAAATGAGGTTTGAAAAATTCTTGACTAAAATTGGTTAAATGAAAATTAAAGCTCATAATTCAATAGAAACTCGTTGAATGGATCATATAACAGTGAATTTTTTCTTTCTTTTCCTTTCTTTGTCTACCATAAGATCAAGCTACTCATTTAATAAGCTCGCCTTGTACGGATTTGTTTAAATTTTTATTTAATAATAACAAATATTTTTATTTAAATTTAATTATAAAATATATAAATATTAAAATTAAAAATTTTTAATAAAATAATAAATAGTGAAAAAATCATTTTTGGATCAACCTGAGCTTGACCCGACCTAATTCTAAGTAAAAAAAATTAAAATTTTTGAATCACGATCCCATAGATAGGTCTACTTACATGGAAAAACAAATTATATATATTTTTTAATTAAATCTCCAATTGTTTTATTGGACTTCGTTAAAAAAAAAGGGTTACTTCTACAATTTACAATTCATTTGAATTTCGATCAAGAAAGCAAAATAATTTAGAAATTCAATTATAAAACTGCATTTAAAGGATATGCATATCCTTGACAAAAGACACAGATAGAGCTTTAACTACGTTAATTATTATGTGCTAATTATTGCTGGGAAATATTCTTATTACTGGGAATTTATTTGATAATGAAAGCTAAGTAACGGATCACATGGCCTAGCTGGACAAAAATAAATAGCTGTAACCTCAAAAGTTTATCATCAAAACTTACAAACTTAGAAAAAATAAATAAAAAAATTCTCCTTCATTTATTAATAATGGAATATATAAATTTAATTTATACTTATCTAATATTTTATGGGGTCAGTTGCTGTGTTCAAACCCAAATGTTCCTGAATTTTTATTTTTTTTAAAGACATTGGTATTGGAAAAAAAATGGTTTTTTAACAATATTTTAATAAATTTGTTAGGTGAAACTTATTTAGATTATATTTTATTTATTAAAAAATATTGAAGAAAAAGAAAAATTAAAAAAAAAAGACTATTTGTCTTCTTTTAGCCAAAGTTTTTTTTTAATATAATTAATAATTAAAAGTAAATCAGAGTAATATGTTAAATTTAAATTTGAGTTCAAATATTATCTTTCTCTTTTATGATTTATTATTATAATATTATTACTTTTTATATTTAAAAAATATTAAATATAATTATATAAACATAAAATATAATAAAATATAATATAAATATAAATATATTTTAAAATTTATATAATATTAAAAAAATTTTAAAAATTGTTTTCTTAAAATATAACAATAAAAGCACCCGTCAAGTTTTAGAGTAACACCATTCGAGGGTGTGATGATACGTGTCGAAAGATTCAACGTAACTAAGCTCTAAAAAACCAATGAGTGTGCTCTAAGCCGAAGGGTCCCACATGGATGCATGTGTGAAGAGTTTGGTTTCAGAGCTGCCAGTAAGACACCAAACAAATCAGCTTTGCTCATCTTTTTGCCTTTCTATATGGTAACATCATCATGATCATGGCTTTGAAAAGGCTTCAAAAGCAATGAATTATTGTCATTTCTATGGGGTATAGCTGAAAGGAAAAAAAAAAAAAAAAAAAGGACAAAAGTAACGAACACCCACTGAAAAACTGTTACTCAGCGAGGTGTTTTCTTTTTTCTTTACTGTAAAGGGTATTAACTAGTTTTTAGTCTTTCGTTTTCAAACTTCGGAATTTTCTTGGTGATGGTTTTGAGGGGCTGATAAAACAAAATAGCAAGTAGAAAGTTTTGTTCATTTTTGGGCTCGTGGGTACCTGTTGTTGAGAGGCTAAGAATTGGAGTTGACCTAAAAAAGCTAGCCTCAAATTGGTGTCTGATTAGGGGATTTGAAGGTGTTTTTGAAGTGGATTTGGGGGGCATTTGCTCAAGGGTGATGGATTTAAAGCAAGTTTCTTTGAAAGATTTTATGGATTTCCTGTGATTCACATGTTAAAGAAGCTGCATTTTGTTTTTTCTTTTTTTCGAGGTTTGACTTTACAACAATTTAGGTTTTCGCTTTTTTTTTTTTTTTGGTGTGAGGGTTGTGGTTTAAGGGGTTAAAGCAAAATTGGGTTTTCGTTTTAGATTCTTAAAGAGCCCTGTTTTAAGTCCAGTTAGTGGTATATTGCCATTAAAGGATTTGTGTTTGGGATTCTGGAGTAGTGTGAGTTCTGCTGCTGAATTTGTTTTCTCTTCCACTGCAAGAAAATGGCTTGCATGAAGCTTGGAACCAAAATTGATGCATTTAAAAGGTAAGGGCAGGGTTGGTATGTGCCTCGTCTATGCAATTTAACTACATCTCCTTCTCCTTCTGCCTACATATGTTCTGTCATTCGTTATTGTAAGATTATTTTTTATTATTTTTTGTTTTGTTTCACTGCGTTTTAATCTTCTTGTTGATGTGTCAAATGTGCTCCTTTTCCTGTTATTTTAGCATTTAGTTTTAGTTAGAATTGTTAGAGATACTTTTATGCTTGAATTTGCATACACTCATATATGCATGTTTTGGTTGTTGATTTGAGTAACCAAGTTAGTTTTGCTTGATAAGGAAAGCTCACATGCAGTTACACTGCTTTTAGTCCACAGTGTTGCATTGCATTGCATACTCCTTGTTTGAAACTCAAGTTTTCATACTAAAATCAATTAGTTACTTAGGAATTCATTTAATTGGTGCGAATACGATTAAAAAGTCGTTTACTCAATTTGAAACTTTCTGAAGTTAGTTTTAGGTAAATAGACCTCTATTTTGCTGGTGTTTTTAAAGTAACTCAACTTGATTAATGCTTAAATTTATAGAAGACGAGTAGCATGTCCATCATCTACGAACTTGTAACTCGCGAACAATTTCTTTTGACTCTTTCATGCATGTAACCTAGGTGATCAGTCTTGTCTTACTATTACACTCTTTGATAAGTAGAGAAAGATGAAATTTATTTCTTAAGAACTTTAAGATTAAACAGTTATGATCAAGGTTGTCTTGTGAATTACCAGTCAAACAATCAATAAATTGGGGGATGCTCATGTAATAAGAATATTTTATAACATGGGACCAAGCTTCTTTAGTTTGATCCTAAACTTCCTGCATCTCTCTGTGCGTGTGAGAGTTGTATTTTATTTCTCTCTATATTGAGCTTAATATACATGTAATATTTATAGGTTCTGCACAACCGGATTTCCTTGCGATATTGTTGTTGAAGTTGGAGAAATGTCCTTTCATCTTCACAAGGTAATTTTCCCTTCGTCACGTATAAACTTCTTTCTGATTGGGGTGCTTACTGGGTAAGGACCCTCTTGTACTCGTTGAAATTCACTGAATTTAGTATGTTTGTCAAATCTTTATGCACATTTTTACCAGCTTATGCAAAAATAGAGATAAAAAATCCTTTCCATGCCCCACACCATTTTCCGAGACCTCATGTCTTGGTTTCTCGTGAGTTGGGATGTTACTTTTCCCATGTTTTCATGCTTTTCCTTTTAAGGATGAGCAGTAAAAGCCCTTTACATTAGCTTGTACCTGTTGTCACTTGCATAGTAAAATCAAGTGTTTACCGTCAAATAAAAGTTGATCTTTAAGTCCTTACTCATCTTAAATTTCATTTGGTGCAGTTCCCTTTAGTCTCAAGAAGCGGGGTTATGGAAAAATTAATTGCAGAAGCATCTGAAGAAGGAGAAGAAAAATGTACCATATGCCTCCCTGACATTCCTGGAGGGTCCAAAACTTTTGAGCTTGTGGCCAAGTTCTGCTATGGGGTGAAACTTGAACTCACTGCCTCAAACGTTGTGTAACTTCGATGTGCTGCTGAGCATCTGGAAATGACCGAGGAATATGGGGAAGGCAATCTTATTAGCCAGACCGAAACCTTTCTTAATCAAGTAGTTGTCCGAAATTGGAAAGAATCTCTAAGAGCACTTCAAACCTGTGATGATATTATCTCTTATGCCGATGAACTGAACATTACAAAAAGGTGTATTGAATCATTAGCCATGAAGGCATCTACTGACCCCAACCTTTTCGGGTGGCCCATAATGGAACATGGTGGCCCTATGCGGAGTCCTGGTGGAAGTGTATTGTGGAATGGGATAAGTACAGGGGCTAGACCAAAAAATACAAGTTCAGATTGGTGGTATGAGGATGCATCAACTTTAAGTTTACCTCTCTATAAGAGATTGATTGCAGTCATGGAGTCTCGTGGAATCAGACTGGAGATTATTGCTGGGTCTCTTACTTTTTATGCAAACAAGTACCTACCTAGTTTGAACAGGCGTCAGGGTGCTAATGATACTGATTCTAGTGCCCGTCTTGTACCTGTGGCCTTAGGGGCTTCTCCCTCAGAAGAAGACCAGAAGCTTTTGCTGGAGGAGATTGATAGATTACTTCCTGTTCAGAAGGGCCTCATCTCCGCCAAGTTTCTCTCTGGACTGCTTCGAACAGCCATTATTCTTCAGGCAAGCCCCTCTTGTATATCTAACTTTGAGAAAAGGATTGGGATGCAGCTTGATCAAGCAACTCTGGAAGATCTACTGATGCCTAATTTCTCTTATTCTATGGAAACACTAAACAATGTTGACTGTGTGCAGCGAATTCTCAAGCATTTTCTTGCCATGGACCAGATCACTGGTGGAGCCTCTTCATGTTCGGTTGGTGATAGTCAGATTATTGCTTCACCTTCATTGATACCAATTACGATGGTAGCCAAGCTAATTGATAGGTACCTTGCGGAAGTTGCTGCTGATGTTAATTTGAAGCTCCCCAAGTTTCAGGCTCTTGCTGCTTCTGTTGCTGACCATGCCAGACCCTTGGATGATGGTCTATATCGTGCGCTAGACATTTATCTGAAGGTACCATACTTAGTGCACATAATTGTCACCTATGTTATTTTCCTCAGCCTGATATGCTGCAAATGTTGCAAATGTTGCTGCATCTGGTTCACTAATCCAAGAACCTAGTTCTGCCCAAATGCAACATTCATATGTTTTAACCTCAATTCTAGTTGACCTTATATTCTTCCCTAAGTTGTCTTGAGAATGATGTGGTAACCTTAACGTAGGTTGCACTTCACCCATTATTAAAGAGATATTTGCTTCTCTCATCTACTTGAAACAAAGTGAATGGGCCGAAAAGCCAAATCTTATATGATGGATTATAAGTGAGCTTAAAATGTATTGGAGCAAAAAAAAAAAAAAAATTGCCGTGTTCTTAAAATCAGTTGTTGTATCTTAGAGAAGGTAATTTGAAATGTAAAGAAAACAGGGGAAAAAATGATACAAGAAAGCTTGATGTAAAGGCAATTGCTCTAATCTTTGTTCAAACTTGTTTAACTTTCGTATGCTTATCAAACTTGCAGTCACACCCATGGTTGTTAGAATCCGATAGATTACAACTATGCCGGCTGATGGACTGCCAGAAGCTCTCCTTGGAAGCATGTACCCATGCTGCACAGAATGAGAGACTGCCACTAAGAATAGTTGTCCAAGTCTTGTTCTTTGAGCAGCTTCAGCTTAGGACTTCAATTGCGGGTTGCTTTTTGGTTTCCGATAATCTTGATGGATCACAACAGTTAAGAAGCGGGTTTGCAGGGTCCACTGAAAGAGGCTGGGCCTCAGCTGTGAGAGAAAATCAGGTTTTGAAGGTAGGCATGGATAACATGAGAATGCGGGTTTCTGAGCTGGAGAAGGAATCCTCCAACATGAGGCGAGAAATTGAAAAGTTAGTTAGGGTAAAGGGCTTCACTTGGGGAAATGTCTCGAAGAAATTCGGGTTCAAGTTGAAGTCTCAAATGTGCAGTGCTCGGGAGGGTTCTGTTAGCAACCAGAAAAGCGGAAGCGGAAAGATTGAGAAAGTGAAGGACGGGCGTGGAAAGCACAAGAAAAACTCAACTCCAGATGTGTAAGGCTATTAATTTTCTCTTTTCTCTTTTGATCCATTTGTCTCATTGTTTGTTGACTTGTTGTTTAGTATTTTAGAGTTGTACTTTAAACTTTTGCTAAACTAGCTTCCCACCATTGATCTCACTGTAACAGTGTGCCATACCTTTTTTCTAAAAGAAAAAAAACACTATTTGCTACTACATTCTTAATTTGTGGTGGAGATAATGGAAGAAACTGTAATTTGATTTGTTTAATGTAATTAAAACTTTGTGCATATCTCAGATTATGTTGCACCATTGGGATTCTTCTTTCTGATTAATGGTTGGATTTTTTCATTATATGGTGACGTTGAATATAAGATCTCAGACATTCTTCCATTTCAGTGCTGAATTAAAAAACATTTAAAAGCAACAAAAGCTTTTTAGCTGCAAACGAAGTTCGTCCATTCCACAAGAAGACCTGTCCATTGATTGTGTCATTTATCCAAGACCAGTTCATGGGTTATTCAAGTCCAAAGATTCGTTTGATATTTGAAAAACTTTAGGTAAAAATATTAAATTCAAAAATAAGTTTGGATAAAAAATTTAATGGTTACTAATTAACACCTCTAGCCAAATGGATTAAAGACTTCAGGATTGTGGTGGTTCAACCTATAATCTATTAAAGTGAACAGTGTGTCACCCTTTGCAAGGCCAAATTGACACTTTTTACTTCCCCAAGCAGTATGTTATATGTATAGCCTTTCTCTCTCCCTCGGCTGAAAGTTGCAGTTAGGTCCTTAGCTTTCCATCTATCTATTGGTACGTAACTATAGAGGTGGCAATTGAATGTGTTCGGATAGATTCGATCTTGGTTTTTTTGAGGTTTAAATTTTTTTAAGTTCAAACTTATTTATTTTATAATATATTAAGATATAGAAAACTAAAATTTTTAAAAGTATTATGTATAAAATATTTCTCTCATAACAAAATACAAACAAAATACTATATAAAATAATTAACAATAAATTATTAATAGTATTATTATATTCTTTACAATATTTTTTTATAAAGTATTAAAACAAAACATTCTGAGTACGAAATTATTTTTTATCTGTGTTATTAGCTATATATTTTATTCTTTATAATAAACTTTTGATGCTAGTTTTCATCTATAGTAATATTTGTTTTGATATTAATTTATAGGTTTAATTTTTTGAATATTGGGTTGATATTTTCAAGCAATAAATGAATTACATTCTTTATGAATTGGATTCATAAATTTTTTTGGTCATTTATTGTTCTTATATTGCATTTGTTTTCTCTTTATCATTAAAGTCCTATTAAATATAGTTTTTGAAAATATTTTTTGCACTTAAATTTGTTTTACTTGTGGTTGGATACAGATTAAACCTACTTAAGAACCGGGCTATCAGCTTGATATTTGACAAAGTTTGAACAAAAATATTAGGTTCAAAAAATAAGTTTGTGCAAAAAAGAAATTAGGCTTAATTTAAAAAATAGGTTGGGCCTTGGCTCCAGCTTCCAAGGCCGAGCTTGATCTGGCCTATTTTACTATTACATATATTAATATTTTATTTTATATATTATATAATTTTTATCACATAAAAAATACTTTTATATAATATTATAGTGTAAACATTAAGAACTACATTAAATTTATATTTTTAAACTTCGTAAAAAAATTATTAAATTAATAAATAATAAATTTTAAAAAATAAATTATAAAAAAATAATATGAGTGCCTAAATAGGCTTGGACCGTCTATTTACATATATGTGCGGGCTTGGGCAAAATTAGAAGCCCATATTGACTGGGCTTGGACAAGCATATTTGATATTAATATTATGTTTAGGCCGCCCCGTATCCGACTGAACTTGTCCTAAGCACCCCTAGGTACAGATGTTAATAATATATATACTAATTTTTAAGCTTTTTTTACTTTTATTATGTTACCCTTATATTTTTCTACTATGTTGCTAATATAAGTTTAACAAATAATTTTTTTTCATTTTTGATATGGTATTAACTATTATGACTTCCATATTTTTTTTAATTTACTTTATTACTTTGTTATACTATTATTAGACTCTAATTATCATTACTTAAAATAATAATAATATAATAAGAATAATATCCAAATAAGCACTTAAAATTTTACCACTAAAATATATAAACTCTTAATGTTCAATGAGTTTATCTAATTAAATTAAAAAAATATGATAAATGGATGATATATCTCATTAACAATGTTTTCAAAACTCATGGTGTTATTTACATTTTGACAAATTATTACTTGATCATATATAAAATATAAATTAAGTTTTTAATATTTAATTAAATTATTAAAAGACTATTAAAATAAAATTGATAATTAAAGTTTTTACATTGTAAAAAATTATTTAATTACAAATTAATTATTTTTATTTTTAGTATTAAATTCAAGTTCGGATCAGTCTTAGGTTCAGACTTTTTTGAATTCGAGTTTGAACCGTTTTGGATTTGAATCATTTGGAGTTCAGATTTTTAACCTTTTAATCAAATCAGATTTAATTTAAATTCGAACTTAAATTTTTACGAATAATTTTTCAAATTCATATACAATTATGAATCAAAAGATTGATTGAAAAAGATTATATAAATTTCATTTATAAACTTAAATTCATCTTAATTTAATCCAATTTTAATCTTTCATACATTCTATTACGGAACAAATCAAAAGATTGTTTTATTGCTTTAAAAATTATTAAAAAATTATTTATATATTTTTTACAATTAAATTAAATAAAAATATTTTTATTAATTAAATAATAATTTAAGTAAAGCTATTCACCTGCAAAAAGTGATTTCTTAAATTTATCCAATTCAAAATTAAATTAAATTAATTTATAAATGAAAAAAAACATTGATAATTGTGTAAAATTAGATTAGTTTTACACACTTTTTTTACTTTTAATATGATTATTATTTTAACAAATCAATCATTGCTTTAGTAATATAATTGTATTTATCGTAAGCCTAAAGTTTCAAATCAATCAAGAAGAATGCTTTTGTCGATATATATTTAATATTAAAAGTTTATACATTAAACAAATAAATAAATATTTTTAATTTATACAAAACTCGATATGAATAATCTACTTGAATAAATTGTCAAATATGATGTGTCATATTAAACAAATATAAACCTTATGAAAAGTTATAAAATTGTATAAAACTAATTTAGCTTTACGGCAGTACAAATAAAAACTCTTTATATAAATATTTTAAATTATTAAAATGCATATTCCTTTTAACATAATTAATGTAAATTAAAACTCTAAAAACAGAAAAATTATAAATAAAAATTACATATTGAATATATAATTATATATTATACATATAATTGAAATTAGTGAAGTGGACGTTAATATGTTCCATGCACATAAATATCTCATATGTCAACGTAAAATTCGTTGCTTTTAAAATTGATATAAACTTCAAATTCCGACAAAACAAAATCACTTAAAACTTTTAACGCATCTCTATTTATAAAGTAAAGCCGGGGTTGGTGCTTCAGCATCATGGGCACCAATTGGGCATCATTGACATCAGCTGGGCAATGGTGCTTGAGCACCAAATTGGATAGATACTGACAGTATACAGACATTTCATTTTCACCGGTTCAAAAGTTTCTTCAACCTGTGTGCTTGATATCAATCACGAATTTTTAACTAAAATTTTTTAAGTGATTAAAGTACATTTTATTTGTTAAATAATATATATTTATAAAAAATTATATAATTTAATGCATTTATATTTTAAAAAGTAATATAGATATATATATATATATAAGGGGTAGTGGTGGGACGAGTGGTTGGCCAAACTATACTCAATATTTTGTTTATAGTTTTTTAATTAGAATACTGGGTTGCTGACTAAATTTAAATGGATTAAACCTTTAAATGTATAAATAAATGTATTTATATTTATATTGTATAATCCACCTCCGTTAAAATACATACATATGAAGTTGAATTTTTGGAGGATCGTTGCCCATTACGATCTGAATCTGCTTTATATATAAATAATAAATAAATAAATAGATATTGTAGATTTTAGACCCAAAAAATACTAATAGAGACATGATCAAAAAACACAGAAGTTAATAGAAATATACAGAAAAATTGCATTAAAAGTTAAGGAATGGAAAATCCAACATCTTGCCCAAAAACTAAAAATGGGTATACAATTTTGATTTGATTATGAGCAAGCAATCTAGTTTAATATTCATTATAAACCAATTTAAGACAAGTAAATAGGCAAACAAACAATAAACTTGAATAAATGTTTTTGTGATCACTTTCTGCAACAAGTTTTATGACACAACATACAAGGGAATGATGTTAGAGGAATAATGCAAGCTCGATGATGCTTGCTTCTCAATTATGAACTCTTCAAAGCTGATAATGCTTCCTTTGTTGTGGCTGAGATGACAGCATCTGAAGCATTTGGCAAGTAATAATACTTTCCTAAAAAGATAAATAAAATAAAAAATATTGTCAAATATTTTATTACATTCGACATGCATGATGCAAAGAATTAAATGTTTCAGTACACGTACCTTGAGCTACTCTAGCAATTTCCTTGGCAAAACCAGTTGAAACGAACTTGTTTTCGGTGTCAATGACAAGAAGGGACATTCCTGCTTTGTATATTTTCCCAGCCACCTCAAGAATCTCATCCTGCAACATAAAATTCATGGAACTAAAATCATTCGGTCAAACCTAGCAGATAATATTCAGAAACCTTCATGTGCATCTTTCAACTCATATCACTAACAAAAAAAGGGTTCAAATACGAATAATGCAGCATAGTCTTTTCGATTGTAGGCATGGTCATATATTGCTACAATGTCCAATTAAAGCCTAAAGAGGGAGGTATATTATCATTGTAGCAAAAACTTGTAGTTTTCTTACAGATGGTCATCATGCTATATATAACTAGTTATAGTGCCATATTTTACCTTCAACTCTTGCGCCGAGGGTCTAGGGGCATGAGAAGCAGCAACTTCTGGGTCAGTGGATCTTTTCAGCGATATGTTGGCTCTTCCATCAGTTATTGCGACGATCATTACACGTCCAACATCACCACTTTTCTCTGCATTTAGCCCAACCCTGACAGCCTGACGATATTAAAGTTTATGAAATAATTAGAAAAAGGTAAGCATGAATTTGTATCAAAATATGAACTGAGAAGAATTTCATTGCCATAAAAATGAAGTTATTAGTTCACAATGAAACACTTTAGAATTAGGCGGCGATAATATTAAAACAGCCATGATGTAAAAGTCATTGCCTACAAGTCATAACGACAAATAGCAGATGCAGAATAACATGGCAAGGCAGCCGTTATGTATCAATTTGTGTCATTAACTACTAGTTACAATGGATTGTTTCAGTACAATCTGTGCCACAGATTGAGGGATTCACCAGACATACATACATACCATGCTTAAGCCATGAGCTAGGGGAGAGCCACCACCACATGGAAGTCTCTCCAGACGTTTTCTAGCCATTGCAATTGATCTGGAAGGAGGCAAAAGGACTTCCGCAGCATCTCCCCGGAAAGGTATAATGGAGACCTATTCAACAGTACCAGTAAATAGGAACTAATTAGATTACCTAGACTACGATAGTTTCACTACATCATCTTTAATGGTTTTGTTTTTCTAGAACAGTTATATGTGCATTAACTGAAACCTTAACAACTAGCAAGGTTTGAACGCTTGAAAGTTTAGAACAAAATTGTCCCTAGTTTACCTGATCTCTGCTTGAATAACTCTCAGCCAGTAACTTAAGTGCAGCACCTTTAGCATTTTGCATTCGGTTTAATGCCATGCTCCCACTTGCATCAACTACAAATATTACCTGACATGAAACATATATTTTATGAACCCAAGCGTAAGAAAAGTTCATCAGTTGGCAAATCCCAGTTGAAACAATTTGTTAAGAGCACTATTTCCACATCATTTTACTTTAATCCTTAGGCCTAGATCATATGCAGGCATTAGCCATGATTCTGCCGTACTTCATGGTAAATACTGATAAATTTGAGATATGGTAAACTTCTATGTGTTAATTGATGCCAATGAAAGTTTGTAAATTTGTATCATCAAAACTCCTTTAAGTGTATAGTCAGTATAATTGTAAGGTAAAAAGAACACTGAAATACATAGAACCACTAGAAGGTATTTTTGATTGATAAACAAATATAAACAAAGTGAATAATAGACGTAAGCAATAGAACTAGCTCATCGATACCAATGCTCCCGCTTTTCTTGCCATTCTTTTAGCCCTCATGTCAGTTTTCTCCACAAAAACTTTCCTACTTTTTTGGATGTCTCTCTCCCTACGCAACTTCTGATATGGTGCAGCAGCTCTAAGTGTTGCATCAACAGCTAGTCTCTTCACAGGGCCCTGTGGAAAAAACGATGCAACTTATTCCAAAAATGAGGTTAAGAGTGGATAAAATAATGTATAGCAAATTGTGAAAGAGTCAAGAAGATTGCAAATTCAATGGCTGATTTTGAGATTTCATCAACACGCAACCGACAAAGCAAAATATTTAACTGAAAGGAGAAAAACCATACATAAAAAAGGTAGAACATAACAGGACATAAAAGAAATATTGCACTCGTTATTGTGGGTACACAGAATATATTGGAAGTTTAGAAGCTAGCGGCAAACATTCCCTTTATCCAAACTTGCATGATTCAGGGAAGGGACAGGACTAACCTTTGGGAGCATTGGTTTAATATATCGGCCTCTATCCTCCGAGAATATAACATTCTTTGCTCTTCCAGCTTTCCCCCGGCGCCTCTGTGCTTGTTGGGCAAAGAAAAGTAGTTTCTCATCCACCAAACCCCCTTCAGCATCAAAGATAAATTCTTCAGGTATTTGCTCTTGTTGTTGCTCATTCTCCTGATCACTCTCATCCTGGTTGTAAAGAAATCATCAAAGTTTAAGTAGGCTTATTTCATCAGTAACATAACTCGTTCTTAAATGGAAGAAAACATGATGGCCATGTCCTCAATGTTAAGGACTTCTGGAGATTTTAGTTGATCATAAACAATATGGCCCGTAATAATCTATCTTCTGGAGCATACGATGATTCTTTTGCCACCTGAGGCGTTAATTTACCGACTAAAATATCGCCCGTCTCCACCCAAGATCCCAGCATCACAATTCCATTTTTGTCTAAATTGCGGAGTAAATGGGCTTCTAAGTGCGGTATTTCGTTAGTGATTCTTTCAGGACCTTGGCTTGTCACATGAGTCTGAATTTCATATTTTCGTATGTGAAAAGAAGTATAAATATCTTCATATACTAGACGCTCGCTAATGAGTACCGCATCCTCAAAATTGTAACCTTCCCATGGCATATAAGCTACTAATACATTCCTGCGAGGGAACAGCAAAATTTATTAAGAAAAATGTCGAAATCTTAATGTTAAGATACCTCTTGATCTTCCTCTTCATTCTGCTCGTCCCCAGATTCTTCATTTTGTGGAGGAGGTGGAGGTGGAGGCTGTTGATTTTGTTGATCTGGGGGGTTCTCGTTGATAATCGAACGCGGGAGGATGACAAGCTCTACCTGTATTATATGATACATCGACACATTTATTTGCAAGTTCTCTAATATTTCTGCTTTCATGATGCGGGCAAAAACCAGTAGCTCCATCATAAGGCAGATGTTTTTCCTTTTTAACTTCAATATTTATCACCAACCACCCACCAAAAGAATAAATAGAAGGAAGACGAGAAAAGGTGGAACTATATGTATTGTTCTCCAAATAGAAGGAAAATAATCAAGCAGATATGTGACCAGTGAATAGCAGACATTTCAAAATGTGCATATGTCCCTCAGTCGGAAACAATAATATGCTCAAAAGTTTGCAGCAACTTGGAAATGGCAGCAGTAACAAGAGCAACATATTCGGTAAAAAGTAAATTAAGCAAGCACAGGCAAGAATTGCTTAAAAAATATATACATAAAAAAGAAACACATAAACAGGAGGGCAGAGATGAACGGCTGTGACAATATCTTGCAGTGCATTGCAAAATAAGGGGTGCAAAATCATAGTAAGAATACTTAACAGCTTTCTTCAGGTCATCTACATTAACTCTTTCACGTCCTTCCAGAGCAGCCAAGCATTTTGCAACCCGGGCAGCATATAGCTCAGCTCTGTGTCCCTGTAAATTCCCATATCATGATTAGCATAATATCTTAAAATCCATCAACAATCTTCAATTAAAAAAAAATCAATGAATAGTGCATTAGTCTTGGTCTTTATTATTATTATTATTATTATTATTATTATTATTATTGTTTTGTTTGAGAAATATAAGATTTGAATCCAGCCTTTTAAGCAGGGATACATGCACCTACCACTGAGCTAAAAAACTCAGGTGCTGGTTTTACCATGTTCTTAAACTACAAAAACATCATCCATTTTATGTTTGCTTATGAATTGCTTGCATTGGTTACTGAAAGTAACATATTCCCCTTTCTAATGGTTTCAGTTCATAATGATAATCCTTGACAGTGAGATAGTCCTCTCCTATTTCTTTGCTAGTCAATGTCAGATGTTTTACTGAGTTGTTTTTCTCTTTTCCCATTTCTTGTGCTTGAACATCCTATATTTTTTATACCCCCAGTCTCAATCAACAAGAAAATTAGTGATGTTCGTTTCACAAAATATGATCATTCCAAAGGATTCCCCAGTGATGCCATGTCAGTTGTGAAGAATTTGAGCAACACAATATAATATGGAGCAGCAAGGTACTGGCTATTCCACGTCCCTCATAAGAATTTAGGAAGCAGTATTCATAATCACAGCTAAAATATTACCATTTCAACTCAGACACTAGCATCAGTGTCGGGCACGGGTATGTTCAATTTTTTTCCAAATTTTTTCACGTATTTGGAGGGTCCTTGAAGGGTCATAACCCCATACCCGTGTCTGGATATGCATCCGACATAAGTACTTCAAGAAAAATGAAGAGCTAGAGCAACACAGATTTGAATATTACTTAAATATGTTTGCCTAATAAAATATTGCTACATACTTGCTCCCAGGATGGAACTAGAGGTAAAGAACTATTTGCCTAAAGCATTTGAAGGGACAAAATAGAGTCAGTTTTGTTATCCAAAGAGGTTGAAGAATAAAAGACATTAAAAAAAATTAAGAAAGTAGGATTTCAGTCCCAGCACCTGGCAACCACCTCGAAGGGCTTCCATAACGATGTATTTTAATTGTTCTCGGCTAATTGTAACATCCTTCAAATACTCTCTCGCTAAAATGATCTGCAAAAAATAAATAAATGCACAAGAGAATTCATCTTTCTACATAACAAAGTGCCAGAAGAACCAAAAATCCGATACACATTAAATCAACAAAGCTTAGCATTAAGAAGCTAATTCAATTGCAAGCACAATTTAATAGTAAACATGCAGCTGAACATGCTGAATGCATATGGCAATATCAAAGTCATCAAATTTTAACACTAGCAAAATGCGTTTCAGTTTCAACTTCTTACGGTACATTTTAGGATGCGATGCTCCCTTTCTGAGAAGTTTTGAAACCTGAAGAGAACTTCTAAGGGGTTTGCATAGAGAAACTTTCTTAAAATGAGCGGATATAGAAATTTATACTCTACTTTCTTTTTTTCCTCATTAACTTCTACACTTTTGATTAATTATGAAGTCAATGTTTGTCAATATTAAGAAATGGTGACTGATTTTTATACAGTTGAAAATAGTCATTGAATGTTCTTGGTACTATTTATATTAAGAGGTAATGATCAAGCAATATCAGCTATGCTGAACCTCTTAGGATCTATGAACAATAAATTGAATTTAGGCACCTTGTTACATACAGAAAGTTTTGAGCATAAATGGTTGAAGTTTATGCATCTAATTAAATGATTTGTTTTATGTATAAATTTAATTATAGTCAACACTATAGTCTATGTTACTTGGATTCGGGTAAAAATGCTAGATATGCATATGTTTCTAACACATATATGTTCAATTTTTTCTGAAGTTTTTTCATGTATTTGGAGGATTCTTGGAGTATCATATCCCCACACCCATATCTAGATATGTGTCGGATATGAGTACTAGTAAACAAAAATGAAGAGTCGGAGCAACATAGCTTACAGTTTATACATCCATCTCTTCTTTTGATCAAAGGTGTGCTTGAGAAGGGTCATTGTATTAAGAAGATTCAAAATCTGACTTTAAAACAAGCCATCAGTGCATAATACCTGGGTCTTTGCATACTCTGTTTCTTCCTCAACCATTTTAAAAACTTTATTTCTAGCTTCTTGAAATTGTGTTGCAATTCCAACTGCTGCTACACGATCTTCAAAATTCATTGGAAGATCTGCACTGCAAAGGAAGTGAGCCATTTACAGCATGGGAAAGATACGTTAAAACTAGGAAACTTGTTCCATTGTCTAAAAACAAGGTTTGTACCTCAAGTTAATCGCAATACGATCTAATAAGTGTTCTCGTACAGCACCCTCTTCTGGATTATAAGTGGCAATCAAGAGCGGTTTACAAGGGTGCTTGAAACTAATTCCCTCTCTTTCGACAATATTAACTCCTTCGGTCAGTACATTAAGAAGCAAATTACTAATTCCCTCATCCAGAAGATTAATTTCATCAACATATAATACACCTCTATGTGCTTCAGCCAGAAGGCCAGGTTGAAAAACAGTTGTTCCCGTTTTCACAGACTCCTCAACATCAACAGATCCGATGAGTCTGTCCTCCGTGACTCCAAGTGGAATCTGGAGCAAACGCAGACAAGGGTGTTTAGACAATAAAACAAATTCGATAAGAAAAACTATCTTGCATAGAACGTACCTGAACAAAAGGAGATCTGACAACTTGAGTCTTAACATTGCCATCAGAATCATATTCTGCTCGCTGAGCTAAACCATCTTCCCACCTTTAAAGATTATGAGAACCAGGTCACTATCTTGAAAGGGAATGAATATGCAAAACTGTAGTTGAATCAGCTAGCTCTCATACCGATTAATATCTCAAAAACAGTGCAAGCTTTAAGCTTAAGCCAGAAGTTCTAGGGAAACTGTTCTAACCTCAGAAGTCATAACACATATTAATACTCAAAAGGGAATACTGACATGTTCTCAACAGGGAAAGCACCAGCAAGAATCCGAGAAAATAAAACAGAAAAAATTAATATGACTCTTGCATAGATTTTCCAGTCTGTCTGATCCCATGACCGATGCCAAATGTTTTGCTTCATGCTACGCTGCTTTGACTCTTTATTTTCTTGAAGCACTTTTTCTCGACATCTGTGTCTGACATGTTCAAATGTAGGCATGGAGATGTAACTCTCTAAGGACTCTCCAAATAAAGAAATTATCAAACATGCCTGTGTCGGGGACACATACCTGTATCCGACACTCACATCCAAGTGTCTCTAACATATAGTTCACAAACCTACGATCCAGCAGAGGGGAAGAACTTATATCCAATTTAGAAGAACCAATTATTAAGCTAATTATAATAGGTAAAGAGACCAGTGCTCATACTCCTCTGGGCAGGCTGGATCCGCATTGGCTATTGAGCCAAAAACTACATCAATGGGTGGCAAAATTGCATGCAACCCACGAGCCATTACAGTCTTGGCTGTTCCTCGCCTTCCAGAGATAGCAATTCCTCCAATCTCCCGATCAATTGCCCCAAGTAAAAGAGCAGTTTTAATGGCATCCTGTGACAACATTTAATCAAGCATCAGATACACGAATGCCTATTGACATGTTAAATTTTTCAATTTTGTTCAAATCCAAGTGTATATTAAGCCTTTAAAATGAAAATCTATGTCACAAAAGCCCCATAGTTATGAAAACTTTGCATTAAACAAGAAGGGTTTAAAGAAGCAGCTTCACTAAAACCACGAGACATTACTTCATTAACAAAGACATACAAAATCAAATACTCATTTTTATACTACTTCTAAAGCATTTCCTTTCCTTTCATATACAACAAAAAAAAAAAAAAAGAGAGAGAAAGAAGTGAAAAGAAACCTGGCCAACAACAGCCGCTAAAGGGAAGTACTGTCTTCCATAAGAAGAAGATGCAGAGGGGTCCTCCGAGTCAGTGGCAATGACTGCCCCATTGCCAGAGTCTACTGCAGCTTTTAAAGTAGAAAGAAGACGAGGAAAGCGAGTGGTGGTGTGAGCTTGACACCGTTTCTTTGGGTTAAAACCAGAAGAAGAAGAAGAAGAAGAAGAAGAGAAGTAAAGAAAAGGGCAAGTCTTAAATATGGGAGAAGAGGATTGAAGCTTAAGTTGAGAGAGAGAAAGAGAAGAACAAGTAGTAGCCGAAGCTGAAAATGCCATTGAATCCAAAATACCAGCAATGGGTTTTTTTTGGGGGGGGGGGGGGAGGGGGGTTGGTTTCCTTTTTGTATCTTCTTATCTGTTACATAATCTGGTAATCTGATCCATCTTTGAGTTGCGTTTTGTTTCTGTTGTATTTCTTCCGCTCTTCACTCAACCTATCCCAACTCCTTTTTAACTGTTCCTTTGGTGCTAGAGCTCTCCCCTCTACCACGCGCTGTCCTACGCGGGTATCAACACGTTCCATTTTCTTTCATAATCAAATAAATTTCCGAGTCGGAATTATCAAGTAATTTAACCCATTCAATTTAATATTAATTTTTCTATAACTTTTAATTTTATTAAAATGTATTATTTAGTTTTTATTATGAAAAAATTAAGTTATTGATATTAATTTTATTAAATAATTTTAATAAAAAGTAATGCAACATGTATATATAATTTATTATTTTATATTTTATCAAGATAATACTTAACAAATATACGTTGAACTAATTTTTTTGTTAAAATTAAGTGAATTTATTAATAATAAAAGTTTAATAATTTAATTTAATAAAATTAAAATTTTCTGATCTACATCAAAATTATTATTAAGTTTAGTGACTTATATTATAAATTATTTTATTAACCTTTGATTTACTAGAATGAAATTGCTTCTTAGAAGAAATTGAATAAAGTGAGAATATGTATTACATATTTTGAGTGATTGACTGGAATAAAAAAATAATATTATTTTATTTAGTTGATTAAAATTAATATTAAAAGACGGGTAAAGAACATATGCAAAAGACTATTTTGTTTTTTAACATGAATAGTTATTTATATTTAAAAGACTAAAATTATTTTATTAATGCCTTAAAATTATATAAAACATATTAAAATATAAATTACAAAATTATTTCATATATTATATTTTAATACATAATTTTTGAATAAAATTTTAATGTATTAAAATTATTTATAAATGATGTATATAATAATGAAATATTTTATACTTACTCATATATTAAAAAATAATAAATTATGTTTAACATATAATATTTAATCCTCTCCAATCTAAACACCCCAATTTCTCTGTCCTCTCATTTTTCCCATCTCTACTAGCCCCGCTCTCTCCTACTCATGTTTTTGTTTAACAGAAAATCAAAAACTCAAACTTAAAATTTAGTTTAATTAATTTATATAATTAATTAATTTTTAATAAATTTGAAATTGAAATTTTAACATACGCAACTTTTCCTCTATCCTAAACTATGATTTCATTTTTGCAAAAAAAAAAAAAAACTCAAATCCCAAACCAATCCAAAATTCCAAATGGTGACTATCATCATCGTGTTTCATCATGCAACATGATATAAGGATTTATATTTAATGTATTATTAATGCCTAATTCTATGCATTGATATTGAATCTAGTGATATCGCTTATTATAAAATATGATTATTTCTATCTATCTATTAAGTTTTAAAAAATTTCATGTTTATTTGTTGATGGGATGTCATTTTTGTGATACCACTTTATCATAAAAGATGGTTATTTATATTTATATTTTTAAGTTTTTAAAAATTTTATGTTTATTTATTGATTAGATGTCATTATTTGATTCACTTATAGTGTATAAAATTATACAGTAACAATATATTAAGTATAAACTCATTATATAAATATAAAATCTATTCAAAATTTTATACGCATGACAAATACGATTGTATTGTGAAATTTATCAACTAATTAGTTAAAGTATCAATTGTATATGTGGTTATGAAACCATGTAATACCAATTGGTTTTGTACCTATAAAATTTAATATAT
>JBBYHO010000020.1:563809-575358 GCA_038382025.1 Adansonia gregorii | reverse complement strand
ATATATATATATACAATATATTATATAAGATATAATATATACAATAAAAATAAAAAATATATTAAATTTTAAGTTAATATATAAAAATAATAAAAATTAAAAATATTTTATAATAAATCTTAAATTATTATATAGAATAATAAAAAATAAAAATATTTTATTTTAAATATTTAATTACTATTTAAAAATAATAAAAATAAAAAATATTTTATATTTAATCTTGATTTATTAATTTTTTTATAATTAATTTTCCCTCTTTTAATTTTTATTTTTATTTTTTCGATTGGTGGTTTTTGAAAATTTTCCTTTAATATTTAATTAAATTATCTTTTCATATAGTTAATGGATTCAATTAATTAAATATCTCATCAATTTAAGTCTCTATTCGATTTTTTAAATATTTAATCAAAGTAATTGGACGACTTTAAAATTAAAATAAAAAAGTGAATTTTTATTACAAAACAATGCAAAATTTTTAATTTTTTTTGGTGTAATTAGAATTTTAATTTTATTGCTGATAACCCAAAGGGAAAACTTTGATCGATCGAGAGGTTGACTAAGATTTTACCATTCACAGTTCCAGTAACATTATTTCACTGTCCTTTTTTTCCTCTCTCCCTCTGTTTTTACAATTTTCTCAGACACCAAACAAGAAAAATAAGAGCCCAAAAAATTAAAAGAAAATAAAAAAAATTTACTGCAGAGTAAAGGAAAGAAATAAAGAAAGTGTCTAATTATGAAATTCAGATTAAAAAATTTTGTGGGTATTTTGCAATTTTTGCATTATCCTCTCTGTTTTTTTTTTCTTTCACCTTTTTCCTCTTCCATTTCTTTATTCCCTCTCTTCTCTGTCTCTCTGTCTCTTAATTCTTAATCAGATCATATATTACATTTTCCCAACGCTTTCCATTTTTTATTCCTTTCACTCTTCCCAGATTTTCTCTCTTTCCAAACACCTTTTTGGCTTCACTTCCTACCTCAGTCTCAGCAGATTCTTTTCCTTTCCTTCTTTTTTTTCGCTACATTTTCACTACCGGAAGCTTTATTTTCTCTCATATTTGCTTTAGATTACTATTTTTGGGATTTCAAAAGCGCTGTAAAAAGTGAAGTCTGTTGATAGTAGAAGCCGAATATTTGGGAGATTGGATGGACTTTGAGAGGCTGAAGTCAGTGTCCAGCTCTGGAGAGGAGGGAAAAGTAAAGGGTTATTTGGATGGAATGGTTTGGTTTTGAAAATGGATGAGTTTATTTTAAAAATTTCTTAATTGGGTTTTTATTTTTCTTTTGGATCCCTTATATCGTTGGGGGATTTAAGGGTTTTTCTTGGGTTCACTAAAGTGTAGTTTTTGGTTATGTCAAGAACTGACAGGATGGCTTCCGATCTTACCAGAACTGGCCCCGTGGAAAGAGACATCGAACAGGTATTTTCTTGTCGTGTACCTAGTGAATTTGATTTCTTTGTTTGAGTTTTCTTCTAATTATTGTTTGAAATTGCTGATTCAATGGCTGTTGGGGCTGTTTTTAGGGGTTTGGGGAAGGGTGATAGTTGAGCGCTTAATGATGTGTATGAGTAGATTATGCTTAGTTTGTAGGAGCAAGTAGAAACAATAGTGGCATGCTAGTTGTAGCTTGATAATGATGAAGCATTTCTAGCAATATTTGTGAGATTATAACTGTAATTTCGTTGGACTTTGAAATGTGAGAAAAGAGGGGAAACCGTCTGTCTTGAGTATTATATTGATTCAATGATCTTAGAATTTTCTATTTGTCACTGAGTAGCTAAAAGCTAAAGTTAGTCTTGTGACAAATTGATGGGAATACCAATATGGTCCAGGACTGGTGAGATTTATAGGCATTTTACCATATGCTGCTACTTTCTATGTTGCTCCTACTCTTCATTTTCTTGAAGTATCTGTGTCTAGCACTTGTCTCTGACACATTTCTGGATATGGGTTTGGGGATATGGCCCTCTATAGATCCTCAAAATGCATGGAAAAACTTTAAGAAATTGAACATGCCTATGTCGGATATCTGTGTCTGACAGTTATACTGAGTCTGAGTAACATAGGCATTTACCTGCAGCTTGCTGCTGCACTTTAGTCTACAACATAGAAATGCAACTTGAGTAACCATAATCTTATTGTTTGATAAGCCTTTTTTGTTTCACCATTCATAAATGGTTAGCTCTCTAATGATGCTCTGTATGACATATATTGTTATCTGCAGTCACATTTAAGACATGCTTGCAACTCTTGACATGGCCTGGTTTTTAAACAAGTCAATGATAAGTACAACCTCATATACCACATGTGATACTGCAGATGAGTGTGTGGTCGACCAGAAATAAATTTTTCTACTATGAGGAATTCAACTATTGTTGCAGATTACTTCTTATTCTTGGATAGTTCAAGTTTAACTACTAATTCAATGCTAAGTAATTCGATATCTAGCCATAGATCAATTAATGAAATTCCTTCATTTGTCCCTAGACCATTGAAGTTCCTGATCTAAACTATCTTAAGTGTAGATTAGAGGTAATCTGTAAATGTATGTATGCATAGTTCAATATAAGTTGGAAAATAGATTGCTTAGATGCTAATTGTTAGCATAGTGGTGTTTAAGACAAGGTGGTAGGTAATTTGAATTTGGGTTTGGTCCTCTGCCCTTGCTTAGCGTTTTGTCAATGGGTCCTATTTGCACTGATTGTTTCTAGTTTTTTATTACAGCATTTTCCTTTTGTGAAATCACTATAACTCCTTTCCGTAATTCTTTTTGTCCTATTAGAATGAGTATTTTTTCTGAATGATTTGATGATCTATTGGATATTTTCATTTAATTTATCATTATGTTACATTTAAATTGATGTTGGAACTATAATTATGTTTCCCACTGGCAAATGTCCTAAATATGACTAAGTTAGTTTATTGGATACTCTTTACCACAGGCGATTACTGCTCTGAAGAAAGGGTCTTACCTGCTGAAGTACGGAAGAAGAGGGAAGCCAAAATTTTGTCCCTTCCGTCTTTCAAATGTAAGTTTTTCCTATTTTCTGGTCGCATGCTTGAGCTTTTTCCTTTTAAAGTGTGTATCTTTTCTATAGCATACTTTTTTTTTTCATTGTCAATCAGCCTTTTTTGAAGATTTGAGTAACTATTTATGCCTGACGTTCAAGACAAGGGCAAGTATATGTTTAAAGTAGTTTTACTTTTAGCCGTTGTAGGTGATGGATTATAAATGACTAGCATATAGAGGAAAATCAGGTTCAAAGCTGCTAATATGAGACTATTCATAATGCCAACCTGATAACTCCAAACTAATTATACTCGAATAGGACTTAAACTATTTTGCATGATGACACATTACAGCTATTTATAACTATGTTCTACTGCCCCTGTGCCTTAATCACTCTTGCTCAAATAGGCTTGATGAGAGCACAGTCCACTTGCCATCAGTCCATCACAATTCATCATCACTTGTTCTTGACTTGTTACATAATGGTTTTGGTTCCTCCGTTAGACACTGGAAAACCCTTCTGTGTAATATAGAAAATGAAACTAGAGATGCCATCACTTACCTGTATATGTACGTCATTGATCACGTACCTTGTCAAGAGAATATGCACCCTTTGGTGAAATTCTTGATCTGCAAGCACCTGAAATATCATATTTTTTATTGGAAATGCTGGAGAAGCATGTATACTTTTCAAATTCAAAATTCATATGCTGGAATGATTTTGAAAGAGAATAATGTACCAAAAGATGGAGAAAGCAAATTCGAGTGCTCTATTTCCACTCTTTGACATTATCCTGAATGAGCTAAAAGGAGCATTGATTAAATCAAATCTAAATTGTGGGTAATTAACTATTTTCTATTGAAATATTTTTATTTGTATTGATTTATAATGCTTCTGTTTACTTGCTTTCCTCTTATTTAACTTTTTGAGCAATTTGAATTGGAGAAAAACATAATCAATTGATGGAGAAACAAATCAATGTCCTATACATCATACTGAAGCATAGAAACATTAAATTGATATAACATGTAGGCCGAGTGATTTAAAAGTACCTATGGTGTAACATAGGTAAGTAAAAAAAAAAAAAAAAGAAGAAAACTTATGGCAGCTTGTTTCAGTTTGTCATTGTCCTGCTGATAATGAATTATATTTGCCTTATAGAAGTCCTAAATTGTTAATTGTTATTCTGCTTTCAGGATGAGTCTGTTTTAATATGGTTCTCGGGGAAAGAGGAGAAACATCTTAAACTAAGTCATGTGTCTAGAATCATATCTGGGCAGCGCACTGTAAGTGGTTTTCTGGAGTGATGGTGTATTATCTGTGCCTACATGCAATGATTTTGACAATATTTAGAGAGTTGATTACATGCCTGTAACATATAATGTAAACATAAAGAAAATTAGATATTTTTCATTATATTCTTTATCTTGTCTATGGCACTACTATGAAATTGTTTAACTTTATTTAAGCTGATATGAAAATTAACTACAATAGCATGAAATTTACAGCCTTCTATACCAAGGTAAAATTAGCCAATAATGTGGCTGTACTGGGATCCCGGCAAGCAACTACTAGTGTACTTAAGCATATGTGTGTTTCGTGAGCAGAGGTTTTTTGCACTGTACAGAAAATTAATCCTTGTTCATCTATTTTCGGTGAAGCTGCAATTTGAGTTGTTTAATGTAACTTTGTTCTTTTCACTTAAATTTTTCGCTTGCTCATCGCGTTACAACTTCACTTGGATCACTATAAAAGCATTACAATGATCCTACTTAAAACTATGATGATGTGGATGTGCATGTTCTTTGTTCTTTTCTTTCTTCTTCCAGTTTTCCGCTTGATCATTGCACTGTCATCAATCATGTTGCTTCTGCACTTGGATTAGGATAGCAGAATTAGGGCAATTCCATCCTTCAAACCGTGGTGCTATACTGGGTCCTGTGTTTTTATAGGTCTTCTCTGTGTGTATTTTTCTGACCATAGTGGCTTTTGTTTATCCTTTTGTGATAGTCTAGTTTCATCATTCATGTCTTGTTTTGGTGGTAACTTATTATTCAAAATATCTTTCTATTTTATGCTAGTTCTCATTAAAAATGGCCTATATTGTCTTCCAGCATATCTTTCAAAGATTTCCTCGGCCTGAGAAAGAGTATCAGTCGTTTTCACTTATATATAATGACAGATCACTGGATTTGGTAAGAATATGCTTCTTTGTAACCATGCCTTCTTGTTTATATGGTTATTGTTGCCTACCTCCTCTCTAGTGGCATGTACAGACAGGTCGAAGTTTTTTATTTTCTTAATAAAATTATATGCTAGATCTGCAAGGATAAGGATGAAGCTGAAGTCTGGTTTAGTGGTTTAAAAGCATTAATCTCTCGTAGCCACCAAAGAAAATGGAGAACAGAATCAAGAAGTGATGGCATTCCTTCTGAAGCAAATAGTCCTAGAACATACACGCGAAGAAGTTCACCTTTAAATTCTCCGTTTGGTAGTAATGATAGCTTGCAGAAGGTATGGTTCTATTTTATCTATAAAATCTGCCTTCTAACACTACAAGATTGTGAATTTAAGCTGTTTTTTCTACTTAAATTCAGGATGGTGATCACCATCGCCTTCATAGTCCATATGAAAGTCCTCCAAAGAATGGTTTGGGTAAGGCGTCTTCAGATGTAACATTATATGCTGCTCTTCCCAAGGGTTTCTTTCCTTCAGATTCTGCTAGTGGTTCAGTTCATTCTTTGTCTTCAGGAGGATCAGATAGTGTGCATGGCCACATGAAGACAATTGCAATGGATGCTTTTAGGGTTAGTCTTTCTAGCGCAGTAAGTTCATCAAGCCAAGGGTCTGGCCATGATGATGGTGATGCCTTGGGTGATGTTTTCATTTGGGGTGAAGGCACTGGGGATGGTGTCTTGGGTGCTGGACTTAGTAAAGTTGGCAGTTGTGGTATCAAAATGGATTCTTTACTTCCTAAAGCTTTAGAATCTGCGGTTGTACTTGATGTCCAGAATATTGCTTGTGGTGGTCGACATGCTGCGTTGGTGACCAAGCAGGGGGAGGTTTTCTCCTGGGGGGAGGAATCTGGAGGCCGGCTTGGGCATGGTGTAGACTCTGATGTTTTGCATCCGAAGATTATTGATGCCCTTAGTAATACAAACATTGAGCTTGTGGCCTGTGGTGAGTACCATACTTGTGCTGTAACACTTTCTGGTGATTTGTACACCTGGGGTGATGGCGCTTATAATTTTGGTCTTCTTGGTCATGGAAATGAAGTAAGTCATTGGGTGCCAAAACGAGTGAATGGGCCCTTGGAGGGCATACATGTCTCGTCAATCTCTTGTGGCCCCTGGCATACAGCTGTGGTAACTTCTGCAGGTCAATTGTTTACCTTTGGTGATGGCACATTTGGTGTTTTGGGTCATGGAGATCGGAATAGTTTCTCAATACCAAGGGAAGTGGAATCCCTGAAGGGGCTCCGCACTGTTCGAGCGGCTTGTGGAGTGTGGCATACAGCTGCTGTTGTTGAAGTCATGGCTGGAAATTCAAGTTCTAGCAACTGTTCCTCGGGGAAGCTATTTACGTGGGGAGATGGGGATAAGGGTCGACTTGGGCATGGGGATAAGGAGGCAAAACTTGTTCCTACTTGTGTTGCTGCTCTTGTTGAGCCAAGCTTTTGTCAAGTTGCCTGCGGACACAGTCTGACAGTTGCCCTTACAACATCAGGACATGTCTACACTATGGGAAGTCCTGTTTATGGACAGCTAGGAAATCCACAAGCTGATGGAAAAGTTCCTGCCCGTGTTGAAGGAAAGCTTTCTAAGAGTTTTGTCGAGGAGATTTCTTGTGGTGCTTATCATGTTGCAGTTTTGACTTCCAGAACTGAAGTTTATACTTGGGGGAAGGGAGCAAACGGTCGATTAGGTCATGGAAATGTTGATGATAGGAACACCCCTACTTTGGTAGAAGCTCTGAAAGACAAGCAAGTCAAAAGCATTGCATGTGGCCTGAACTTCACTGCAGCAATCTGTCTCCATAAAGGGGTTTCGTGCGTTGATCAGTCAATGTGTTCTGGTTGTCGCCTCCCGTTTAATTTTAAAAGAAAACGTCATAATTGTTATAATTGTGGACTTGTCTTTTGTCATGGATGCAGCAGTAAGAAGTGCCTCAAGGCTTCCTTGGCTCCAAATCCCAGCAAACCTTATCGTGTCTGTGACAATTGTTTTAATAGACTGAGGAAAGCCATTGAAACTGATGCATCGTCTCAATCTGCTGTAAGTAGAAGAGGAAGCATAAATCATGGGACTAGTGAATTTGTTGATAAAGGTGATAACTTGGATTTCGGATCTCGTGCTCAACTGGCTAGATTTTCATCAATGGAGTCGTTGAAGCAAGGGGAGAGCCGATCAAAGAGAAACAAGAAGCTAGAATTTAATAGCAGTCGTGTCTCACCAGTTCCAAATGGAGGCTCCCAAAGGGGAGCACTTAATATTTCTAAATCTTTTAATCCAGTTTTTGGGTCATCCAAGAAATTTTTCTCGGCTTCTGTTCCTGGGTCAAGAATTGTTTCTCGTGCAACGTCACCAATATCAAGACGGCCTAGTCCTCCTCGTTCAACAACACCAACCCCAACACTTGGAGGACTCACCTCCCCGAAGATAGTTGTGGATGACACTAAGAGGACCAATGATAGCCTTAGTCAAGAGGTTATTAGATTAAGAGCACAGGTATTTTGTCTTTATACTCTTTTTGGAGATTTATTTATTTGTTTGTTTAGCTAAGGTTCGCATTGATTGTTGTTCTGGCTCCCTGCATTTTTGTATTTAAATCTTGCTTTCTACGATTGCAAAAAGGCAAAACTAGAAGCTAACCTTAAAATGCAGAATCATCATCGATTAAAAATGAACAAATGATTAAAATCCAGCAGCAATTCCACGTAAATAATCTGAGTAAAAGTAAGAAATTAAGATCATAATTTTTGTTGTCCAGAAAAGTTCACATTTTTAATTTTTAATTCTTCTAAAAAAAATCCTTTGCTTTTATATTCAGAAACATATTTTTGTTTGAGCAAAAAGCAAGTAGCAAATTTGTAGCTAAATAATAGCTCAATTAATTGCATTACTTACATACTTTTACATGTTAACCAGTTAAATGTCTGTAGTTAAGGTGAAGGAAGCTTTACCAAAATGTTGAACACATCCTGTTTTGTGAGTTAACTATGGGAGTGGTCAGATTTTGGGAACCCATTTCTCGTGTTCTTTTCCTTGGTCTGACTGATATTTTTGTTCAATATTGTTGTTAATTCATGATGCCTAGATAATAAATGAGTGTCCACTACATATTTCTGTCCAAAGCGAGTGCATGAATGTGCTTCTGCAATGCAATTTAGTAAATCCTGAGTTCTTTCAAAACAATGGTCAAGATTTGGCATCTTGTTTTAAAGGCTTAATGTTTCTCTTTTTGAGAGTATGCTTACACACAAGCAAGAAGAAAAACTCAGAGCTAAAATGGGCTGGCTCCTGGCAATGCTAGATGCTAAGCTTTAATTTTGGCAGGATTTTTTACAGATTAGAAGATTTACTCTTGTTTTGTTTGTTTAGCAGAGCCCTTTAACTTGCTTGCTAGGTTATCTAGTATTTATTCATTAAGCCTCACCAATCTTTATCTCTAAGGTGGAGAATCTTACACGTAAAGCGCAACTTCAAGAAGTTGAGCTGGAAAGAACAACCAAACAGCTTAAGGAGGCAATTGCAATTGCAGAGGAGGAGACTGCGAAATGCAAAGCAGCAAAGGAAGTAATCAAGTCGCTTACTGGCCAAGTAAGTTGGATTTATTTTTGTTTGCGGTCCATGGATATCTATTTCAATAAAACTTTAGCACTCTTATCTCTGCATTGCAACGCGTTTCAGTAATCATAACTCTGAACTATAACTTTTTGCCCTTTGCTATGTTTACTTGGACTCGGTTGTGATTATTAGATACGGGTATGTATTTGACATGTGTATGTTCAATTTTTCTATGTTTTTCTAAATTTTTGGAGGGTCATGTCCTAATACCCATATCCAGATATGCATTAGAGACGGGTACTTCATGAAAAATAAAGAGTCGGAGCAACTTACTTCCTTTGTTGTTATCTTAAGCTGTATTAAGTCATTTTTTTCCCAGTTTCTTTACGTCAGTTTCTTCTTATTTATGTCCGAACCATTTTGCATACCTTTAATAACAAACTGAGCATATGAGAAGATCACGAGAATGCTCAAGTTCAGTTACACTTCATGATTGACGGATTTTGTTTCCTTCTTTTCTGGCTAAACGTATAGCTGCTTCTACCCTAAAAAATCTATACAAAATTAACTTTGATTTTATATTGTCTGATAGAATCCGTTCTTGTTCCTCTCATCTCCTTTCTCATTTGTTTTTCTTCTGAGAAGTTATAACCACACATCTCTGGATAGCATGTGGAAGCATCATCATAAAATATTGCTCATATAGATTCTAGACCCCCCCCTTTTTTTAATAATTGTATAAGAAATGCTTTTGTAATTAAAGTATTATCCATGTTATATAACTTTATCAGTGCATTATATTTTTGTTTCTGCCTATTGTGTAGCATATGTTGTTCTGACTCTTCATTTTCTTAAAAGTACCCGTGTCCAACACATTTTTAGATATGGATATGAGGATATTACCCTCTGAGGACATTCCAAATACATGGAAAAGCTTAGAGGAAATTGAACATAGCCATGTCGGACGTATATCTCTGTACACTCACACTCGAGTCTGAGTAACATAGGTTTAGATTCTTGCTCAATGTATCACTAGAGTCAGTTAAAGTGGTTAGTTGGACTCCCAATATTTTCATCATGTCTTTCTACTGATATAGATGATATTTGATATGCTGAACAGTTAAAGGATATGGCCGAAAGACTGCCTGTGGGGGCTGCACGGAACGTCAAATGGCCTTCATTGACTTCATTTGGCTCGAGCGCTGCTTCCAACGATGTCTCTAGTGTTTCAACTGACAGATTGAATGGTCAAATTGTGTGCCAAGAACCAGATTCCAGTGTATCAAGCAGCCAGTTGCTTTCTAATGGTTCCAACACTGCCAGTAATCGTAGTTCAGGCCAAAACAAACAAGGCCATATAGAATCGGCTACTAGAAGCGGAGGCAGAACAAAAGAAGGCGAATTTCGAAATGAGAATGAATGGGTTGAGCAAGATGAACCTGGTGTGTATATAACACTTACCTCGCTACCAGGAGGCATCAAGGATCTCAAGCGAGTTCGCTTCAGGTATGCTACGTATTACTCTCTGGCAATTCTAAATTGTGTGGACAAGCTATCATGAATAATGGGGACTTGGTGGAGATGACATTTGTGTTCGTAGTGAGACAAAATTGAGTGAGATGATAATAATATGGTAATTAAGTGTCTATGAGCTGCTCGAGTTAGCCAGATGTCAGGCACAGGTTTAGCGTTGTCTAAACTTGTGAAAATCAACTGATGCCAATGCTCGGCTTTGACGAACAGCCAAATGACCCTAACCTTTGAATTGTACTTCCAAATGCATCTCCAAATGCCAAGCTTGTAACCAATGTTTTTGTCCCTACACTAGGTACATGTGAACTAAATTTAACTGGACTCTTCTTCTTCTCTATCTGTATCTAACACTTATTCTGATACATTTGGATATGGTTATAGGATATTATTCTGCACATACATTGAAGAACTTAGAAAAAATTGAGTATTCCTGTGTCAGAAACATACCCATATCTAACACTTACTTCCGACTCCGGGTAACATAAATTTTTAGTCTATTTTGAATATGATTTTGGTTCAAACTGTAGCACTGCCACTTCGACCCTCACATGCAAACACATGATGTGCTTGACGTAAACCATGTCTTTTTAAATTGATTCTTAAGAGATGAACTCAGTTATGGTTATTTATTGAAGAAAAAACTAAATGGTTTCGAAACATTGAATGCAGTCGGAAGCGGTTTAGCGAGAAACAAGCGGAACAATGGTGGGCAGAGAACCGAGCAAGAGTATACGAGCAATACAACGTCCGCATGATCGACAAGTCCAGCATTGGCGTCGGAAGTGAGGACATGGCTCATTAACAACACAGTGAAATAACTATATATATGTACATCCAATAATCTTTTCCAAGATTTCGATCCCAATTATCCGGAAATCGAAATCATATTCCGGCTTTTCATTGTTGAATCAAAGAGTTGGAAGGAAAGCAGAAAAAAAAATGGTACAAAAAGGGAGATAACTTGGAGAGGCTTCATTGCATTTTCTTTTATTTTGGCCTCTTCGATAATTTTTTTTCCTTTTTACCACTTGATTTTCACTTCAATTTTTTTTTTACCTTGTTTGTGTGAGTGGGGTATTGAGGGATTGACAAAAAATGTAAATTTTTATTGGGTTTCTGCCAGCTCTTTTTGAAAACCATGCTGCCATGTAAATTCATAAGCAAATGAAAATCTGCGGGGAAAATGAAAAGTTTTCTGTTCAGGCTTGTTCAAGGGT
>JBBYHO010000020.1:526100-539101 GCA_038382025.1 Adansonia gregorii | reverse complement strand
AGGGCCTTAGTCCTGCATTTTTGGCAGTTCATGGCCACCTTCAACACTGCCTTTTGCTGCATAATATATATAAAAAAGGGTTATCATCATCATGCACAAAAAACAAAAATTTAGCACTAAACAACAATATTTCTCCGACTTAGATTTAAATATCGGATATATATATTTATCAAATATAATTATGTATTTAATACGGATATATTCAACATAAATACTTTAAAAAAATAAAAAATTAAAACAATATAGCTACAATACTAAATATTTTCCTAGTAATATAGTATATTTTATGCATAAAACATAAAAATTACCTTCATTTTCTTATCTTATTTTCCAGACACCCAAGAAAATACTATGAAGCTACTACAAAAAAGCTAAGAAGGAATAAGGATGAACTAATATTTACATGCAAGAATCTTGTTTATATAGGGATTTATGAAATGCCATAGATGACTTGGACTTCGGGTTCACTTTCATTTTTGCGAGTCAATTAAAGGAAAAAAAAAAAAAGGAACGGTCATGCAGGTTTCCAGGGTTCTTCCCACTTATTTTCGGACACCTTCTTCAACAAGTTTTTACCATCATTTTCACTTTCAGCCCGTCCAAATCATTTGTTTTGTGTTCACAACGATAGTCTATAACTAATCTTAAGGTCATCCAATTAATTTCTAAAAATAATAAATGTGATAAGATGGTTTACATCGATGTTTTGTAAATTTCGTTTTAATGAGTTGAAGTAAAAAGGAAAGTTAGGTATAAATCTATTGATGAATAGAGTTAGAAGCTAAAATATGACTTAAAACTTTTTATTTAAGTCTAGTTTATAAATTTATTTTATTATTTAAAAAATTAAAATATTATTTTTATAAATTTATTAATTTTTAATTTGATAAACAGTAATTTAAACTGAATCAATGCGAATCACAAAAACTTATTCCTATTATAACCTAATAAAATTTGAGCAACCTAATTATTTATATATATATATGTTCCAGTTATGTTACTTGGATTTTATTTTTCATTTTTACTTTTTTATTTAAAGGTTTTAAAATTATTTATTTCTTTAATATAATTATATAGTAATTATCTAATTAATTAAAACATTTATATTAAAATATAAAATGATATTTTTAAAATAAATTTAAAAATTAAATATTATTAAAATAAATTTAAAAATTAAATATTATTAAAATATATAAATAATTTATCAATACACTCTCACATTAATTTCTTCAATAATCATTTTTTTTATTCTGATTTCATAGCCACCACCAGTGTTTTGTTATCCCAAAAAGCAACCCCTAATTTTTAATTCACTATTAATTTCATAGTTATAATATTTAATCTTACCATCACCGTTAACCCTTGTGGATCTAAAATGCCCTTTGGTATCCCATCTAATGAAAAAAATTGCACACATCTCTAATTAAAGTCATCTAGTAATATTAAACATGGCACAACAAAAAATAAAATAAAAATAAAACACAATATAAAATACGATACAACAAAAAATAACACGAACACGACATACAATATACAAATATCTCAAAATCTCTATAATACAAGTTATAATTAGATCCGGTAGCATTAAACACGATTACAAGAATATGACACTTATAAATTAATAAAAATACAGCATAACGCGAATACATTATTAAAATCTATATAATACGAATTATTAATATATCAAATTGATATAAATATAAAATACCTTTTTAAAAAAAAGAAAGAAAGAAAGCCAACACTGTACCCCAAACTTCAGTTGGAGAAAGACAGTATTTAATAAGAATTAAGGGGATTTCCCTTTCTAATAATAGTAAATCCAATAATATCGGACATGATATGAAAAAAAAAATACGATACGAAATAAAAAACATGAAAATGAAATAGATACACAAAAGTATCAATTCTATATAAAATCTTACTATCTCATCAAAATTAACGCAAATAAAAACACCTTAAACACGATTATGACATGAAAAAAATACCTACCATGACATGAATATAAGAATTGCCATGTCTATACCTTTTGTTGATGAAAAATAC
The DNA here is from genome assembly GCA_038382025.1 of Adansonia gregorii. NCBI lineage: Eukaryota > Viridiplantae > Streptophyta > Magnoliopsida > Malvales > Malvaceae > Adansonia > Adansonia gregorii. The sequence continues at coordinate 537,058 of JBBYHO010000020.1, read as the reverse complement.
ATAGGGTTGAGTGAGTCCATCAAGCAACACTACAACTATTCTCAGAAAGCAAATAAAATGGGAGCAGGAACAGGACAATACACACTCTTTCGACATTGACCTTCCTTTAACTTGCCAAAGATATGATATCACGTTTTACTAGCACCAGCAAGTTCCAGAAACTGTATGTCTCAAAAGCAAAAATGAGATATGATCAGTCGAGAGTCAAAATCGAGACGGGCATTTTTTCTTGCAGTCTGGGCGTATACAGCTTTTCGCTCACTTCTCTTTTCTAGCCAAAGACTCGGCCTTATACTCACTCCCAGCAGTAACTACAAAACCTGCCCCGACCTAAAAGAAGCACAATGTGATAACTACGACTATTAAATTATTAAATAGTAAGAAAAATAATAAAACAAATCAATTCTTCACGTGTTTGCAAAGTTTACGGGAGAGAGTGTTAGAGAATTTACTTGGCAATCTTTCAATACGACGCGTTCTTGAAGCTGTACATTGCTACAAATCACGGAACCCTGTATTATACAGCTGTCGCCGATGGTGACATAGTTCATTACAACGGAATTTACAACCTGCGTATGCATGGAAAGAAAATTTGAGTTGCAAAGTGAAGAATTATAGAAGCTTGAAACTTTCCTTCGATTTATAACTTCATTAACGACAAAACCAAAGGGGGCAAAGCTTTACAGACCGTCAATAGCTTTCTGCTTTATCTACTTTCCTAATATGAGAGGAGAAATCTTCATACCTTCACGTGGGAACCTATCCGACAGTGACGGCCAATAACAGACCGCTTGACTTGGCATTTGTCACCCATTTCCGAACCTTCACCCAGCATACAGTGTGGTCCCACCTAATCATAGAAAGATAAGGCCTTAGTTTTAGGAGTATAAAGCATAGATGTTAAAGCCCCCCATTGTTTTTATCATTAAAATTGGCATCTGTTATCCAAACTGATTTTAAATAATTCAAAAAGACTGTTACTCGGACTTGGCTATAAGTATCGGGCACGGATATGTTCAACATCTTCCAAGATTTCCATGTATTTGGTTGGAGAGTCCTTGGAGGATCATATCCCTATACCTATATACAGATATGCATTGGATACGGGTGTCGGACACCAGTACTTCAAGAAAAATGAAGAGTCCAGGCAATATAGCAAAAAGTTTGAGTGGGTGAAGTAGGCTCACAGTTGTTTTGGTTCCAAGCTTCGGTGAAGAACCTATAATATTATTAGGATCTGATGAGGTACCACTTAGCAGATGTTTTGCCTCACCGGTAACCTGAAATATTAGAGATAGAAATAAGTCGACTTGATGACATAAAAAATGTGGATTAAAAAGCACAGTGGCAGATAAGAAAAGTGTAAATGCAAAATAGAACTCACGTCTCGATTGATGTCCATAAATGCTTGAATAGAATTTAACCGCACACAATAACTGCCCCTGCTTGCAATATAAGCACAGCATTTATGGGTTTTCCGAATAGAGGCAGAACCATCAGTATCCTCAGAAAATCGTGCGGGAAAGCTTGGGGCAGATGCATTAGAAAGGATTTGAGAGATCAATACTTGATTGCCCTGGGAACTAACCTTCTCATTACCTTTTTCTTCTCCATGTGGAGTTCCATTTAATAAGGCCTCAGATTTCTGATAGTCATAAGAGAATCAGGAACGAAATTAGATATCAAGATCCACATGTAGCCTTTGAATATCTGGATATGTAGTGATACTAACCAGCTGGCTCCGAACAAGATATGGAAGAACATCCTCTTTCAAGCTTCGAAATGTGTCCTTTAGGTCTAAAAGTTCTTGCAGAACGGACCTGAGCGTAAATAGAATGAGGAATTTTTATTTTTTTTTTAAAAAAAGGAACCGCTGATCTCAATTTGGGGGGGGGGGGAGTGTTGGAGGGGAGAGAACTAACCTCCTAAACGCATACATATGAGCATCCATCAAATCAGATCGAATTTCCATCTATATAAATACAAAAAAAAAAGTGAGGTTAACAACATAATATCTCACAAACATAAGCCGTTTGATGCAGGATCAATATGCTTCCTATAAGCACTAGACTCAAATGGTAGTTTTTAAATTATTGGCCAAAAGAATATTAATAGGTTTTAACTTGACAGATAGGGAGAAAAAGGATGATCCAAGGAGTAGAATATCTTTTGCTATAACTAAAAAACCGACTCTAGACGTGTGTGTTGGAGCACACAATGCAATAAGTGATCAATTTCACCACATAGAGCATTCATTGTCATTTGCTGTAAGGGTCGTAGAAAAACTAAAAGGATTGATGGAAAGCAATACCTGCCCTACTGCACGGAGAATGCGCTTCGGAAGTCGAGTATCTTTCTCAATTTCTGCTCCTATAAAGCATTAGAAGATTCTAAATAAGGACCCAACACAAGTAGCACGATAAATAAAAGAGTGAGAAACTAACCTGTAGCTATGCGTAACAAAAACTGTTTGCCAGGGTCCAGTCCGATGATGTTGTATTGTCCTAGTTTCTTGGCTTTCTCTTTTCCGCCAGAGGATCCCGATTCTAACGGTCCATTGACAGGAATAGAGCAAAGCATTGCAGTCACTACCGCACCATGTCGCCTATGGGTGGCAGCAACTGCACCTGGCGGAACATCAGAAACAAGATCACCGCTCACAACCTGCAGAGAGGGCAATGAAGTGGCCGTAAAGAAACTACTTTGTTTGGTAACTCAAACACCTATTAACAAAACAAATTCTAACCAAAATGTCTTTTGCAGTGAGGCGATGTGAGATTGCTCGAATGGCCCCTGCTGTTCCAATATCCTCGGGGACTGCAGCAATCTTCAATGTCAGAAAAGAGGAAATTAATTAGTTATTAAACTAAGAAGAGGCAAGCATCCAACCACAAACACATGTAATTCATAATTGAACGAATGACAAGCAATTTTACAACTTAAAAAAGCATATTCATGAAAAAGAAAAGAATGAAGAGCATGCATGGTCCTTCTAGATATATGACTTTTGGAACTGCAGAAAGAAAGAGGAAAATATTATAATAATAGACTCAGCTTAAAAGTAAAATGAAGAGTGGATATGATAAAAGGAATTCCGTATATACAAACAAGTACCAAGGATTTTGCAGAGTGCATCTATTTTCCTTTTTTAAAATTATCAACTATGTTCACGGATAGTTAATACAGGACAGGGTGCCATCAGATTCTATAAAATAGGACTGCATAACCCTGATTAGGCTTCAGATTAATAACAGCAGATGCTGATCTCGAGAAATACATAATGCAAAAAAGAGAAGAGAAAATAGGTGGAACAACATGGAAAAGACCAAGTGAAAGAGAGAATTTTATATCAAAAGCATTTGTTCAAAAAAGAAGTACTTAAGAAAATATTAAAGAATTCAAAAGTCCACTTTTTGATCACCAAAATGAGTAACACCCTAATTGATGAAATTGTCATTTGCTAGCCATTCCTATATATGAAATACTCTAATCTGCCAACAACTTCTTGGCTGAGCGGCAAGACACTTGTAATGGCATGAGAGCATGGGTTCAAGCCCTAGCATCCCCACCCTAACCCCAAATTATCAAAAAAAAAAAAAAAAAACTCTAATCTGCTCAAACTAAACTGGCATAACAGAAAACTTCCTACTTCCATGCCTGTGTCAATTATTTCTAAATTCTAATAGTTTAGAACATTAGCACAACCATTAACCATTAAATAGCGGGTAATAATTCAGATGAGCTTAGCCTGATTATTCTATTCTTGTATTCGCTTATAAATTGACAAAGTCATTTCTTCTTATAACAGATTTAAAGTCTTGGAATCAACTCATCATTTAAGGCAATATTCAGCCTAGCTAAGACAGGACAGCAAATTTTCAAGTCCAGAGATGCAAAATGAAAATTGAAAATATCTCTGTAGATTCCGACCCATGCAAGAACGAGCACAAATTAAATTTACTGTCATAGAATGCAGCCAGCCACACCGATCTAGATGCGGAAATGATTTTGTTAATTTGATACTCATTATCGATATTATGCCATGACACATTACAAGTCAATGCACAAGTACTGATAAAAACGGATCTATCTCACATTATTCTGTTACATTGGGTATTTCTGCCATCTAAAGCTACAAATCTTACTCCATGTAATTTCCTAAGCTTAACTTAACTGTTATGACTTCCACAAAATTTTCAACTCAAACTTACCCTAGGAATACTATTTAGTTCTTCATAAATTGTATGAGCAATAATTCCAGATCTGACAAAAGAAACAACAAAAACAAACACAAAATTTGTAATACTATTTCTGAACATAATTCTACAAACACCAATCATCAAAAAATTCATTTCCTCCTCTCTGTAAATGACAAATAATTTTACTCTTAGGCCACCACAACACCAACCAAAACATCCAAAACATTAGAAACTTTTTCCTATGCATCAATAGAATAGAGACGCAACGAAAGAATATCATTTTGTGAGGAAGAAGAGCCTCATATAACTTGAATGTATGTCTCTCCAGTAAAATCTTCATAAGAAGAGCATATTCTCGTTCGCAGTCTTCATGAGAAGGTTCTGTTTTCTTTATTTTTCACAATTAACTTGTCCATTTTCTCTAAGTAGACCAAAAAAAAAAAAAACCTTCTCTAGTTCAATTTTTTGGTTTGATTGTCAAGGCGTACAGCCTTCTCAGAGCGTGTGTGCTGCCAATTGTGTTACAAAATGTGCACATGGTATGTTCCCATAGATTTCCTATTCCAGAAAGAGTTTTAATCTTGAATCTTGATGAGAATTTAGTAAAAATGAGTTAAAAACTCTGCACATGTGAAGGTGCTTATAAGCTCAAGAATCTCCAATTCAAAAGACAAGAACTAACCAAATACGGAATGACAAACAACACAACTCATTCCATAAAATTCAACTACACCAATGTTCAGTCCTTTGTAGCAAAGCCAAAAAAAAAATGTTAATGCAGTTGTCCATCAATTTTTTTGAGACACTAATCAGCTTCTGGATATTGCGAATCATCAAAAACATCGAAAACCTTAACAGGCAATCAGTTGCAACAATTCAACCCCCCTCGCCGTTCTCAAAAATCAAATTTCATGAGACTCATCGACTTGAATTGTACTTTACATTTGTTCCAATCAAGTAATAACAATCATAAAACAGAGACAAGTAATTCAAGTCTAATATAAATATCCTTCACTAAGCAATACAATGGCATAGTTTCTCCATAAACAATCTTAAAATTAAATGGTAAAAAAAAGGATAAGTACCTCAACATGTAAACGATCAAAGAAAGTCCCAGAAATCCAAGCACCAACAAGAAGGGCCGAATCTTCCCCTTCAACCACCTATTTGCCCCAACCATTCAAAACCAAAATAAAAAAAAAACCCCAAAAAAACTATAGATAATATTCAAACCAATACACTTCCTTAATAAAGAAGAAGAAACTAACAACAATTAGATCTTTAAGGTTGCTTTGTTCCAATTGGTGCAGAACGTAGCTAAGAAGAGGGCGGTTGGCAACAGGAAGCAACGGTTTAGGCAATTCCTGCAAGCATTTCAAAATACAAAATAAGAAAAAGTGAAAAGATTACTGAAACTATGAAATGGGTATTTCAAAAATATTAAAAGAATAAAAAAAATAAAGTGGGAGAGGGACGACCTTGGACACAAGGGGAGTTACATTCTTTGAACTGCCACCCGCTAAAACCACTACTTGAAAATCCATTCCAAAGGCAGACAGAGGTGATAAAACAAATAAAAAAACAATTATATGAAGGGTTTTGCGATGGGGTTTTGGTGAATCCAGCAACGAATTAAAGCTTCAAACAAAGGTTTTTTTTTTTTTTTGGATTTTTATTCTTTTTAGCAGGGGAAGGAAGAGTACCGGGAGTTGCAGGCTCATGGGGCTGCGGTGAACCTGTCGGGCCGGAATTTTAGACCTGCTTTTTTTTTTTTATTAAGACGAATTCGATTTAATTTAACTTATCATTTAATAATTAAAAATATTTTTATTTAAAATTAATTATAAAAATAATTTTTATTATTTATAAACAATAGATTCAGGTTTTCAAGTTGAAAAAGAAAAAAAATGGGGCCAAGGCTTTAGCCTGGCTTTGGACAATTCTTGACTAAAGGCAATTTCACTTTAAAGTATTTTATCTCTGAATATCCAAACGCTTAAATACTCAAATTTAATGAATTAATTTTTTAAAAAAATAACAGATGAATTAAAAAATAATTGAATATGTAAATAAATATCAAATTAAAATATTCAAATTCTTTATCTGTTAAATAAAATAAATTTAGATATCGAATATTATTTGAACCAAAATCGCAATGGATTCAGATAATAAATATCTAAATATTCATATTAATATTCACTTTAAATCTATTACGGTTAGCAAATTTAATATTTAAATTCATAGAAAACGAATGGGATAATTTGGATATCTGATTTTTTTATTATTTGCCTTATTTTTTGTATTTTTATCCAAGTTTATTTTTGACTCAATCCGTCCATGTTAGCCATGATTATTATTCACAATTAGTAAAAAAAATTATATTAATATTTATATATTTATAATTAAATTTAAATATATAATTTTTTTCATTATCAAAAGTTTAACCAAATCAAATCTTTAAATTAACAAAAGATATATTTAAAACTTGAATGTATAGATAAGCCTATTTATAATTGTTTCGGAAGTTCAATTTAGTCCCTATTCTTCGACAATTTCGTGAACAAGTCAAGGAAAGGCTACCTACAAAGTATATTTGTTTAGCTAAAATATTTAAAAAGTTCTTGCACTTTTTCAAAATTTTTAGAAAAGGTTGTACTCTTCTATTGCTAAAATATTTAAAAAGTTCTTATACTTTTTCAAAATTTTTAGATAAGGTTTCACTCTTCCATTGTATTCAATCAAATCCCTAGTATTTTTTGTATCCAATACCTTGGTTATACTGGAAATGATAGTAAAAAAATTAAAATATAATAAAAAATAATACGAATATAATATAAATATATAAATATATAAATATTTAAAGATTTATAAATATAAATAATTAATGAATCAAAATTTATATAATATAAAATATCTTGAATACTATTATAATATGATAAAAATAAATAAAATACTACATAAATATTCGAATTGTCACAACATCACATGTGATCTCACCAAAATCTCTGGTCCAAAGAGATGAGAATTATTAAAACAATCTGAGACATACGGTATATCCTTTCCAATGTTATGAAGAATTACAAGATTTTTGACATATTTGGAAAACAAATCATAAATGCACATGAAATTACGACAGTTAATAGCAAATCTCCATTGTTGGTTTTCTTTGACAAGGGGAATTCTAATATGAAAATAAGTGAAAAACTAGCGTCGTACCCCGCTTCACAGGAAGATTATATTTATTTTATAAATTTAATTATTATTAATTATAAATTAAATTAATAAATATATATCTAAAATTAGATATAAATTTTAATTGATTTGGAGCTATCGAATAAATTTATTATTTTAAATATATTATTTAAAAATAAAATAATTAATGATATTTTTTTAATTTTTATTAAATAATATTTATTTATTTAAATTTGATATGAATTTTAAATCAACCCATAAGTTAAAGTGTAGATTAATCACTTTAAATATATCATTTAAAAAAATTAAAATAAATATTTTTAAACTTTTTTCGTTGGTCGGTTCGAGTATCAATCATAAGCTTATCTTTAAGTTAACACGTAGATTAATCCCTGTAAATAAACTTTTAAAAATAAAATAAAAATAATTAATAAAATCAAATTTTATTTTTTTAGCATATTTGGTATAAATTCTAAATTGATCTATGAGTTAATGTGTGGACCAGTCCTCTAAATATGTCATTCAAAAATAAAATAAAAATAATTAATAAGATAAAAATTTTAAATTTTTTTATCAAAAGGATTGGATACGTATCTTAAATTAAGCCATAACTTAATCTATAGATTAACACTTTAAATATATTATCTAAAAACTATATAAAAATATCAATTAATAAAATAATTTTGTTATGTACATGTCATAAAATAATTTTGTGAATTTATAATGTAATATAAAATATTTTAAATATTTATTATTTTTAAATAATATTTTCAACATATATAATTTATATATTATATACATTATACATTATATATAATATATATTGATGAGGGATCGATTTCTTACGTAAGAACTGATCCTCACTGTTTATTTTTTAAAGATAAAAATAGTAATAAATAAATAAATAAATAATTACAATTTCTTTATTAATAATTTTAATAATTATTATTTTTTGAATTATTTTTTTTAATTTTACTCTTTTTCAATAATTATCAATTTATTTTTAAAAAATTATATTATTTCCTTTTTGAAAATTATTTTTTTCTAATTTCACTTTTTTACAAAAATTATAAATCTGTTTATTTTTCTCAAATTGTTTTTTAAATAGTTGAACAAAAATAACTTTATAAATTTGATAAATACCACTTGAATCCTAAGACTACTAAAATTTTACTATTTTTGTTTTTAAAATTTTTTTTCTGTTTTTACTGTTTTATAATAATTATCAATCTATTTTTTTTTTAAATTCTCTTTTAAATAATTGAACCAAAATAACCTTTAAAATTTAAAAAAAAAACATTTTGAGTTCTAAAACTCAAAAATAACAAATTGTTATAGATAGATTACAAATATTAAAATTTAAATTTTATATTTATTAGATACTAACTTTCACATATGACTTTACGAACAAATTAGACTCTGGGTTCAATCCCTGTTGTCTTTAATTGGCTTAGCCAGTGCTAATATCTGCTGCCTCTTCCACCTTGACCTTGGGTTTGCAACAGCACTTTTTATCATGTGCCTCAGTCTTCCTTCTGCAACTACCGCCATCCTTACTAAGTTCCGACCTCCGGTCTAAAAATTCCGTGTTCTCCTTCCAAACCTCTCCATTATAATAAACCTCCTCCTTCCATATAGGAACACTCGCCTTTAACTCGTTGATGAAAAACTTACAAGCGTCGGCATCAGCACGATGAATAGCCGATACCACAATGAACATGCTCGTTTCTCCTACCGGAACCGTGCCTACACAGTGGGCAACCGCAATAGAATGGAGATCTCAGGATGATCTAGCGGAGGCACAGATCGACTTTAGGTTCTGAATCGCCATTGGTACGTATGTTTCGTATCTTAGCTCCACTACCATTTTGCCTTCAAAAGTGTTGCGCATTGTGCCAGAAAATGTCGTTATGGCACCGGCTTGAGGGGCACTGACATAGTGTCTTTACTTAGCAAGGTCAATCTGCTTATTCTCATCTATGATTTCAACAAGAGTTTTCTCCTCGGAATTCATCTCCAATTTCAGACCTTTGGCAGTTATCCCAAGGCTCAACTGGTTAACTCCGAACCCGAATATCACAAACATCTTTGTTTAGTGCAGAAATTATCGGAGCTCCGAAAATGGTTGCCGTCTAGACACCAAGACAATGCACTGACAAACACAATGAATTCTACCAAACAAATCTATAAAACAAGTATCTATCAAACCAAGGAACAAAATCATAACTGAAACTAACATAAACAACTAAATTTGAAGTGAAATAAGATTGTCAAATTGGTTTCCTGACATTTATATTACACGGACTCTTCCTTAAAGTACTCGTGCCTGATACATATTCGACATGAACATCTCGTATCTTACACTCAACTTTAAGTTCGGGTAAGATAGGCCAACGGTGCCATCACATTGTATGTCATTTACTTTACTGCTCATTTTCAGAAAAGCTTTGCCTATATGCAAGAAACCCTACTTACAACAGGTATACATTTATGCTGGCAGGTTAGGATTAATCAATGACAGAGTAAAAGGGTAATTGTATATATTATCCAAGCTCTTCATTTTTTTTAAAATACTCAGTTTCTAGTATCTGTTTTTAATACAGAGTTTGAATATGATTATGCGCAAAAAATTTAGAAAAAAATTAAATATATCACGTGTCTAACACTAGTCCTAATCCGGATAACATAGATAATCATAATTCTATAATAATAACAACAATCGGATGGATTGCAAATTAAAATCAAATCACAGAAAGAGTAAAAAAAAAAATAAAGGCTTTAGATTGGATTCTTCAAAAATTCAGCAAAATTCCTTAGTAATTAAACACCATCCCAGGGGTAAACACGAGTAATTCATTTATATTATTCCAACTTTTTATTTTTTTAAAGTACGAAATATCAATATTCAACATTCGTATCCAATGGATATACTGATACGAGGACAGAGATAAGATCCCTCGAAGACTTTTTTAAGTACATTGAAAAGTTGAAAAATATTAAGCATACCACCCGAATCTGTGTAACGTAGTAATTTATTGCCAAAGCATTAATCTAACAAGAATTAAATCAAATCCCTGAAAAAAAAATGCACCAAACGGTGGTACAACTTCTCATACAAAAACAAATTTAGGTCTAACTTAACTCAAATCAGTGAAATTAACTAAGTAAATATTAAAAAAAAAAAAACCAAATAAACCTATCATCAAACAATGGAAATTAAGGTCCAGAAATTTCAGAAAGGCAGAAAGTATATCAAGAATTAAAACAAAATTTTAAAAAATAAAGTCGGAAGATTAGTTTATACCTTTCAAAATGAATCGGTATGAAGCAAAGGAAGATTGGGTTCTTGAGATAGAGTGAAATAATAAGAGAAACTGAGAAAGAAGGGAGAGAGAGAAAGAGAGAGCCGAAAAAAAAAAAAACGAAACCCATCACCACCACAAACCCTAAAATACCTGTTTCTGTCAATTCAGTTTGGACTTTCCGAGGTTTTTACTGTTTTGAAGGTTTGAACTTAGAAGGTAAAGTGACAAAGGAGAGCAAACGGTACCCTTCAGCGGGAAGCTC
>JBBYHO010000020.1:488947-499128 GCA_038382025.1 Adansonia gregorii | reverse complement strand
ATCACTTACCCCATTAGATTCTTCCATTCGGAAGCCATTACGCTTACACCAACACAGATACTGGGGAATTGGTCCATCTTTTCCGATAACCCACGAATGCTCTGCTGCAGCATTCAAAGTCATCCTCTCCTTTGGGTCTGAAAAAAACGGTTATATTTCCTCGATTACCAGGAACAGCAAAGCCAGGTGACAAATAGATGGTTATATTTTCACTAACCTTTGCAAAGAAGTCCTTCTAGTAAGTTCCTCAACTCCGGGTTCATGTCATTTGGCAGGATTAAAGGGTTATTAACAATCTGCAGAAAGAATACGAATGATGTAACCGATGGATGTGCGAGAGATAAAAAGATAAAAGAGAGATAATGGGTGTGCGTGTGCCGAAGTGAGTGCACAAGAGACAGAAAGACAGCGATTTGCATACCTTGTCATATGTATCCTGCAGTGTTTCACCGAGAAATGGATATTTTCCCAGTACCATACAATACAAAGTAACTCCTACAGCCCAAGTGTCCGCAGCTTTTCCATGATACGTTAAACCTGTTGATTGACTTTGAACATGGTCAAAACAAACATAAACTATGTTCTCTAACTATATCTCCAATACTAGAGCACAGTTTCGGCTAGACTGGCAATTCGTGTATCCATTTCATGTCCGTATATTTTGCCATGTCAAAATCATGTTGAATATATTTTATATTTATATAAATTTTGATATGTTAAAAATTCGCATTACATAGATTTTGGGACATTCATGTTCGTGTATATGTCATATTTGTGTAATTGTGTGTAATATTGTCAAGTCTAGTCTTTCAGCTAACAGACAGAAAACAGACCAAGACAGCACTCGGGTGCAGTGAACACAGGGGTCCCAGGAGAACGGCGTAGCTCGTCATTTTCATCCTACAAAAATAAAATGATTTTGTTGAAACAGTAAATACAGAACTTAATTCCCACAGAACTGAACGTGATTTTAAAGTTCAACAGTTACAGAAAGGGCAATAAAAATGCGAATAATTAGAAAACTTCAAGCCAATCTTTTCAAATGTGTGTCAGCAAGACAAACTTATAGTGCAGTACACTAGACCTGCTCATGAGCTGGGAATTCAAGCCCAAGCCGGAATTCGAACCAACCCAATGGCCCAAATCACTACTTAAAAAATAAAATATTAAAAACTTATTTTTTATATTAATATTTATATATTTTTTATAATTAAAATTAAATAAAAATATTATTTAATTAAATAAACAGTGATCTGGGCCGAGTAGCTTGTATAGATCTACGCTACACTTATCGAAACAATAGCACATAATCTATCAAGTACAATTACACTACCCTTCTGCACTAGCTCATGTCTAAGGAAAACTGCCTATTAACAAAATTTGCAGTTCCCATAATTATAATTGAAATAATAAACAGTAAAACACAAGATTAAAAAAAAAAAGGTTCGAAAAAAGAGAGATTATTAAGCTTTAAACTGTCATTCAAGTAGACGAGGCAATGCGTGTATTCGTGTCATATTCATGTACTTTGCTATGTCATAATCGTGTTTAAGGTATTTATATTTATATAAATTTTGATACATTATATAATATCCATGTCATGTTGTGTTTTCATATAATCATGTCAAATATTGCCAAATTATAAATTCAAGTCATAATATGCGGAAATTTAAGGGTGTAAGTAGTATTATTACCTCAAACACCTGGCTGACACTAAAATCCCCTATCTTCACTGTACCCGTGCTAGTAATCAACAAATTGTCAGGTTTTATATCTCCATGCACGATATTCTGGTTCCAAAAGAAACGACACAAGTAAGCACGGTAAACTAGCAAGTCAACAACAGATGATTTTATTGTTCATCACAGTAAACAAGATACACCACATAAAATGTAAAATGCATGGGAGAATGTGCAAACTTAAATTAGAAGATTTGTGGATCAATAGCCTTCGTCATCAGAACATCAAAACAAAGGGTATTGAACAAGCATGGAGATGCTGCACGTCTATATCATAGACATCACAAACCTGGCAACTTTCTTCTTTAGGGATGTTGCTTCTTAGATGAGAGTGTTCGTGTTTACATGAACATGAACAAACAAGGAAAAAGAGCAAGACAACAAAAAATAAGTTAATCCTCTCTACACACATTCAGAGAAAAACTTCATCGTATTTATATAACCAAGTATTGAGTTGAAAATATTATACAAAGAACACACCCTCATAGAGAACTATTTTTTTTTTTTTTTAAAAAATGAAACCATTCATAAAAGTTGGTTTTGAAAGCATACATGACCATGGAGATACATAAGCCCGGATACTATATCTCGCACATACTTCCTAGCAGTACCTTCACCAATGCCTGCTGGAGGACCAGAACCCTCGCAAACCCATTTGCTTTCCACGTATTCAAGAACTGAACAAAAAAGAAAGGGACAGGCAGTCAATAATGAGCCTAACTCAATGACTCTTTTAAGCACATCACTATGTAGAGAAAGAAAAGAAAAAGGAAACATAAATACCCATGTAGAATTGATCCATGCTTGGGTCATCAATCACCTCAATGAGATTAACTATATTGGGATGTTCCAACATTTTCATAATTAGAACCTGCAAGGGAAATGGATAAGATAAAAATTGCCACTCATCCAGAATAATAAGTACTCAACACATCAACAGCAGACAACAAGGCAACTCTCTTTACAGATAAAGTAGACTCCTTAAAATTCTTCCAACATCCCTCTTTTCTCAAGGAAATTAACCAAATAGTGTAACAAATTCTCTTTTTTTCCCCCACCTCTTTGTGGATGGAAACCATCAGTTCAGTCTTTTGCTCAATTAGAGACTTTCTGTTAAAAAAATGGTTGGAGACCTTAGTTGCTTCCAATTTAGTTAAAGCAAAAAGAAAAAAGGACAACAGAAGAATAACAGCCTTTAAATATGACAGAAAAGAACCAAATTAGATAAGTAAAAAATAAATAAACCAAGGACACAATCCATGCGCTCTCACCGACAAGAAACCATAGACAAATATGACAACAACTCCTATATTTCTCCTCGTTTTGTTCCTTCATTTCTGAATGTCCTTGGAGCTTTTTATTTCCCTTCTTAACATTCCCATGATGAAGAAGTGAAAATAGTAGCAACGGAATAATAAAGCAACATATCTACTAATTCTACCCCAAATATACAATTCTTTTGCTACATAAATAAAATAGCGCAAATCAGAAATCTCATCCTTAAAGATTGAATTGAAACCTCAATATAGTCATTACAGCTATCCTATGACACAAAATCTTAACACTCTTCTCAAAATTTAGAGTCATTCTAATCATAGCGAACTGCTAACATATCAAAGAAAATATAAGACAAAATGTTATTAGAATTCCGTGTATTGACATTGCTAGTGAGCAGACAAGGAAGAATTTTTCTGGTGAAGGGGTAGAGAGCTGAGATATGAGAAGATGAAAAAAATTTCTAGAAGAATTCGAGAAAAACAAAAGGAGAAAAATTGAATTTAAAAGTGGAGGCAAATTAAAATTTTTATCACAGACTTAGAGAATGGAAGGAAAGTGGATGAAACTTGATTAAGCAGAATCTATGCGGTAATTCACAAACTGATGGAATTTAAAACAAAGCAATGAATTAAAATTTTAATCAAACTTTAACAGTGAAATTGTGATTTACCTAAGGAACCATGCTGGCACTTTGAACTTAACAAGAACCATGAGAAACAAAATAGACTACTATACACAAAACAGCAGGTATAGAATATAATAATAGATTTCACAGGGCTCAATTGGAAATAAGAAAGCTTTGAATCCCCAAAATGAGCAGAGTCAAACCCATCATGTGTACGAGTGGTTATACAAGGAAAAAAAATATCCAGCCAATACCTCGCGAAGAACATCAGTCATTGCAGTCTCTGTTGGAGCAACCCGCAGCTTTGATAAATGAGACTTATGAAAGGCCTGCAATTTAGATATAAAAATAACTCATGATTGCAAGGTGAAACCATAATTTGCATAAAATTGTAACAAATCCAGAAAACACCAAATATCACGTAACCTATGAGAGCATAATGAATGATAGAATATTTCTCTGATTTTAAATGCTTCAACTTTGCTACTAAACAAATAAATGCAGCTGCAAGTGGAGCCAGAAAGAAGCAAAGTAAATTCAGACTTGCTTTGCCCTAAAACACTAATTCTCATTTACTGCCATTTTTACCGTCAAAGGAAACACTTCTGTATTGAATGAAACAAGCTACTAACCTTAATAGCATAGTGTTTCCCATCTACACTGTTTTGATAGAGGACCTGCCACACAAGAAAACAATGTACGTAAAATTCGATTCTTTTATGCAAATTATGTAACAGTGTCTTTCAATGATATCCTTACCACTTTCCCATAGCTACCAGCACCAATCTTGTATTCCCTCACATACTCATTAACCATCTTATTCCCATTTTCATCCTGAAAATCACAATCAACTGCCAAAACTTAATTGGCTTAAGGGACAAACACGCAATGAAATTCAGATTACAGAAATAATTCCATCATAAGAAGCACAAAAGATATCTCACATGCTAAAGCAAAGACAACAATATTAACATGACTGATGCTATTCAGCATCAGTTATACAAACTTGGCTAAAAAAATTGTCGCACTCATGAAACAACTAAATGTCCTATGGAACTTTGTTCGAGAACAGCAGTGGGAGGAACAGTTATGCCCGACTTAGATGATAGCATAAAAGTTGCATAGGATCTCATATTAGTCTCCAAACTCAAGGCATAGCAACTTAGCACCACAGCCAGAACAATTATAGACGCATAATGAACAGCATGATAATAGCAAACTCCTCATGCACACGACTAAAGACAGCACAGGGAAAATACAATAGATCCATGAGATCACAATCAATTAATAAGTCTTCACATCTGCTCTTAAGGAAACAATTTTGCATGCTAACAAAGTGTAAAGTGACAACTTGCCTAATCCATGCATATATATAATTTGTAAAGCAGATATAGATAGTAACGATTATGCAGTGCCCGTATCAAAGATAACAGAGTGGCAAACTAAAGAAGAAAGCCATCATATGTCATAAAAGTTCAGTACCAATGGAGGTATAATAATTCATTTCTACATTTACCTCTGACCGAACAATCTTGTTGGTTTCCTTGACAGGAAATTGCCTGCAAATCAAGCCATTGTCAAGTCTGAACCTCAAAATTTCTTCCGAACACATGGCACAGCTTATAGACTCAACCTCATCTCCACAAGCAGTGCTGTTAACCTCACTGTTATATGAACAACCATCATCATCATCTTCTATTTCTTCATCCAACAAAAACTCCTGGGAAATTTGAAAGTTCGACCTACAATTGGGCCTTGATATGTGTTTGGGCTTTGCTGTGAAGCCAAAGCAACCACAACAGCCCACCGCCCTGGCAAATGAAAAGCTCTTACTAAACATTAGAACACTCGAAGTATTGAAAGTGGTAAATTGCAGCTCTCTCAGCAGGATAAACAACAAATCTTAAACCTGCAAAAGCGAGCGTAAGCTTAGGTCAAATAGGCCACCCATCACAAAATTACCCATAGAATTTTCCGATTATGATTAAGAGAAATTTAAATACATCTACATACTACGTACATAATTGTTAAAATCTGATATTATATTCTATTACAAATGAGTAAATGACTAAATTGTAATACACAAACATAATTGTTTCATTTAAAAGCTAAAATTATGCAATTTTTTTCTACCCAAAAAAGTTTGATTTTTAAAATTGAAACATTCAAAAGTGATAAAAATCATGCATTAGAAAACTGACACTAACACATATGAGGTTCTCCTATCAACTAAGACTATTTGATTCTTATTTTTGCCAGCATTCGCTTTAAATTAGTTCTTAAAATGTTGCTAGAAATAAAAAGTGAAAAACCAAAAGGGAAGATCAGATTTGATTAAAAGGAAGTAAATGGCCATTGTAATTCCAATATTCATTAAATAAAATTGATTTGTATAATTCAAAACAGTGAAATTAGTAAAGCAATAAAAGAAACAATCAAACGAAACGCTAATATAACTAAAAAGCGAAAATCAAATTCAAATTACCTGATTTAATAAGAAGAAAGAGGGCTTGAAGCCCTAATTACCTATGCTATTGCAAAGGGTGCCATTCAGCCAAATGAAAGAAACAACTTTTAACATTAAACTCACAGCGATTCTCACCCAACATCGCTAAACCTCCACTTTTTTTTTTTTTCTTACGTTGACCTTATTTTTCCCTAAACATAAAAACAAAAATTAATTTAAAAAGATTAATTTCAATTTGATTTTCTTTGGTAAAAAGAAGAAAGATGAACCACTACGAAGACGAACAAGAAGGTGCCTCCGTAGCGGCAAACAAGAAAAGGGAAAAAAAAGAGAATCAAATTCCAAAGGCGTAAGCAAAATTCTTTTTATGCAAGATTTGGCAATTTGAGATACCCTGTTTTGACAAGAATTTGAATTTGTCAAATCACAGCGATGATTTCATTTATATTTTCAAAATCGAAATTCGAATCGGAGAAATCAGAAATTCACATATCCTTTTGTTTATTTTGTTGGCTTTCGGGGGGTGAATTTGAGAAACAGGGACAGAGAAGTGTTTGGACAAAAATAGAACAGAACACACTTCTTCTTTGTTTTGACGGACCTATAAAATAAAACTGTGTGATTTGACGTGCTTACGTGGACATCTGGTCCATTCGACGGACTTAATTCGTGTTAAACTCCTATTAGATTAATTTTAATTAAAAATTTTTTAAATTGATTTGATTCAGCTAAGATTATCATTCAAATAATACAATTTTTAATATATATATTTATATATAAATAATAAATAGATTTTCAATTCAACTTTAACTTAGAAATAAAGAAAAAAAATTTTGAATTGCGATGCTACCTAATCATGAATATTCCTACATGCAATTATTATGAATATAACTAATAAAAATATTTGTTTATCCAAATTCTTGTAAGTTGGATTTATCTTTGAAGGTTTTTTTTTATTTTACAATATTAGAATTTTAATATTTTATAATAAAAATTTTAATTAAAAAATTAATCTTAAAATTGGATTGAGTTCAGGTTTTAAAAAATTTATTTAAAACTCTATTTGAAGTAAATCAGCCCAATTAAATAGGTGTTTAAGCCCGAATTATGGTTTAAAAAAACTTTTTTCCTTGCCTAGACTTAGGTTTGGTAGCGTTTGACTAATTCGAAAGCATATTTTATTATTTTAAAAATTAATAAAATTTATATTAATATTTTATAATTAAATTTAAATAAATTATTTTTTAAATAGCGATTTAAGTTTGGCTAATAGAATTGCAAAATTTTTTACTCAATTTCAAGCCAATACAATTTAAATCGATTGGGACGGATAAACTGCTTTATCCTTAAGCAAGTTTACTATCGAACTAGATAAAAAATTTGATTTTTAAACATGTGAAAGTTGTTGACGAATTTAAGTTTTTAGAAAGTAATATTGTAGAAGTTAAATACTTATTTGGCCCATTTATTTTAGCTTTGATTTTCTCTTTGTACTTAGAAAAAAAATTTGTTAATTTGGTATCTAAATTTTTATTCAGTTAAGTATAATAACCCAGCTAACATTATTAGTCAAATTTTGACATAGCAATCGATAACCAATGAAAATGTGATATATGATAAAATACCATGTCATTATAAAATTTTTTTAAAATTTTTAAATTTTTTTATGCTGACGTGGCATTGATACCTTGTATTTTGCCATGTGTGTTATATCGATTGTTCACTCGTGTATCAATGTTTGACTAACTATATTAGTAAAAAAAATCAATATGCTTAATGAAATGAAAGTTTAAATAATAAAATGATAATTTCTTTTAGATATTAAATTAAAAAAATTAGAGTTAAAATGAATACTTAAACTCTTCTATTTTTAAAAAGGAATGTAATTTTGAAAACTTTCAATTTTGGTTTTCTTTTTTTTTGGCTATTTTCTGTTTGGTTAAGGTTGTTCCATATTCAAGTCCAACGAGCACGAAATTTACAACAACTTTATAACAAAAGAATTTTAATTTCACTTTTTCAAAGTAAAACAAGTAAATTACTTTTTAATTTTAAATCTACTAACATAAGATACAATTATATAAATATATAAATAAAAAATAATTAAAACATAACATAATATGAACAGATGAATATTTTAAAATTTATATAATATAAATTATTAACATATCAAATGTTACATAAATATAAAATATTTTCAAAATAATTAACACTATAAAATATATGAACCGCCAAGTTTTAATTGTAAATTATTTGGACTCAAATGCAAATATTCTGACTTGTTTAAAGTTAGTCAAAATGAAATCTTTTATGATTTAGTTAAAATTTTTAATTTTTTTTTTGGATTTAATTTAGAAGTATATATAAGCGCTAATTAAGGCTAATTGAAAAGAAAAAAATGTTAATCAGTATTTAATATAAAAGAAAATAGAGTAATTTTAAATTTTTTCTTAATTAACACTTTAATTAATTTCGCTAGGTAACTATTAATATTTTTTGCTTTTATTATTTTAGGTATTATATATAAACTAGTATGTATAATCTAAAATTGTCTGGGGCTGGGTTTCATTTTTTATATTTAAATTAATTAAGTTTTAATTTATTTTGATTTATCTCTTGTTTAATTTCAATATTCCAAACAGGTTTGAAAATTAAAAAAATGGAGTTTGAAATTTTTCACGCATTCCTAAGATTCATAAATTGAAGGCTAAACCTAAACGTGTAATTTAAGTTTGTTAAGAGTGATCAATATTTTTATTTTATATATAATTTTAAATGAGTTATATAAATTTAAATAATATTTTTATATAATTGGATCATATTTGAATAATTGTAAAATTTATTAAATTAATTTAAATTTAAATTAATTTGATTTATAAATAAATATAAAATAATTATTGTATTTGCAATAAAATTAAAATTATTTAAAAATTGAGTAACTTGTTTGATTAAATAAGTATAGTTTAAATATAAAATTTAATAATTAAAATAAATATGAATAAAAAAATTCAAAAAAAAAATCAAACTAAGATAATTTGCAGTAGTTGGGTGTACTTTCATAAAGGCCAAAAGGAGACTTTGCTTATTTCAATTGAAAGAAAACAAGCTAACAAGTCATGTAAGGAACCCTTGTTCCTCTGGCTTTGATTATTGGGTAATGATCCATAAACTTTGACATGGCTTAATAATATTAACAAATTATTTTATCTTAAATACTTTAAAAGAATAAATATGTTTTTTCAATAAAAATTCAGATTTATAGTAATTTAATAGTAATTAATATTTTTTTATAAAAACCAAAGTACTATTAAATCATTATAAATCTAACTTTTTTATAAAATTTAATTTACTATTAAATAGTAATTTATTTTTATAAAAAATTAAATTTATCCTTTTTAAATTATATATATCATGACTCATGAGTTAATATTTGTAATTATAATTAATATATTTGTAGTTGTAATTAAACCATGTCAATGTTTCGTGATAATTATCATGGACCGAGTTCATGGGATCATTACTCTTGATTATCGGAAAAGTTTTACTTGAAAAGTTTAGTTGAGAAAAAATGTATTTAAAAAATATAATAAAAAAATGTAATTTCAGAATTTTTATAAATAAAAACAGTGTTGTGTTTTATTGAAATATTTAACAATTTTGTTTATACTTTAAAATAATAAAAATATCAAATTATGAACATAACAAATAATTTGCAAACTGCACAAATTCTGTTGTCTTAACATTTTTATTTTAATTTTTAAACTACGATTTTAAATGTATAACTAAAATTGTTTACCGTTTAACATTGAGATTGTGATAAAACACAAATTTTAACTTTAATAATTTCCTTTTACCTAAGCCTAGCTCTAACCAACTCATAAATTTATTTTATTATTTAAAAATATTAAAATAAAATTATTTTTATATTAATATTTATATATTTTATATAAATACATCTAAAATATTTAAGATAACATAAAAAAATTAAAATATAATAAATATAAAAAATATAAATACATAAATATCTTAAAAATTTATATAATATAAATTATTAACGTATTAAATTTTTTAT
>JBBYHO010000020.1:453492-477209 GCA_038382025.1 Adansonia gregorii | reverse complement strand
ATGTAATATTATAATGTAAATATTAAAAATATATTAATTTATTTAAATTTGAAACTTGATAAAAGAAAAATATTAATTACTAAAGATTAAATTTTCAAAAAATATATTTAAAAAATAAATTTTGAAAAAAAGTAATATGAATAGGCTTAAATGAACTTAGATTACTTATTTACAAATATAGGTGGGTTTGAGTAAAATATGAGACCCATATCTTAGGTTGGGCTAGACTTTGGTAAGTATAAATGATGATACCACCATAATTAAGTCTAAGTTAACTCAATTCATGAACATTTCTACTATGAAAGGTAACATTTTTATCTAACACATTGAAAACTTCATATTGATTATGGGTTAGTATTATCAACAAGTGTTGTAAATGAAAGTTTACGAAACTTACTACATCATGTTTGCAAGTAATTAAGAGCATAGTTTTAGAATGCGACAGTTAAGTCAGGGGAATGAAAATTATAATTTATGCCTTGCGTTTTATTTGTTATGCAACGCTTATCATATTATTTTGAAACACAATTAAATTCATGTTCATAAAAATATTGACAAAAAAAAGGGAAAGAGGTAATTTGGAGTCCGTTAATAGGGTAAACAACTATGTTATATGGATTCAGGGTGAATGTCAATTACAGATATGCGCCTTACATGAAAATAGTCAATTTTTTAACTTTTTTCATATATTTGAAAGATCATACTCTTATGCTTATATCCAGATATGTGTCGAGCACATTTATAAATATAAATACTTCAAAAAAAATAAGAATGATAGCGTAGGTGAACAATATTTGGGTATTGCTCCTTGTTTCCGTGGCATTAGAATTGTCCAAAGAGGATGGAAATAATTTTCCCTAAAATAAAGTGTACTTGTCTGAGGGTGAGACTACGAGGTAAGCCTAGATTAAATTACTATTTAATAATAAAATAATATTTTAAATTTAAATATAATTATAAATATATAAATATTAATATAAAAATAATATTTTAATAATATAATGAATAAGAAAACAAGCTTTTGGATTGGCCAAACTCGAACTTGGGTAAAAAAAATTTAAAAATTTCATATTGCAACTTAACTTAATCATGGACAATTCTAAAAAGAAGTATTTTGAAGTACAATTGATATTTTAATCTTGACTTTTGCCATAATCTCCAGAACGATTTTTTTAACCACTTCCCCTAAGTTGCTCTTTATGGCAATGCATAAATGAAAAATTATCTAAACTAGCACTAAGGGTAGACAAGTAGACCTATTTAAAGGTTGGGTAGCTTGTTTGATTGGATCAAGTTTGCGTTTGCTTTTCTTTTTTATCCGGCTCAGAGCGGATCAGTATTTATTAATTAAAATGATATTTTTTATTTAAATCAAGTTTGAAAAAATCAAACTCATGATTAATCTAGTTAAAACACGAACCGATTGAACCATCGATTTTTTGATTCAGCCTTCAGTTCAACTATTTTACAATATTAAATAATTAAAATTTTAAAAATGATTAAAATATTTAAAAAATTAGAAAAAATTAAAAATTAAAAATTCTAAAAATTAAAAAATATATAAATTAAATAAAAATATAAATAAAGAAATTCTAAAAATTTTAAAGAAAAATAAAAATTCTAAGAATAAAAAAGAAAAAATCACATTCTATCAAGTTTTTACTAGTTTTTTCGATTTTCACTTCCTGATTTTTTTAGTAGTTATGAGGGATTTAATAAAAATTTGATTTTTAACATACCATTGAACTGCCAGACCAATTGGTTCTTGATTTTCAACCTTAGTTTAAATTTAATTATAAAAATATATAAATATTAATAAAATATTTTTTTAATATATTATTATCTTTTGAACCATAATTTGAGTTGTTGGACTAGGTCAAATTCCAACCTAAACTTCAAATCAAATTTTTTGTATTGTGACCTAGCCAATAAACTGGTCTGTAGAAAACTCTTCTAACCTTTATTTTAAATGCAACAATAAAAGCCCTCGGACTATACATAGAATGTGCCTAACATCCATTTAGAATAGTAGATCTTGTTTAGTACTCTGATGTCATAATTTTTTAGATCAAAAGTTATCACCACAAATGCAATGTTAAATTGCAAAAATTAAAATCATAGTTTAATAACTCAAACAAAAAAGCCAACAAAATAAAAGTTTTTACTATATAAAAGCTAGCTTTTATATAAAATAATTTTATTATTCTCGCATCTCTAAAATTTTATTAACGTTAAACATATTTTTTTGACATTTTCCTTACAAGAATTTTTTTTATAGTAATGCCAGATACTTAAGAAGATTTTTAAACCATATTTTTTATCCTAAATTTTTCCAATAATAATACTAAACTAGCCCATAGTGCATTGAAAGCCCATCTGTTCTTAATTTTAGTAAAAGACAAAAAGTTTCACTTCAAACATCTGTAGACTACAATTTTTTTATACAACGAAGTTGTAGGCATGGGAACATGGGAAAAGTTATAGATATTAGGATTCGAACTCCAAACATATTAAATACCAATTAGTTGTATAAATTAACTAAATTAAACTTTGGGTTTAACTGTAGACTACATTATTAACAAGGAAATCATACTCACATGTGTAACATGATATCACACCAAATCAAACCTACTTGGGATCTATGTTGCACGAACTTTGGGCAAGTATCAAACATGAGTAGATATTCGATAGTAGCCTGCTAAAATTTTTTCTTTGTATATTTGAAAGATTATATCTCTTATATCAATATCTAAATATGTATCAGACATAGACTTGGAAATATTAGACACGATTACATAAACATAAAAAAATTTAAATCATAATATGAATACACGAATGTTTCAAAATCTATAATACAAATTATTAATAAATCGAAATTTTTATAAATATAAGATACTTTAAACACGATATCACACAACAAGATAAATAAATATGACTAGGATACATAAATCAAGTCTAACTTGGACAAAATAAGTCAAGTACTGATATTAAAAAAAATAAAAATTGTGGATTACATTCGATTAATTTTCTACCAAGCAAAATAAAAATTATATATTTTTTCTAAGTCAGCTAGACAAACGAACTAAGCTACACATATTGGGCCCAGCCCAGGAAACTCCTTGGTGGATTCTGACCTAAATTTAGCTTCCAGTTAAACAATTAAGATAATAATGTATTTATATTATATTTATATATTTTATTATGTTATAATTATATTTAGAATATCATTAAAAAATAAATTGGATAAACTTATTAAACCGGTTGAATTGAGAATTGGTTGCAAGTCTAGTCTAATATATGTTGTAAAATCGAGAATTCAAAAAACCGATGAAAAACATATCAAAAATAGAGAAAAAATTAGGTTTAAATTTATTTTTAATATTTTTAAATAATATTTTATTTTATTTAATGATATTTGAACTTTTAATGTATTAAATCTATATAATTTATTTAAATGTAAATTTTTTATTAATTATCTATCATATTTGATACTTGATTAAATTTTTTTAATTAATAAATTCAGTTTAACCTGTGAGTTAGAAGTTTTAATAGTTTGATTTTCATTTTTCTTAGTATATTTTAAATTATTTTTTATTTATATAGATTTTAATAAAATAATTTATATTATATAAATTTTATATTATATTTTAATTATTTTATTTAAATTATATTTATGAAATCGTATTAATTAAGTTTTTAGTATTATACATTTTTTTTTTCAAAATTCCACTTGACAATGGAAAGCGAATTTGTTCTGAAATTTCTAATTTTTGCAGATGATAGTTGCGATGGGGAAACCGAAGGCAAACGCTTTTAGTCTTCTCTCGTAAAACCCTAAAAGATAAATAATAATAATATTAACTCTCTCCGATCCAAAAACTCGGATCCAAATTTCATTTATTTTCCGTTTGATTCTCGAGAAAGAGAGAAAAAAATGGAAAGAAATGAGAAGTTCATAGATAACTTGCCGCCGATGGATCTGATGCGGTCGGAAAAAATGACACTTGTTCAACTTATTATTCCTGTCGAGTCTGCTCACCGAGCCATTTCTTATCTCGGTGAACTCGGTCTCCTCCAGTTCCGTGATGTAATGTCTTTCTATACTCAGATCCAATTCTCTCTCTCTCTTTAACGCTGCTTTAGTTTTATCTTTTAAGCATTTCTTGAATGATTCTTGCGAAGGAGAATTTAGGATTTGGTTTATTGTTGTTTTTTTTTTATCTTAACTTTTTAAGTAGTTGAAATTTACGTTCAACTGAAGTTTGATGGCTTGTTATTCTATTTTTAGTTGCTATTGTTTTCGCGCATTTGGAAAATTTGTTGGAGTCAATGCGAATATATCATGGATTAGTTGTTGTTCCGGTGGTTGAATTTGATGAGGGATGTTGGCCGAATTAATTTTGTCAGTCTCCTGTATTGATTTGAGATGTTTTGGAATTACTGGATCTAGTTAAGATACAAAGGCTTTAGATTCAGAGCAAGGAAGTTATGCTTGTAATAATTTTCTGATTGAGGAGCTTTTGTTTCTGATAATTACAAAAGGCGGTTTCTGGTTTGATTGGAGAGATTTTGGAATTTGGGCGTATTTAGGACCCAACATTGAACTTATCGGAGAAGGTTATACTTTAGACCTAGCTTCAAGTCTGCCTAAAGAATAAAGTTACATTTAATATTTTCAATGAGCTTGCTCTAGTTGGAAATAGAACATAGAATTAGCTATTGATGGGTGTATTAGTACAAGTTTTAAGTTGGCAGATGCTATAGGATCGGTTGAGTTATTTAGAGGAGTAGTTTCATGCCATTGAGGGATTGTGACTAGATAATGACTCAGTTTTTTACTAGATGTACTATTCTAACTTAATTTATCCACGGTTTTTGCTGCAAGTTTGATTTGGGATTTAAAATGACTTTCTATCAACTTTTTGATTCACGTTATTTTGATTTTGGCATGCAGGGTAAAATTTTTTAAATCGTTTCTTTCTTTTTTGGTTTTCTTGGTTATAATATTGATAATGACTGTTAATTGTTGAAGATGCTGTTTTTACTATAATTTAGAATGGAGGGTTTTGAAAAGTTGGGACCCTGACGGCCTAAATATAAGCACTATTAGGTAACTTGGTTATAATCCAGTGATAAAGGGAAGTTTTTTGCTGATTTTGTACAAATTTGGCATGGGATGCAAAAAAATGTTGCTTTGGTGGGCAGGAATGTTTCTATTATGAATAAGTTGTCATGGTTGACAAAGTTCTTTAAAAAATCTGTATATTGTTCCTGAAATTAGAACTTGGTGGTTTCATGCATATAAGACTGAGAGTAGGAGTATGGATTTAGGCGATAACTGATAAAGGGTTGAAGCTTGTTGCAAAGGGGCTAAAAGGTCGGACGAAATCGCCTCTGGAAAGATTCTGTT
Organism: Adansonia gregorii; assembly: GCA_038382025.1. Classification (NCBI taxonomy): domain Eukaryota; kingdom Viridiplantae; phylum Streptophyta; class Magnoliopsida; order Malvales; family Malvaceae; genus Adansonia; species Adansonia gregorii. The sequence goes on along the minus strand of JBBYHO010000020.1, from coordinate 471,799 downwards.
CTATCGAGACCATAATTTGGAAATAACCCATTTTCTAGGGTTTAGTATCGCATAGATCTTATGCAATCTATCCGGTTTTAAAAGGAAATAGATAGTTTCTTATGGGGAGGTGTGTGATATCAAGTCCTGAATGGCTAGTGATCTTGAATATTTATAAACTCCTGAATGGGTTTTGGTTTTGAATTCTCAGCATGCCTATTCTGCTAGATGGTGTCAGACCCTTTTTCAGTCATCTTCTTATTCTGGTGAAGAGGGCCTTTGGTATTATAACCGTATATGGATATGTGCTGATTTCTAAGTAAATTTAGATGTTTCTTTTGTAATCATCAATTTAATAAGCTAATAGTTATATATTTTTGTCTCCCCTGTGGCAGCTAAATGCTGAGAGAAGTCCTTTCCAACGAACATTTGTTAATCAGGTATTTACTCAAGCCATAATTTTAATTTTGTGATATAGGTTACTTATGGCCTAGTTCTCAATTGTTAAATATGTATCTTAATGAGCAAAATATCAAGTGTTAATTAATAACCGTGCAAGGTCAGTTGAAATGAGAGAATCTGCCAATTCTTTGTATATCCTTTCCTTGTACAAGTGATTGAATATGCAGCTTAGTTTTTGAGTGAATCAAACTGAATATACTGGCCTTCCTGTTTGATCCTTTTGTGGTTGTTATATAAGTGAATAATCAGGATGAATAAACTGATGGTGCTACTATTTCTTTTACATATCCAGCATCAATTTTGATTTCTAAATCTTTTCCTAGTATTCACAAGAAGAGAAAACCATTAAGGCAACATTTTTATTCTCTCCAGTGGCTGACCCTTCCCTTCCTTTCTTTTAACCTTTCCATCTGTAGTGAAGCTGGATTTGTCACCTTTCTCTTAGGTGACATTGTGAGAAGTAATACCGTTATTTTCTTTCCATGGTGCAGTCTGACCCCTTATCTACTTTGCTTTGGTGGATTGTTATTTTTCTTATGTTTGTTGTAAAACCCATTTAAGGGAACACCTGTCAATTTATATCAAGACAGAAAGGAATTGCTAATCATGCCTCGTTGATGTCTGAACTTCATTTCTGTTTTGTCTCTTTTTGAGAATGACATTAACTACAGTTGCTGATTACCGACATTTGTAGTCACTTTAATTTCTGAAAGGTCTTAACAGGTGAAGCGTTGTGGAGAAATGTCAAGAAAGCTACGCTTTTTCAAAGATCAAATTAGTAAAGCTGGTCTGCTATCATCAGTACATCCTGTTGTGGAGCCAGACGTAGAATTGGAGGAATTAGAGGTTCATTTGCTTTACTCTCACCAAATAATCATTTCTTTACCCCTTTGACTTGCCTTGCGTTTTTTTGTTATTCCAGCTGTTACATGAAGTATAGTTTTTTGAATGCACTAATAGTTAATGTAAGTGATAGTTGTCTTTTCTGGATTAAAGTGTGGTATCATTTTTGTGTTTGTTTCAACTTCAGATACAACTTGCCGAGCATGAGCACGAACTGATTGAAATGAACTCCAACAGTGAAAAACTTCGACAAACATACAATGAGCTCCTGGAGTTCAAGATTGTTTTGCAAAAGGTGAATTTCTTGGTTCATTTCTCTCTGTTTTATATTTATGTGCTAGGGACCATTTATTGCATTTGTTTATCGATTTCTTTCCCATCACTGCAGTTATTATAGGGTTCTACTTCTGTTTTCTCCCCCTCCCCTAAATGCCTTTTAATATATAATTATTCCACCATTGGGTTCATTTCCTGATTTGTTTCTGTCGATGTTTTAGAAATAAGTACATGTAAATTTTGTATCGAGTTTGTATTCAAGCAGCTCTTTAATTGGCCTGCTGTTCTTTGCTCATTTAAACATGATATGAAACTACAAGGCAAGGGTAGAAATAAGAAGAAAAATAACAAGATAACAAAGTAACAATATGAAGTGAATATTTTTCTTTGGTATTGATATGTAACCTCATCAAATCCATGTAAACTGTTTTCAGTTTGCTTTTTGAATGGTACATTTTTAGGAAGATTTGGGATGTAAAACCTATAACCCAAATGTTTATGTTGAATACTGAATGCCTGCTCCTGCATATTGCTCAAATTCCAGGCAGGTGGTTTTCTGTTGTCAAGTAGTAACAATGCAGTTTCCGAGGAAAGGGAATTAAGTGAGAATGTATACTCTAATGATTATTATTTTGAGTCATCGTCGTTACTTGAACAGGTATTTGTTGATCCCGTGATTAAATTACTTATTTTACAAACCTATTTCTTTGGTTTGATCTACTACATGATTATTCACTGTACAGGAAATCAGGCCTACTGACCAATCTGGGTTGAGATTCATCTGTGGGATTATTTGTAAGTCCAAGGCTCTTAGATTTGAGAGGATGTTATTTCGTGCTACCAGAGGCAATATGCTTTTTAATCAGGCACCAGCTGGCGAAGAAATCATGGATCCTCTATCTGCTGAAATGGTTTATTTTCCTCTTATCATCATCAATTATGTTGCTAAATCTTACTTCAGTTATCTTTTCATTTGGAAATTATTCATTATTTGATACATTCTATCTCTGGTTTGTCTACATCCAAAGATGTTTATGTTATTGCTTTTTGATTGCCAGATTTTTGCAGTATTGAAAGTAACTTTACAATTTTCTTCTGTTCATCTTTGCAGGTTAAAAAAACAGTATTTGTAGTTCTTTTCTCCGGGGAACAGGCAAGGACAAAGATTTTGAAAATTTGTGAAGCCTTTGGAGCTAATTGCTATCCGGTTCCTGATGACGTTAGTAAACAAAGGCGAATAACTAGAGAAGTAAGTGCGGGGTAATGGAGGCTAACTATTTTATTTTTCCACTTCAAAATTTGAAGCAAAAGTATGGAAATTGCCATTTATATGGCTTGTGTCTATTTTGATCTTCAAAACCAAGCCTAGAATGGTATGCTTTTGATTCTGTGATGAGATGACATAACAGCTATAATTTTTCCTTCTTGAATTTTTTATTCTGGAATATACGAATTAATAAAAACTTTAATTCAATCTGGCTAAGTTTTATCCATCTCATTTGTCTATAAATATGCCTTGCATGGTTTTTATTAGTTGGAGTTACACTGGAAATCTGCATTCTTCTGGTTGAAAGTTTTGGTTTTTGTTCACAGGTCTTATCACGTCTTTCTGAATTGGAAGCCACATTGGATGCCGGTAGTCGCCATCGGAATAAAGCTCTGACCTCAATTGGGTACCATCTATCACAATGGATGAGCACGGTATGATGCATCTAATGAATGTGCCTTATCTCGTATATTTATTGCCTTTGCTGGAGCAATGAACATCATAATGTGTAAAATATCTAAATTAGCATATGAAAATCCCTTATGTTATGTCTGTTGCTATGATATTATCAACTAAGACCCTTGTGGTTTCCTTTTTCTTTAAACCAGGTACGAAGGGAGAAAGCTGTATATGATACATTGAATATGCTGAATTTTGATGTTACTAAGAAATGTCTTGTTGGAGAGGGATGGTGCCCTATATTTGCAAAAGCTCAGGTATCTTCTCTTATGCATCACTAATCTAAATTCTGTGTAACTACAATTTCTCTGTTTTTTCTCTGTCCTCTTGATCTTCTGTTAGAACTTTGTAGCCTTAGAATTGAGGAAATAGGTTTTTTGCCTAACAGATTCAAGAAGCACTGCAACGGGCAACATTTGATAGCAATTCGCAAGTAGGAATAATTTTTCATGTAATGGATGCTGTGGAATCACCTCCTACATATTTCAGAACAAACCATTTCACAAATGCATTTCAGGAGATTGTGGATGCATATGGGTGAGTTCTAGCATGATGCTTTGTTGCTTTGTCTTATGGCTGGCATGCAGCATGCTTTCTGTTGATAGTTTTGAGAAGAATGTATAAACTACTCACTATATGTAGGATGGTTGTCCAGAATTAAGAATCTTGTTGTATTCATCTATACATGAGTACAAGCTTTCAAGTATATGGATGGTCTATGTTTTAGATGGTAAATACAAAAGATGCTAGTAAGGGTCAACATCTTCTGTTTCTTGGCAAACATGATTTGCTTCCCAACAGTTAAGCTAATAGTTAGAAGATTTATGTAATGTCACTATAATATGTCAAAGTTAAAGTATCTCTTCCATATCATAACCGCCTGTTTATGCATTCTGGATCTATTAAATGATTAAATGAATCATAATGCCTTCTGGATAAGCTGTTTATATGTTTAGTAGAGCATATTTACTTTTTACTTATGTAACTTATCAGAATACTGACATTAGAACTTTTTGCAGTGTTGCTAGATATCAGGAGGCAAATCCTGCAGTTTACACCATTGTTACATTTCCATTTCTTTTTGCGGTGATGTTTGGTGATTGGGGTCATGGAATATGCTTGTTATTGGGCGCATTGGTACTCATAGTTCGAGAAGACAGGCTCAGCACTCAGGCATGTCTGCAAACATACCTGTATAGAGTTAAAGCCAACGGGCGAACCTATGTTTGCATGATACAGAAACTGTTATGGTTATAGTAGGAATACTGGATAGGATATTGTTCTCAATGGGTAGGATTTCTTATTAGAACTGTTAAGCAAGCTTTAACACTGACACAGGGTTGCATTTTATTTAAGTTAATCATTATTGCCTACTTCAGTGATGGTTTGACTTGTTGGATTGACCCATTGATAATATCAATACAGCAGAAACTGGGCTCATTGGTAAAAAATCTGAAATACAAGTTTATGAATATCCTCTAATGGATTTTCCACATTTCTGATGTCTTCCTCTGTTCTATTTTGCTATGACTGATTTGGAGCATATTATTTTCCCCTCATTAATGTTGGCCTGAAGGCAAACTACCCCAGTCAAGGTTCTTGTTAGATCTGGGTTCTTAGGAGAACAGAGGACGATAAGATCTTATTTTCTTTAGTGAAAGAGAAACGCATCCGATTCAAAGTGAGAAATGAGATTGGAATGTGATTATTGATACACTGGCACTAATAATTTGACATGGGCTTCATTGTGTGATAATTCTATCTTTTTTTTTTTCTCCTTATTCTTCTGTTGGCATGCTTAGTCTGATTGAGAAATTTTTACTTGCATGTTCTCTGATCCATATTTCTTGATATGATAACATTCCATGCTCTATGATTTTGCAGCAAAATGGGTATAGTGCTTGTGTGACTTGTAGCCCTGGTTAAATTTATCTGTAGCTTGTAATCACTGTAATCTAATTGGCACATTTGATACCTTACAGAAACTTGGAAGCTTTATGGAGATGCTATTCGGGGGACGCTATGTGCTCCTTTTAATGTCACTTTTTTCGATTTATTGTGGGTTGATTTACAATGAGTTCTTCTCTGTTCCCTTTCGCATATTTGGTGATTCTGCTTACAAATGCCGAGATGCTACCTGCGGGTTTGTATTTCAACTTTTGATATTTAAATAAAGTAGAAACTTGACAACCAGTGTTTGAAAGATAACATGTGTTCTGTTTTCATCTGATGTCTTCCTCTGTCCTACAATTTTCTCGGAAACACCTCTTTAATTATACCAGCTGCTATTGTGGATGTAAAATTTTTCTTGGTTTTAATTTCTCAGTTGCTTTATATTTCTTTCTTTTATGTAAGAATATATTATTATTTGCAGCCATCTTTGCACTATACTCTGCACCTTTCAATCAACCTCTGGAGATCTTCCTTTAGATATAGCTTTATTTTTTTCTCTAATAGATCAGTTAGGTTTATTTCATGATTTCTATGGCATTGATCAACCCTAAATTAGTATTTCTCATTTATGTGCATCTATCTTAGTTGGAACTTTAACGTGTTAACGAAGAGAGACTAGTCTAATTTCCATAGACTAGCTTAAAGCATTGGTTTTGAGTGAATGATAGAGGTTCACGTTTGCAATAGTCACGCAGACTAACAATTTCTCATGTACTGGAAAAAGAGTATTCTTTTTCTTCAACTAATTTGTTATTCCACTGTTATTATGATTGTGTTGGTCAGTGATGCATGGTCTGCTGGTTTAATTAAAGTTAATGATCCTTACCCATTTGGCGTGGATCCAAGATGGCGTGGAAGTCGTTCAGAGTTGCCTTTTCTAAACTCTCTTAAAATGAAGATGTCAATTTTGCTAGGTGTGGCCCAGATGAACCTAGGAATTGTATTAAGTTATTTCAATGCACGGTTTTTTCGCAATTCCCTGGATATTAGGTGTGTTTTTCTTCCTTTCTCGCCCTCTGACTTATTCTTCCTTAAGGGATGAAACTGAAACATACTTTGCTTCCTGTGATTAGATATCAGTTTGTGCCACAGATGATATTTCTGAATTCCCTTTTTGGGTATCTTTCATTACTCATTATAATTAAGTGGTGCACTGGTTCTCAAGCGGACCTTTATCATGTGATGATCTATATGTTTTTGAGTCCCACCGATGATCTTGGTGATAATGAGTTGTTCTGGGGCCAGAAAACAGTTCAGGTGTGATTTTCTTTCTTCTGTCTAAAGTTGCTGACTGTTGTTTGCCATCTTGTCAAGTTTCTAGTCTTCACGGTGGTCTATTGTTGCTGAGCTTGTGCAGATCTTATTGTTGCTTCTGGCATTAGTTGCGGTTCCATGGATGCTCTTTCCTAAACCTTTTATTTTGAAGAAGCTTCATTCCGAGGTACTATGTTATTGACCTTTCTTGCTTGCTTTCTTAGTGCTATTTTGCTATTTTTTATCTTCTTTAAATTATCATTTGAATTCAGTATACTTCAAAGAGTTCATTTATTGTGAATGATTAAATGAATCATAGTGGCTTCAGGATAAGCTGTTTATATGTTAAGTAGTGACATTTTTACTTGTTACCTATATAACGTATCAGAATACCGACATACAAACTTTTGGATTGTTGCTAGATATCAGTAGACATTCATTGTGCTAAAAATAGAGAACTTTTAAGATGAGCCAATCACATTGTCTAACTGGATTGCTGATATGTCATGTGAATGCTGTTTACTTATCTTCTGGCCCTAGATAATGGTTTAAATGTAAATGAGTGCTAAGAGTTGTGTCATGCATAGTAATTAAACCACCCTCGGGTAAACATTCTCATCTACATGGGGCATCTCCGTTCTGCATGATAATAAGGTGGTGTAACACAAACAATGGATAAACTTCTCAAATCATAATTTAAGGGCCAAGCATTTGGATTACTAGAATCCTTTCCAGCATGTGCGAGCATCCGGTCTAGCACTAATAGAGTTATAAATTAGAACTGGCAACTTTAGTTCATGGACAAGAAATGATTTGCCATGTTTCGCAGATTCAATTATGAGTGCTAGACACGAATGTCTGACATGGGTATGTTTAAATCTTTTCAAGATTTCCATGTATTTGGAGGGTCTTTGGAGGATCATATCGCAATGCTCATGTTTGGGTTTGTGTTGGGCACTGGTGTCGGACGCTGATATTTAATTAAAAAAAAAAAGAAAAGAAGAATAGTTGGAACAACAAAGCTGATTTGAACAACTCTTACTTCAACTTACTTTGATAAGTGGATATCGATGAGGCTATGATGTGGATTTGAGGATAACAGACTACCTTGCTTTGTAATTATGTGTAACATTGGAACGCATTAAATGTTCATTAGTGTATGGATGTTCTGTTATATAACTGGTTTGTCTGGTGCTTCCTCTTTTGCAAGGTATTATGACATGCATCTTTGGGCTGCATGATGACAACTAAGATTTCTCAGCTTCCTTCTTCTTTTTTTCCCCCTCTTTTTCATGTTTGAATTGTTTTTGGATGCTTTTGTTGCTAGTTATTACACATTTACGCTACAAGGCCTTTTGAATTGTCTGTTGGTATGTTGCCCAACTCTTAGTTCCAGTGATGAGGGATCAAACCCTGACAATCTCAAAAATATTATATATATATATATGTGTGTGTGTGTGTGTGTGTGTGTGTGTGTATATATATATATAATCATAGTAGCCAGCATTTCATATTCTTGCCTTATCTCAAATGCTTCTTTGGGAAGTAAGGTGCTAATTTAATGACTTTGCAGAGCTAAGAATTTAATTACAGAAGAATCTTGTTTGAAAGTTATTATTATGGTATTATGCCGAAACTTTGATTGAACTTTGGAATATATTCTAGGCCCTTTTCTATCGTCGTCTAGCATAATAATAGGGTTTTTGTTTTTTATTTTTCAGTTATTAGAATAAATTTGGAACAATTAACATGTATTGCGTTGTTAATTATTGGACTTTTTTCCTTCAATATGTTTTAGAGATTTCAAGGTCGCACCTATGGCTTGCTCAGTACCTCTGATTTTGATCTTGATGTGGAACCCGATTCCGCACGTCAACATTATGAGGAGTTCAACTTTAGTGAGGCTTTTGTGCACCAAATGATACACTCCATTGAGTTTGTTCTAGGTGCTGTCTCAAACACAGCATCGTATCTTCGGCTTTGGGCATTAAGGTGGTGAACCTACGGTTTTCTCGGTTACAATATTTTGCACCGTCTCTTTAATAGATGTTTAGTTAATGTCTGCTTCTAATACATTACAGCTTGGCGCACTCGGAATTATCAACCGTTTTCTATGAGAAAGTACTATTACTTGCATGGGGGTGAGTTCTTTTAAATGTTCGTGCATGCTTGTCTTGTATATATTCCAAGGTGGTCATGTTCTCTCCTTAGGTTATGGGTTATATATATAAAAGCTATGTTGCTTCGACTCTTTAATTATCTATGTCTGACACTTATGTTTGACATATAGCTGGAAATAAGTATGGGGATATGAACCTTGAAGAACCTTCGTTATACATTGAAAACTTAAGGGAAAAAAATTGAATATATCTGTGCCAGACGCATAGCCTTATCCAATAGTTACACCCAAGTCCGAGTAACATAGTATTTAAGTATTGAATGGATGAAAATGAAACTAAACCACTATACAGACCATAAAATAAAAAGAACTATTATACCGTGGTTGTTTCTTGCGTGATGATAAACAAATTTGAGGCTATTGCTAGACTGATTGCTTTTTAATCAAGCCAGCTAAAACATATCATATGGTTTTTGAGTCCGAGTTGAATAACGTCATTGGATAACTTCAAAGTAAATTCTCTAGCTGGAGCCTTTCTCAGTTTTTTAATATTATACGGACAATATTAGTTAATGGCATTGAAACTACGAATACTAGAATCAAGATTAATCCTGCCGATATACTATTATGTGCCATATTTTCATGTGTCTAACGTGTTTTAAGCATTCACTATTCTCTTACGTAATGCTGGTGTACAATTACAGGTACGACAACATTGTCGTTCGATTAGTTGGGCTAGCGGTTTTTGCTTTTGCAACCGCTTTCATACTACTCATGATGGAGACCCTCAGCGCTTTCCTTCATGCTTTGCGTCTTCACTGGGTGGAGTTTCAAAGCAAATTCTACCATGGTGATGGGTACAAGTTCAAACCTTTCTCATTCGCTTTGATAACCGATGATAACGATTAAGTTAAACCGTAATCCTGCCTTTTGTTTTCCGGATTAAGTAACGCAAGAGAAAAAAGATGAGAATATTATTTTGACGATCCAACAAGCTACACAAAAAAGGATATATCAGCAGGCTTGTCACGTTTTGGCTGGCTAGAGTTTGCTCTTCTTATCCCATCTTTTTGTGCTTCACAAGTGTTTGCAAATAGTCATATCGGGTACATTAAGAGGTAGTTTTATTATTTTTTTAACTCTTAAATTTTTAGGCTTAAACAGTAGAAAATGGATTGGGTGGGAGGGAGGGAGAAGGGGTGTTAATCTAGGTTATCTGGATTTGAAGTATGTGTCAAATACGAGTATACTCAAATTTTTTTTTTTTGAGTTTTATCATGTACTTAGAAATTCAAATGTGTGTCGATTATGGATATTTTAGAAAAAAATGAGAAGTCAGATATCATAGGTATTAATATTTCCTTGTTAGAGCTAGTTGTAAAGAGGAGCTGTGGATTCATTCAGTTTTTTTCCTCTATTTATTGGGGGAGAGGGTGGGGGAGAGGAAAGGGTAGATCTATAAAATTTTTAATGCACACTTGACACAAAGATAGTGTTGATTTTGCAGATAATTTTATGTAATGATTGATCACATTCTTCTTATTATTATTATTATTATTATTTTGCTGCCTGGAGAATTCCAATAATAAACTCCAATTTGATTCAATATTATTAATATTTTCATGCTTTTGGAATTTTTGTAGCATCATCTTTTCACACTAGTATTGAAGTTGCTGTTCATGGTTGTTGGGTCGTAGTTAAAAAATTTTTAAAATATTTTTTCAGTTTCAGTTTGGTTTAAAAACTCAAATTATAGTTAAATTAATAAAAATTTTAAAAAATTATTTTTATATTAATATTTATATATTTTTATAATTAAATTAAATAAATAATATTTTTTATTATTAAATAATGATTTAAATTATGCAGAATTGTGTTTAAGGGGTCGGGGCCCATCGACAGCTCTATGCTAAAGAAAGAATGTACAGATCGTACATTGGATTGAACCCTATCTGAAGCAAATTAGCCGTCCTATGAAATGTTAGATCCGCACGGAAATTTTTTTTTTTTGAGGGAAGTTAGAGAGTCGAATATATATATATATATATAAAAGAAAGTTTTATTTATATTAGTGTAAAATTAAAAAATATTAAATATTTTTTAATTATTAATTAGTATATGTACAATGATTAATTACAGATGTCAATCTTTTATTATTTCTAATTTTCTCTTAACTGGAGTACTAATCAATGATTAAAAAATTATGTAAAATTTTTTAATTTTATATTAGTATAAATAGATCTTTTCTTTTATATATATATATATATATATATATATATAAACACACAAAAGAAGTCGTGGATTGAGAATGGCAAATATTGGGATTAAGATTTAGAAATGTTTGTTGGATATATTTTTCTAATGATATTATATGAATTAATTGAATTGAATTTAATTTTAATTTCAATTTGTTAACTAAGTATTAGTCTAGATAGTGTGCATATTAATATTATCAACAAACTCCGTTGTGGGTTTATGGGGCGATATTCTCTGTAACTAGGTAAATTAAATAAGGATTGAAGGTAATAATAGATAGATATTTAATCTCAACTTCAAAAGTGTGCCCGATTGAAATTCTTTTTAATTTCTGTTATTTTTAACTTTTTTATTAGATTTATATTTATTAGTAAGAAGGGTAATAGTATCGAGCTATTTATTTTATTTTTATTTGAATATTCAACAACAGGCATGCAACAATAAGAAAATCATGCATATTATCCAACAAAAAAACATGCATGGTTTGTAGGTAAATGGAATCAATCTTTAGAATTTATTAACATAATTATATATTTTAAGCTTATATATATATATATATAGACACGCATAAACATATTGTGCCTTATTTAACTCAAGCAAGCAAGCCTTATTTTTTTGCGCTTGAAGCAGTAAAAAGGTTCTAGCACTTTGCATCCTTGACAACAGTGTTATTAATAGATTATGGAATATAATAGGTAGAATGGAAAAAATTTAATAATTTATGAATTTGTATCATGTTTGTATATTTTCTCATGTTATAATAGAGTTTAAGGGTTTTTTTTTGTTTATATAAATTTGGATATATTAATAATTCATATTATATAAATTTTAAAATATTTATATGTCACATTATATTTTAATTATTTTATCTGTATTATATTTGTGCAATTATACTCAATACCAAACACCAGTAACATTTACTCTTGATGTTATAATGCACGTTCTCCGCCTACAGAGGCAGCAAATGCTTGTACATGGTGAAAGGAGGTACAATAGAGTTGGTCTCTATGATATATTTAATTTTTTTTAATTTTTTTATATATTTAAAAGATTTTATCTTTATATCAATATTTAAAAATATATCAAACGTAAATAGTTAAAAAAATAAAAAATTGAGTCAAAATAGGGTAAGAATAATGAAATGTTTTGGCTTCCCGAACGGAATGGACTCTGGAAACTATTGTTTGCAAGCAGAATGAATGCTTACAGTTATTACAAACGTTATTTCTCTCGTCATGATGTTCTCAATTTACAAGCAGTTCTCCATCATCAGATAAGAAATTATGTTTACTTATATTATTCGAATTTAAATAAATGTTAAATATAAATTTATATTTAATACTAATATATTTAATTTTTTAAAAATTTTTATATATTTAAAAAATCTTTAGAGAATTATATTTTCTTATCCTATCTCCGTATGCATCAACGCCGGTACTAAATGCAAGTACTTGAAAAAAAAAAATCAGAAAAGAAAGTCAGCACATTAGGTGAAATAAAGAGGAAAATTGTGATATAAATCAGTGCAGTTAACTTCAGAAATAAAATTCTTTCTGTAGATCTGGATATGGTTATCATTACACATTTCTCTTTGAATTGTCTTCCATAACCTCAAAAGCTGTAAAAATGGTCGTCCCCTCCCCCCTCGCCTTTTCTGTTGGTTTCCCAAGAAAAAAAAAAATTAAACAAGACCATTTTTTCTCATGTCAGTTCCTTCAACCTTCAGCATCATTTCTCTGCACAAGAACTCTCAGCATTACTTTTATTTCCATCCGCCAAACTCTGATACTTGTAACACTTAGCACAAAATAGAAAATAAAAGAAGTTCAACATTTGCATCATGGCAAACATCATATAAACGTTCCCTAGCCTTCCCTTGTTTATATCGTCCGGTAACCATGTCGTAACCCGGCGAACCAGATCGATCACGGCGGTGCTCAAATAATAGGCGATTCCCACGACGACTGAGATCATCGCAGTTGCCGTGCTCCGGAGTGGCTTCGGAAACTCTTGGTAGTACAATGTGACTTGGCCCGGATAATGGAATGCTTCACCGAGTCCTACCAACACCAACTGTGCCACCAGCCACAGGACAAACATTGGGACTATGGACCCTTGACGGTCCGAAACATGGTGGGATTGAGCCAATTTTAGCCTCTTTGATTCAACCAAGGAAGCAACAGCCATTCCCGTCATGTTAAACAAGTGGCCTAATCCGATCCGTTGGAGGGGCATCGGTGATCGACGTGTCATCTTCTGCCACATCGGGAAAAAGAACCGGTCGATCAACATCAGGTTGACTGCTGTCGAGGTTAGTACGAACACGATCATGGAACCTGCCGGGACTTTGACGTTTGGTCCGAGATGGCGATCCACAGTTAGAGCTTGGAGGATCGTCAAGGTGCTGACAATCGGTAATGTGGTGCACAACATGATGCTGCTGGACAACAATGGGAAAATTCTTAATATTCTCTTGAAATCCTCAACTTCTTGTACTGAGCACAGCCGCCATGATTTTGCAGTCGATCCATCCACCTTGATATCTCCTTCTGTTTCCATTGCAGCATGGTTTAGAAACCTACATCAATGTTATAGCGAATAATTAGTGTGAATATCGGCAATGAGAAGAGTAAAAAATCATAAAATAATAATAGAATCAAATCGAGTTGCGGTTATTGTTTAAATCCGTAATCGGCATAATAAATTAGTACTTTCAAGAAAGTTACAGTGGATATCAACAATAGAGAGAGTCCAAAATATGAAATGACAAGGGTAACATTTAAGGTTACTATTTTAATCTCTAATTGGCATAATAAATTAGCACTTTATAGAAAGATTTGAGATATTTTACATAGTTTAAATTTATTATTGCCATTAGCATATATCTTTCCCGTGTTAAAAAATTCTGATTGAACGAGTTAGATTAAAAATAGATGACTCATTTAGTTCGGTATATATCATTAAATTGAATTTTTTTTGAACTAGTAAACAGAAAAACTCAAAAAAAAGTTAAAAACCGATCTCAAACTTATTTTTATATTTTTTTTTATAAAAAATTTAATGTAACATTTAACCCCTTGAATCTATATTAAAGATTATATCATTTAGTCAAATACATATTTTATTAAATATTTATTATATTTGATATTTATTTAATTTTAAAATTATATATGTAATATTTAAATTTGTTTTAATACAAACCAATCTAGCTGATTGAAATAATTAAACTAAAATCTTATCAGTATTTAATCTAGCTGATTCAAATGATTAAATTAAAATCTCACCGATTTGATTTTTAATTTGATTGTTTAAACATTGTATCTTTTATATAGAAGAGCTTGGAATTTACATCACTTTTAAACTGAAAATTTGCTTAAGATATTCAAGATTAAATTATTAGTGTCTTTGACCAATGTTTAGCTTTTAGTTTAGGAGCTCCAAAATGTAGAGTTAAATAAATCAGATCAAAAACTGAATCAATGTGACCTTCGATTTGTTTGGTTTCTTTTGGTTCTCTATATAACTTCGGACCGGTTTTTTCAAGCATGATGTAAAGAATAAATCATACCCAAAGCTTTTAGAAGGCATTGAAGCTGGCTTCTCCATTGATCCATCAATCTGCGGATGGTAGTAATCTTCAGCTCTGGATGAAAGCGGAACTTTCCTCTTGACAATTGTGGCAATGACAACTTGAGCTAAGCTTGTAAAAGGGCTCCCTTGAGGCTTCACATGTCGATAATAACGTCTTCCCAACACGAAAACGGCAAATCCGATAACATTGACTGCAACACATAACCAGTATCCGAATGCCCAACTTACATTTTCTTCAATATAAACGATCACTGTGGAACCGAACACCATGGATGTATACAAAGTGACGGCGAACCAATTGAAGAAAACCCTTTGGTCTTTCGCATTATCGAATTGGTTAGCTCCGATTGCTGCAATGGTGAAACGAGTGCCTGCTAGCCCTATCGCTGCCAGTGCAATGCCTGAATAAAGTACTGAAAATTGAAGCTTTGATGGCGTTGGGCACTTGGTTGAGCCATTTTGACATGGTTGAGGGCTTAAAGGATTAAGCATTGCTGTTAAAGCTATAAGGATAATCCCCTGAAAAATGTTGTGGCAGTTGATATTAGGAGAGTATGCTCATCTTTTAAAATTTTTTTATATATTTAAAAAATTATATTTAAATATATGCCAGATAAAGATATTAAACATGAATATTTTATAAAAAATAAGCATTCGAATAATGTAAATTTGAATTAATTTGAACTATAACATCTTCTACTTGTTTCTTCTCACTTCTGTAATAGACGATGCGAAGTGTATTCATACAAAAAAGGAAGTCAATATTGGAGCACTCACTTTGATATGTTTGGATAAAAAATGTATTGAGAAATAATTGAATATGGAACATATTACCGTACAAGTTCTATTCTCATCCCCATTAGCAGAAAAGAAATATCGTATGGCTAGAGCAACAATTTGGCAGCATCTTTAGCTATTAACATGCAAATCACCCCACTGTGCTTATGCTATGATCCAAGAGTCGATCCGTGCTAAAGATTGTCAACGCATAAATTTAAAACTTGAATCTTAGTTTGTGACCCTCGGATGGCCAATTCCGATAAATATTTTATGATTTCAAAAGTTCTTGGGTTAGCCAACTTAGGTCTTTTCTAAAGATTTTAATCAGTATTGGAAAAATCAAACCAGAACCAGCTTCTTAAAGGGAAAAAGATTTGAAGATGCCATGGCATGAAACATGGCATCATAATATCAATGTTGATAATAAAGTTAGTCAAAGATGAGCTAACACCTTTTTCATCGAATTTTCCAAGATAAACTTTTCAAGTTCTAAGTTAGAAGGTTTAGAAAATCAAATAACCTGTCTAAGATTTGAAACCCTGATTTACTATCATCTTTTAAAAATAATTGTATGAATTAATTAAATAAATTTCGAATTCTAATGACCTATGTATATGAAAAAAAAGATCATTCACATGCTTATTTCTTCTTCCATTAGTTTAATTGTTCCTTTGAGTGAAGGAAGGTTATTACCATGACAGAGATGAGAGAAGACATCCGGATGACAGAATAGCATCCGAAAAAGGAATCAGCAAGGATTGCAGCAATGATGGGAAGTAGACTAGTGGAAGCAGCGGCAATGTTAAAAGTCTGAGTAGCATCAATGCTCCTCACATGGAATTTTTCAATCATATACACAATTAAGTTGTTTGCCCATCCTGAGACAGCTATGCTCGATCCCATCAAGGTCCCTGGTTTTAGATAAAACAATTGTTAGCCCGAGAATTCATGAAACAATTCTTATTTTATCCGAATTTGGATGAGAGTCGGAAACAAGTATATCATACTGTCATACAGTCATATTTAGGGGGTGAAATTGAATTCAGGTTTGTCATTGTTGAGTCGAGCTCAATCTATCGAGTAAGTTGAATTTGAGTATCATAATGCTTAGCTCAAATAGCTTGCGAGCCTAACTCGAGCCCGAACATAAATAATCGAGTTTGAAATCAAGCATGAAAATCGAGTTTCTCTTTATTAAGTAAGCAAGCTTAATCGAGAGTACTCAAACAGTTCAATTTCTATCTCAAATTGAGTCGAGCTTTAAAATTAAAACTCGATCGAATTCTACCCAAGCTTCAAACCTTAAATTTCAAGTCAAGCCTAAATTTCTTACCACTTGATTACAGCCCTAATCATACCTATGTCAACTATCTATCAAGACACAAGTGTCGAAATTGAATATTTTAAAAAAAAGAGTTTAGATAACATAATACACAGTTCAAGAAAGGAAAAAGAGAGAGAGAGAAACAAACCAGCAATGAAGGGGAAAGAAGTCCAACCGCCATGTTTGCGAGCAGAATCAGGCATAATTTGTGCTTCACCATTGCCAAAGACTTCTTCTTCACCACCCACCATGTTCACTTTCCTTGCTTGCTTGCTTTGCCTTCTGAAACAAATATTCTAGCTTGCAAACTTTTGATCTATGTTTAAATGATCTAATCAACGGAATAACCCATTATATAGATTGCAAAAGCAATCAACTGTTACAATATTCTCCACCAGTTGATGAGTTCTCAGCTTCTTTCCTTGTCATTTAAAAAGATCAAAGTCATTTATGGACCCCTATGGTTGCGCATCCACACTCAAGATATGGGGCATCAAAATCCAAAGGATTTTGTTCACTCCCAGCAAAGGCATATAAATTTCAGTCGCAAACGTGTTTTTAGTTGCATACATAGATTAAACAATTGAATCACATTGGTGGATCAATTTGGTTTTATTACGGATACACAAATTATGATCATAGACTTGTTTTCAGTTGAGTCATTAAATAATTCAATCGAAAACCGGTTGATAGTTTGGTGTAATACATATTTTAAAACTGATTATTAACTGAACTATAAAAAATTGGTTCAACAGTAAAAAAAAACCAGTTTTAATTTTTTTTTTCAAAATTTTATTTATATAATTAATAAAATTTAAACCTTCAACCTTTTAGTTTCATATTAAAGATTATACTATTAAATCAAATTACATATGTTATTAATTATTTATTATAATTAATATTTGTTTACCATTAAATTTTGTATTTGGATATTAAAAAACTATTGAATCGGCCAGTCTAATAGATTAGATCAAAAATCAAAAGTCTAACCAATTTAATCTCTAGTTCGGTTTTCTTAATCTTGACATTTATTACAATTACAGATATAATGAATATCAACAAAAAAAATAAAACTATAAAATAAAAATCATAACATCATATATATATATATATATTACGACTACTATTTAAATCCCGACTTACTTGTTCAATAGTGCGAAGTAAAAGTTGTAATTTAGAAAGTTGGTATTCTTTATGGTTGACTAATAGAATTTTATTTTTTTGGATATTTCATATCAGAATATATATGATGCCATTGCAAATTATAGAATCAGATGCCTCTCAAAGAAAAATTAGTTTTATTCTCCAACATTTCTCTAATTATCTTGATTTTTTTTTCACAAAATAAAAACGTTTCAGTGATGTTAAATTCAAAGATGCAGTCAAGAAATCTATAATAAAAACCAAAAAAAAAAAATTTTTTTTTCCTTTCAACATGACAGATATTTAAGTTACGATTACGGATGTATTTTAGATCGTATAATATTTTTAATAGTTGTAAATGTAATTAATATTACTGTAATTAATTAAAATAAATATTGATCATGAATATTAATGATTGAAAAATTAAAATTATAAAATAATAATCATAACATTATATTATGATCACTATTTAAATACAATTCAATGGACTTAACTAATTTTAGTTTTTTTTTTCTTGGGAGAATCAGAACAAATAAGCAGACATGCTTCGCTTGGAAGTTGCAACCAACAGTAGTGCACATTTTGATACTGTGAGGGCTTA
>JBBYHO010000020.1:432379-453392 GCA_038382025.1 Adansonia gregorii | reverse complement strand
TTCGGTTGGAAATTCGGACAAGAAAGCCCGAACCATTGGTATCAACTCTACAGGTTGGACACAGTGGCTGCTCAAGTCAAGTTTATGGAGTAGTGGAAAAACAAGTCTCGAGAGGCGATCTTGAACTTTAAGCTTGATGTTGAAACCAGCATCAATCAAAGACTTTGGTTTTCGATTTTGCTTAATAATAGCGACTGTGTCGAAAACGTAATGTTTTTGTTTGATTGATGCTTTTGGCATTTTTGTTGGAAACTTTTGCAGTAGTCTGTCTGAAAAAGTTTGCTGCACTTTTTTTTTTAATTGTAGTTGGCGTTGATCTAAAGTTTTATTTTATCCTTTTTGACAAAGGCAAGCAGTTACAACGGTTGAATTTGAATATAATTTTTTTTTATTTAGATCGATTTTATTTGAATAATTATTTAATTAATAAAAAATTTATTTTTATATTTAATTTATAAAAATATATAAATATAAATATAAAATATTTTTTTTAATATTTGACATTATTTTAACAATAATTTCAACTTGCAGATTAAGTTAAATTCAAGTTTTAAAAAAAATTAAAGAATTTTAAAAAAAATTTAACATATTTTAGATCATTATTTGACTCGATCAATGAACACTTTTATTCATAATCTAGGTAAGAGTCTCTTAACCAACTAATAAAAAATTAAACCAGAAATTAAATCGATGTAACTTTTGGATCACTAGCTTAACTTGATTATTCAATTAAAAAATTAAATATCGAATATATAATTTTGATATTAAATAAATAATAAATATATTAATTAATAAAAATATACATTTAAATTAATGATATAATTTTAATATATAATTAAGAAGTTTAAAATTGAAATCTAATCACTCACAAAAATAATTTTAATAAAACAAAAAAAATTAATTATTTACTGATTGAATCGATTTTTTACCGATTTATTGAATTCCCGATTCCTTAGCATGACACACCTAACATACTACCGACTCCTGATTGAATTCATCAAACGGTCGGATCTGATTGTTTCGACATTGCTCTTAATTAGCGACTTGAACTTCGTATGTAGAAAATATAATTGTCAAATTGTGAGCATCTAATTGACACTTGACATCATTTTTTCTTCAACGTAAAACTTATTATGCAAGCAAACTTGATCTAATAGACTCTTATAAGAATATAACACTATAAACTAAGCAAAACATAAACATGAAATTAATGTAATAAAATTTTTATAACATAAATTATTAACGTATCAAAATTTATTTAAATATATAAAATATGTTAAGATATATTTATGATACGACAAAATAAATCAACATATTAAAGTAAAAATTTAATGCGTTCAAATTTGCGTGTGATTGTTTATCCCGATGAAAGCTCATCAAACTAGACTTTTGTCACAATCTTCAACACTTGAGCATCTAACAACTATGTTACTTTAATTCTTTACCCTTTTTTTGTATTTTATCTGACACATATTTACATATAAATATAAAAAGTATAATTTTTTAAATATATAAAATATTTTTTAAAAAAATTTAAGCATACTGATAATAATAATGTACTTGCATCCAACACTCTTTCCGAGTCTAAGCAACATAAGCTAGCAATACACAAGGCTTTAAATTATATAAATAAAAATAAAATAAAAATACGTAAACTTCTTTACAGAATGTGCTCATTTTAGCTTCTGAGCATGATTTTTTTTTTTTTTTGAATCAGTTCCCAACTGCTCCGCTTCGGGACGTTAGATTATATAAACTGGCTTGAAACGGAGGGCAAAACATCCCGAAAAAGACATGATATGTAAAAAATAATAATAATTGGTTCATTATTCAGACAAGACATAGCTCATTAAGAATCGCAGATAAATCATTAAGCTTAGGGGTTAAACTGTTCAATTCGGGTCGATGTAAAAAAAAATTCGGTTAACATATTATATTGGTTTTTTTTAAAACCAAATAAAATTTTAAATCAGTTTGATTTATCTATTTTTTTAAATTTTAAAAAAATCTTTTTTAAACTTTTTTTCAACTAATTTTAAATTAAAATATTTATTTGTATATTATAACAAATTAAATAAAAAATAAAATTTGTTTCCACTCGAATAATTAAAGTTTTTAACAGATGAAAAACCAAATCGAACTAAATATACTTAATTACTACTTGAACAAAAACCGAACCATATTCTATAAAAACCAAATTGAACATTACAATTTGAATTAGGTTTCAATTTTCTCGGCTTATTTGCTCAACCCTAATTGAGGTAACGTCATGACAATAGAACAAAGATAAGAATGGTGCAGCTATGTTGCTCTTGCTTTTCATTTTGTTTTTATGTACACACATGCAACACCGTTGTCTAACCTAAATCCGAATATAAGTATCTATATCTAGACATCAGTATAAAGATATAATCCTCCAAATATATAAAAATTAAAAAAAAATTTAAACATTCATGTGTCAGATATATACTTATATTCAACTTTCACACTAAATCGGAGTAACATAGTAGTGCAGCAATGGAATGGTAATAAATTAAAGTCAAAGAAATTTTATAAAACGGTGCAAAATTGCAATAATTATGCATTCAGAAGTTTAACTAACTTGATTTTTGGAGTCGTATGCAATGCTGCTGCGATTTATTTTTTTTCTTGACGTACCGTATCCAATACCTGTTTCTAACATATAAGTCCTACACGTATCTCCATATACAGTTATAAGGATATGACTTTCTAAATATATGAAAAAAATAAAAAAAATTAAACTTATCTTTATCTAATACTCACACCAAAGTTCGAGTACAAAGCATCTGGTATGATGAGACTAAGAGAACAAATAAAAGAAGCATAAATAAAATACTACCAACCTTCTAAAGATTATATATATATATATATACAAATATATATATTTATAAAAGCTTTGTTATTCCGACTCTTCATTTTTGAATAAATGCCCGTCTCCAGCACTAGTTTTCAACACATATCTAGGCACAAGGGAATATGACCACCTAAGGACTCTCTAAATACATGAAAAAAAACTTTGAAAAAATTGAACATACCTTTGTCGTACACAATACCTATATCCAACATGCACACCTGAGTCTACGTAATATAGTATAGAAGAACTGAAGACGATTTTGGATTACAAGGTGGGAACGATAACCACATTGAACCAATCTCATAGCAATATCCAATTTCAGCAACTTTTTTGATTGGAAGGTTATATTAGATAAAAAGATCATCTATACACGCAGCGATTGAAACCAAGCAAAATTTAAACACCTTAGCTTACCTTTTGAAGCTAAACAAACACTTTCAGTTGATGCAAATGTTGAAAGCAATAATCCTATTTGGATGCTGAACTTGCAGCGCATGAAGCTTCCGCACTAGTGCCAGTCAAACGAGTTTCTCCGGCAGCATTTGATATCGGGTAGTTGTTTGATTCTGGATTAGACCTGCTTTCCGAACTGCTTGCTACAGTAGCAGTGCTGGTTCTATTATCTTTGGTTTCTAGATGTTCCATAATGTGAGAGACTGTTGGCATACCGGAATTAACCTCTCTCCGTACTTCAGAACCAATATCTTGCATGGAAGTGTTGCGAGAGAAAAGTCTCTCCTTCCAACCCCCCTCACTCTTCGAAATCGAATCTTTGTATCTGAAAAGATCCGTAAGTGAAAGTGAGATTGCAATTTATATACAAAACACACAAAAGAAAATATCAAAATATTGTCCTAGTTAAAATATTGAATGGCTCGCTATAGAGCACACCTCATCGAAACAGCATTAAACCGTGATTTCAGTGATTCTGAAAATGACTGGAATTCCGAAGGTCCCACTTTATCTTGATTTTTAGGAGAAGACTGATTAGGAGACCTCCTACAAGATAACAATGGAAGATATTATTGCGATGGACATAAAGCAAGGCTGAAAAAAAGTGTTCTAAAGAAGTTTATCAGAAAGCCAAGTTGCTTCGACTCTTCACTTTTCTTTTAAGTACCCATATCCGACACATTTCTGAATATAGGTTAGGGCTATGACACTATAAAGACCCTCCAAATACATGGGAAAATTTAGAAAAAAATTTAACATACTGGTGTAAGACATATACTGATAGAAGCAGGAAAAAGAAAAGAAAAAAGAAAGTGAACAGAAAACAAAAATAGTAAATTAGTTGTATATTGCAAGGATCTTAAACAAAATACAACCAATAGGAGTCCAATTCGAGAGGACTAGTCTCCAACAAATGATTTCGATAAATGATTTTCAGATCATCAAACAAAACAACTCGCAGTCTATTTATACTAAAAGTTCTAGGTACTAGTAATAACTAAATAAGCTAAAATAGAGGAGAAAATGTGAGTAGTGGTGCTCCTAATTCTCAACTGCTTTGAGTCAGTTTTCCTCCACTAATAAAAGTGGTTCCTATGTTTCAGCCACTTGTAGAAATGGGTCTTGCAGAGCAAGTAAATAGCTAAGCTGGAATTGGTTTTCTCCCAGCTTGTCTTTGTCTTGTGATCTACACTTTTGCCTAGAGTAGACACGTATGGGTGTTGTATCAGTACTTTTCCCCCTGGAAATGAGACTTGTCCTCAAGGCGGAAAGATGGAAATTGCCTTGCTAGTAGATCATAATTTTCCCAGCTTGCTTCTTCTAAAGGTCGTCCTTCCCATTCAATAAGCAACTCCAAGGTAGGCACTCCGGCTTCTTTAATCCAACGATGTGGAAGAACCTTGGTAGGAGAAAGGATAAGTTCCCAATCAGGTGTAATGGGTAAGGGAGTCAGTGGGGAAGACGGTGTTTGTCCCATTGCTGGTCGTAGGAGGGACACATGGAAGATGGGATGTACTCTTGAAGTCTCAGGAAGTTCCAACTCATAAGCCACTGGGCCCACCTGTCGAATGACTTTGCAAGGACCAAAGAATCTTGGAGAAAGTTTTTCATACCTTCTTTTGGCAAGTGATTGCTGGCGGTAAGGTTGGAGTCTTAAAAGAACAAAATCACCCTCATTGAAGCTAAGTTCACGCCTCTTAGAATCTGCCCGGGCCTTCATACGAGATTGCGCCCTCAGTAGGTTTGCTTTCAAAATCTTCAACATATCATCGCGAAGGATAAGTTGTTTCTCAAGGTCTGCCAACATCGTTTCACCTGGGACAAAAGGGTGGAGCGGCGGAGGATCTCTTCCATAAACAATATTGAAAGGAGTAGTGCCCGTAGAGGTGTGGAAACCTGTGTTGAATGAATATTCTGCCCAGGGAAGAAAAGTACTCCATTCAGTAGGCTGTTCATGAGCAAAACATCATAGATATGCCTCTAAACATCGGTTAACGACTTCGGTTTGTCCATCTGTCTGCGGATGGTAGCTAGTGCCCATACGCAAGCGAGTTCTGCTTAATTTGAAAAGCTCTTGCCAGAAATTGCTGAGGAATATGATGTCACGATCAGAAAGGATGGATCTCGGGATGCCATGAAGACGAACTATTTCCCTGCAAAAATTCTCAGCAACTATTTTAGCAGTAAATGGGTGAGCCAAAGGAATAAAATGAGCATATTTACTGAGGCGATCCACTACAACTAATATTGTGTCGAAACGACTCGATTTGGGAAGATCCACAATAAAGTCGAGGGAGATGTCTTCCCAAACTCTTTCTGGTACCGGTAAAGGTTGTAAAAGACTGGCAGGCGGCAATGCTTGGTACTTCTTTTTTTGACATTGTAAGCAATTTTGAACATAGTGTCGTACATCCTGCTTCAAACTTGGCCAAAAGAAATTGGCGGAGAGGCGCTTGAGAGTCTTTAAATAACCACTATGACCCGCAGAAGGGGTGTTATGAGATTTGAAAAGAAGTTTCTGCTTTAATGTTTCATTGTCAGGAATCACCAATCGGTTTTTATAGTAAAGTTTCTGACCTGCCACAGAAAATTCAGGGTGTGAAGTGGGTTCGGCTTGATGGACTGTATAAGTTCCCGAGTGTAAGGGTCCACTTGGAGGGCTCTTGCAAATCCAACAAATCAAGGTTGATGGGCAGAGCCAATGTAAGAAAATCTGCATGTTGAGGTCGGCGAGATAAGGCATCAGCTCCTTTGTTTTCTTTGCCTGCTTTATAAATGATGGAGAAGTCAAAAGGCAAAAACTTCATTAGTAATCTCTGCTGCTCAGCCGTGGTGATCCGCTGTTCGAGCAAAAATTTGAGGTTGAAATGGTCTGTCTTAATGAAGAAATGCCTTCCGAGGAGGTAGTGCTTCCATTTTTGCAAAGCTAACACAAGGGCAAATAATTCCCTATCATAAGCAGATTTGAGTCGATTAGAAAAAGAAAAGCCCTTACTAAAATATGCCACAGGATGCTCTGCTTGTAAAAGCATAGCACCAGTGCCCTCAGATGAAGCATCACATTCCACAGTGAATGGCTGAGTGAAATCAAGTAGGCGTAACACCGGTACTGAAATTAAGGCACGCTTGAGATTCTGGAAAGCTTTTTCAGCTAATGGAGACCACTTGAATCCATTCTTCTTAGTCAGATCCGTTAAAGGCCTTGCTATTAGCCCATAATTCTTGACAAATCTCCGGTAGTACCTAGTCAAACCTAAAAATCCTCGTAACTCCTTGATGTTGGCTGGTATAGGCCATGTTTGCACTATTTGGATTTTATCTTGGTCGACGTGGACACCTTTAGAGGATACCACATGACCTAAAAAGTTGATCTGAGTTTGGCCGAATAAGCACTTGGATGAATTAGCAAAATATTTGTTGTCGCGAAGCAGCTCAAGTGCCATTCGGAGGTGCTGTTGGTGCTGCTCCACAGTTTGGCTGTAGATGAGGATATCGTCAAAGAAGACAAGAATGAATTTGCGCAAGTATGGCCTAAAGAGATCATTCATGGCAGCTTGAAAAGTGGACGGGGCATTGGTAAGGCCAAAAGGCATGACGATGAACTCGTAATGCCCTGAGTGTGTGCGAAAAGTTGTTTTGGCTATATCACCTGGATTGACTCGAATCTGATGATAGCCAGAACGCAGGTTGATCTTGGAAAATATTGTGGCTCCATGTAACTCATCCAACAACTCATCTATATTGGGAATCGGGTACTTGTCGGTCATGGTAAGTTTGTTAAGGGACCGGTAATCGATACACATCCTCCAAGAACCATCCTTCTTCTTGACTAAAAGGACAGGGCTGGCAAATGGGCTAGAACTAGAGCGTATGAATCCGGTTGCCAATAAATCAGCAACCTGTTTTTCAATTTCAGTTTTTTGGGAGTAGGGGTATCGGTAAGGCCGAATGTTAGGAGTTTTAGAATTTGGTAGGAGAGGGATTGAATGGGTGAGGTTTCGAAAAGGTGGTAAAGTGTTGGGTTCTCGAAAAACAGAGTCAAACTCAGTCAGCAAGGCTTGGATTTAGGAAGGTGGGTTACCTGTGTTCCCAGCGTCAATTGACAAGTAATGGAAAGAGATGGCGGTTTGAGTTTTGGGTGGGACCCCTTGCAATTTATACTTCTGTCCGTTGAGATTGAAGATGAGAAACATTTCATTCCAATTGGCTTGTACTGTATTGAGTGAAGCCAGCCATTGGATTCCTAATACCAAGTCGGCACCCCCTATGGAGAATGGGTAGTAATTTTGCGTGATCTTCAAGCTGGGTAGGCATATATCGACATTCCGGCAAATGCGATTGCAGCGAATGACTTCTCCATTACTGATCTGTACACCAAACGGAGGAACAAATTGCACCGGAATGTTTAATTCATCAACAATGGTGTCAGCAACAAAATTGTGGGTTGAGCCACTGTCAACAAGAATTAGGACCTCTTTAGTGCCCAGGAGCCCTTTAAGCTTCATGGTGGTGGTGGTTGATTTTCCCAATATTGCATGGAAACTGATTTCAGCCATTTCAGAAGGTTTGTTGTCGATACTAACTTCACCTGCAGGTTCCTCTTCTCTTTCAAGATCATCGCCGTCATTGGCAATTTCCAAGAGTGATAAAGCTCTAGTTTTGCAACGATGACCAAGGCCAAACTTCTCATTGCAACGAAAACAAAGGCCTTTTGCTAGTCGGTTCTGCCGTTCAGACTCCCGATTTCGAACCGAGTTTAAGTTGGAGTTTGGGTTATTGGGCGATGGGAGTTGGCGAGAGGTGTTAGTGAGCTGATTACCCGAAAGGTTGCCTTCACATGGAGGAAGGAGCTGTAGTTGTGTAGAGGCTGTATTTGGCCGAGAAGAATTTAAACAATTAGACCCCCTGGTCAAGCGGTTTGGGCCCAGTTTGGACTCAAATTCCATGGCCAAACTCATAGCCTTGTATACTGTACGAGGCTTGTGGATTCTTACATCAACCTTAAGGTCTTCACGCAATCCATTGAGGAAAACCCCCAATAAAAGTGATCTGGCCAATTCGTCACTCGGGCAAATCGTTTTGCAAACTCTTATCGATACTCTTGGACGGTACCTGTCTGTCGGATGTTACAGAGGTATTCATCTGGGTTCTGAAATTCAGCTGGACCATAGTTCTCCTGTAGCGCCTTGACTAGCTCATCCCAATAGACAAATCCAATAGTACGTTCATTGTTAAGCCAAGAGAACAAATCCAATGCATCACCTTCAAGGTACATAGCTGCGATGTCAACTTTGAGTTCTTTCGGTGTTTGATAATAACGGAAGTATTTTTCCGCTTTGTGAATCCATCCGCGAGGGTCACCTCCATCAAACTTGGGAAATTCCATCTTTGTATGAGGTCGAAGAGCTGGACTCCGTCGCCACCATGGGCTGTTTTCTTCTTCTTCATCAGCGTCTGGCCAGCTGTTACGTCGTTGCTCTCGATAGCTTGGGGCAGTTTCTTTCCCCTTGTCTTTACTATTGGCCGCTGGGTTGGATGCCGATGGTTGGGCAGCACTGGTTTGAGCCTTAAGAGCAGCAACTTCTGCTGCCAAAGTGTCCATAACTTCTAGTCGGGAAACAATGGTGGCTAGCTGAATGGCAACGGGATCAGTGTTGGGGGATGAGGGTCGAGTGTTGGGATGCTGTGTGCTTTGGGTTTCAGGAGGTGGAATAGTGGAAGAGCGTGTCGTTACAATCTTGGATCGTAACCTGCTCGGATACCAAAGATGATAGAAGCAGGAAAAAGAAAAGAAAAATGAAAGTTAACAGAAAACAAAAATAGTAAATTAGTTGTATATTGCAAGGATCTTAAACAAAATACAACCAATAGGAGTCCAATTCGAGAGGACTAGTCTCCAACAAATGATTTCGATATATGATTTTCAGATCATCAAACAAAACAATTCCTAGTCTATTTATACTAAAAGTTCTAGGTACTAGTAAGAACTAAATAAGCTAAAAGAGAGGAGAAAATGTGAGTAGTGGTGCTCCTAATTCTCAACTGCTTTGAGTCAGTTTTCCTCCACTAATAGAAGTGGTTCCTATGTTTCAGCCACTTGTAGAAATGGGTCTTTCAGAGCAAGTAAATAGCTAAGCTGGAATTGGTTTTCTCCCAGCTTGTCTTTGTCATGTGATCTACACTTTTTCCTAGAGTAGACACGTATGGGTGTTGTATCACATACCTGTATCTGACACTTACATTTGAAACCAAGTAACGTAGCCAGAGACAACTAAATAATAACAGAAAAACAAGGAGAAATCAAGTTACAGAATAGCAAGTACCTAGCGTTGAAGGAGTTCGCTTGATCATTGACCAAAAGAACACTGGAGCTAGATGCTGAGGCAGACTGCTGATCAGCTTCGACGGAAGGTAAAGCAGTAATCGATGCAGAAGATTCTTCCCCCACTGTTCTTCCAGGAAAGGATGGAGTTCTGACAGTGATCGCAGGGGCCCGTTCACCTTCTCTCTGAGTTGGAGATAACGAAGATACAGGACCAGTCGAGGGTTCATTAGAATAAGCCGAAAATACCAAGAACTGAGGACGACCTTGAGTTGATGACTTATTCCTCAGACCTTCCCTTCCTGCAATGTGGTGCGCTCGCCCATTGCAGCAGCAGCAGCCAAGTGCTGGATTATGTGTTCCTCAAGTTCGGTATCATTTACTCCCACTGGCAGCTGCATTAAAAAGCAACCCCTATGAGAATGTCTCTTTCTTTGCGAAAAGGGCTTAGATTCAATTTAATGATTATAAAAATAAGGACACTAGAAATCTAGCTAGCAGACGAGAAATACAAACATGTTGTAGTTCGAAATCCCCCAGAGTCGGACGACGAAATACAGTTGCATTTCTAGAGGGATTGAACCTAAAATTCCTTTCACATTCAACAGCCTCAAGCAGCTCCTGGCTGCCAAAGCAAGAGAAAATTATTAGCATGAAATACAAACAGACAAGAAGAATACAGAACAGATAATTATATTTATATATATATATATATATATTAAAAAAAAACTAGAAGAAATACCAACCTGGTTGGATCTTTAAGTCTAATTGGTTGCCAACACATGGGGCATTGAGAACTCCTCTGACACCTGCAAGATCAAAATAGTAAAAAGACAAGTTACCATAATAATTTTTTCTGTTTCTTTCCCTTTTTAATAAGTAGATGAATTAAATTCATGTCATATAATACAATGACACGAACGCAAATAGAACATACAACCCATAAATTCACATCATATTTTTTTTATAAACTGGAATGAACGAAGCTCAAGAGGGTCACACCGTCACACAGCTGTTGTAGCATGTATCATCCACAATCTAAAATATTTCAAATTGTTGACGAGTTTCTTCAACAAATTCTCAAAGCATCCGATCTAACGGAAACCATACATCGATCAAATGTGGAGCTTTCATTTTTATGTCTCCACCACGATGCCATAGCTCTAATATATTTCTCTAAAAACCTGTATTTCATCATCATACTCTATATTCATGTTCCTTACGAAATTCCTTTGATAGTGGTAAGGGAAGAGGTGAGAGAAGCAGTTTCGACAAATAACAGTAATTGGCATCTAAAAAAATATTATTGACACTCAACAACTTCTCAAACTTCATTCAACCTACAAAACTCCTATAAAATGCCTAATTTGCTATATGTTTCTCATGTTCATAGAATTTCCTAAAATCTCACAAAATTCATGTCTACACCCATGTCCAAATATGTGTCGGACATGGGTGCTTCAAGAAAAAATGAAGAGTTGGAGTAATATAGCATCCTAATACTGCTTCTGACCTGCCGGTGCACTATACCTAGGCAACTAGAATACAGCTTGATTCTACTTAAGCATCAAACAAGATTATCTATTCTATTATAATTTCCACAGCTCCCTACTTTTAAAACGGTAAAAGAAACAAGCAATTCATAACATAAAACAATATCAAACCCAAAAATCTAAACCATAAAGTGAGAACATCGGCTAAATTAATGCCTTATTGATAAACATTTCCCAGTTTTACAAGTCCAGTCGATTTTTACTAATCTAAGTCATTTTCCTAAATGATTTAAAAAAATAAGCAGATAGCCACATTCAAGCTCAAAACTAGACCATCCAGCGATCACCTATGTTGCTATGACTCTTCATTTAAGTACTCCTGTCCGACGCATATCTGGATATAGGTATGGGGATATGATCCTCCCAGAACTCTCTAAATACGTGGAAGTCTTGAATAAAAAAATTAAAAATACCTGTGTCAGACACATATCTGTTTGAGACTCACATCAGAGTCCGATTAACATTGGCCATCACCATTCACAAACGCAAGTATAACATAAAACTAATGGAACTAGAATAAACTTTATAAAATGGATATGGATTATACTACCATTCAAGAATGCGCTGAAGATGAACCTCGTGCTTGCAGCCGGTCGCCTGTAAATGACGCAACAAATGACGATCAAAGAAATGTACATTCACATATCAAACAAATAAGAATCAAAATTCTCAGACAAACATACCGTGGACGGATCACTTTCGCAGAATGCTTCGAGGCATATACTGCAGGCATCATCACAAGCATCCTGGATTCCCCCTTCGACAAAAGCAGCAGCTGAGGTTAAACGCACCTCGGACTTGGTATCTTCCATCCCCTACAAGGCCAAAAACACCAACGCATCGGTTTCCAATCTCAAATTTCCAAATTATTTTTTTTTTCTAAAAGTAAAAGAAATAGAAAATGAAACTAAAATAAGTTTTAGGTACAAAATGAAACCAACAGTGACCATTAAAGAAAATTCAACACCTTAATAAAGACTAACAATTCCAAATAGTTCATAGACAATCAACACTGAAGAAACAGACGGCACACTGATCAAATGCATAAAATTATAAAATTAATTCACTTTTAACAATAAGATCAACAAATTTAAGCGTTAAAAACTTTAAAAAATAAAAAAGACTTTGCTAAACAGAAACTTCAAAACTCACAATAGATATAGATATAGATATATATATATATATACATATATATATATATATATAATCCACAAAAATCAACCAACTTTTCCAACAAACTCCTAAACTTTACCTCCATTTCCTCACCAAACAAACACCACAAAGAAACCCAGAAAAATCAAAGATACACCCAGAATTTGCTTTACCTTCAATTTAGAGTTGAACTAAGAAAACCAGCTGAATAACAACCCACCCAGTAGATCGATTAATGAAACAAATGTTAAAAGACCCTAGATTTTTTTATTTTTTTTTTGTAGATTTGGGCAAAGAAAATACTTTGAATTTGTGTGTGTGTGTGTTTTTTTTTTTTTTTGCTGAAGCTTGTGGAAGAATCAATGAAACTGATGACTTGTGATTAATTTTTATGGGAGTGGGGTCATACTGAGCAAAAGAAGTGACCAAAAAACACAAATCTAAAGCTGGTCGGGTGGCGGCTCTGGTATTGAAACGTGGCAACGTCAGTGTTCATACCTTTGACCAATCTTTTTTCTATAAACGCCGTTATAATAAAGGGGATCACCGTTTAAAAATTTTGTTGTGAAGTAATTTTAAAAGCAATATTATTATTTAAAATATATTAAAAATTAAATATATTTAAAATTAAATTTAATTAAAATTATTTTTTTATTATTTAGGTAGAACTTTTGATCAAATTAATTTAAATTAATAAAATTTATATTCAAATTCGACTCAACATAAACTGTATCAATAGGTTGCTTGATCACGATGCATTGATAAAAAAAATATATAAATATTAATGAATAATTATTTAATTATTATTTTTAAAAATTATATTTAATATATTTTTTTAAAATTAAAAAAATAACGTATTAATATATTTTTTATTAACACATGTTATACATGATTAATATTTTATGGCTTATAAAGTGAACTCTTACTCGATTAATTCACTGTTTTGCATAGTAACACTGAGTGAAATGATTTTTAAAAACGATATATTAATATATTTTTTAAGATTTAATCAAAATATAAATTTTTATAGAATAAATTTTTAATTATTTTAAACTAATTTCTACAAAAATAAACAAGTTCAGTTGTTAATGGAATATTCATGTTTTGCATGAATTTAAGATTTAAATTTTGAGAATTAGAATTGAGTCCAACACGAATTGAATGGTTAAATTATACTTAATTAGTAATATTTTATATTTTAAATTTATTAAAAATAAATAAATAAATCAATCAAACACGGGCTGACCCGTTCGGAAAGCCAATGTGTCTTTTCTAATTAAAGGTTTCTCCAATTTTAAATACATATTTTTTTATGTTATATTTTCTAATAATTTTATTTGATCATTTTTTGTTAATTTATTAATTTAATGTTATTTGAAACATTTTATAATTAACAAAATATTTATATACCCACAATGAAGATAAAAAATTTAATAAAAATTTAAATCTTTTTATTTATAAAAAATAAAATAATTTGATTTATTTTATAAGAATACCAAATTCAGTTCCCCTTCATTACTTCTCTGTTCGTTATTTTTTAATACATTTTTAATCATTATTCACGAATAATAATGATGACTTGACAAGCATATTAAAAAGTAATTTACAACTAATATAATACACTGGGCCTTTACCGGAGATCCTTTTGCTCGAAATTCCTCTCTTATCACCTTATAATTAGACTTAGTAATTTTGAATATAACACGAAAAAATAATACAAACAAAACACAAATATATGAATGTACCGAAATCTATATAATACAAATTATTATGTCAAAATTTTGATATAATATATAACATTTTAAACACAATTTTATATCATAAAAAAATAACACAATTAACATGACATGATACATGAATTGCCTAAGTCTTACTTGCAACCCAGGAGTCAAATGCTAGTTTTCCAACACTAACTCAGATTAGAAAGTAGAATTCCCACTGTATGTTTACAATCAATGAAAAGGGGAGATTGGTTCCGTTTTCTAACTTACCCAATGTAGCCCAACCTGTGAAGAATCATTGCTAAAATAAGCATGCAGATTGCCAGAATCATGCCAGGTTTTCCAAGCAACCAGTTCTTGGCCTTCCTTGCGCCTTCTGCTCCTCTCTGGATCCTATCTACCCACCGCATCTGCCACAATCACCTACATTAGTGGCCTTCTTAACATAGAGGATGAGGTCATAATGATGATGAATACTACGCTACATAGACTCAGGTCTAAGTGGACTCAAGTGTATTTGTTGAATATGGTATACGTCCGATAAAAGTATGTTCAATTTTTTAATGTTTCTCCATGCATTTGGAGGATCCTTGAAATGTTATATCTCCATATCCAATGTCCAAAAATGTGCCAAACATAAGTACTTCAAAATAATGAAGAGTCTGAGCAACATACAATGAAAGGTCAATAAGCAAGCCATGATCATCTTACACCAGTTTATAAGATAACCTCTCTCCAAAATGCACGCTTATTTACCAATTACTTTAGGAGGACTACTAACCTATGTTACTTGGACTTCAGTGTGAATGTCAAATACAACTACGTGTCTAATACAAGTATGTTCAATTTTTTTCCTAAGTTCTTGCATGTATTTGGAGGGTGGTTGGAGGATCATATAACCCATACCCATGTTCAGAAATGCATCGATAAAGATGTTGGACATGGGTATTTCAAGAAAAATGAAGAGTCGGAGCAAAATAGCCACTACCTGACTTCAAAACCAACATTGGCCAACTTTTATATCTAATTATATTTAAAGAAGGTACATGAGTCTTTGGAAGTGGCCACACATGTATAACCCAAGCATGTCCATCTCCTGCTTTCTTATTTTTCACATGTCAACAGCAAATGCACCAACGGCAATAATTTCAAAAATAAGGTTTGCTAAGTGTAGGATTGTGAACACTGGAAGAGAATTTCAGCAAAAAATCAGCACAATTCAAAAAGTTGAACATTCTCAGACCCATCAGACTTCTGATTAAAGTATTCTTGTCAAGGACCACCCAAATCTTCAGTGGAAACAAAGTTAACATCTATGTTGCTCTGACTCTTCATTTTTCTTAAAGTACCCATTTCTTCACAATAAAGTAACAAAATATGTTGCTCCGACTGATTTAGAAGCTAAAGATGAAGAAAAACTCGGATAAAAACACAGTATTAATCTAGGAATTTGAGATAAATACTGAAACATTTATGATGATAAATGTTCCATCATTTATGCATACCGAGTCCGAAATAGAAAAAAAAAAGAGCAAAACCGGGGTAATAAATGTACCATTCTATCCAAGTCCTCGGGTGATAAAGATGACATAGCTTGTTGAGCTTTTGCTGCATCTTCCCGAGAAATCTTCAAACCAAATTGTTCACTCATGTTTGCCATCATGTCTGGGCTCATATTTTTCATCATTGATGCGAACATCTGCCCGGTTCACAAGTATCAAAACATTAATGGACACGAACTAGGGGTAAAGCAAACTTTATTTATGAAGATAGTATTGCGATTGAGAATGACAACATTCTATGTAAAAATGATGCCAGCAAAATAGTAATAATAATAACACCAAAGACAATAATGTAAAATATATTTGTCATACCTGTCGCATAGCTGGATCTTTCATTTGGTTTCTCATCTGTTCTTGTAGATCAGCAGTTGGTGTTGGAAAACTTGACTGAGCACTCGTTGAATTTGGAAGACAACTGGAAGACCTGGTTTCACCAAAACCACTATTCCCAATGGTGACAGATGCTGTCTGAGATTCTGGATATGTTAACTCCGCATCTGGATCTAGACCGTTAGTGTTTACAGCTGTTGATGTGGGAAGAGAGTCTTTCCCTTTCAAAGAAGCCGCCATTTCAAACATTTTTTGAAGCTCTTCTGGAGGAATCTTTGTCATCATATCAGTTGCAGTTTTAAGCATGTCAGGTGTCACATTTGGAGGAACATATCCATGTCCAAGTCCAGTTTTCGAAGAACCTGTATATGGGTTTTCCCCCTGAAATGAAGAAGCCAACTGAACCATTTTTTGTAGTTCTTCAGGTGACATCTTGCCGATCATATTTGAAGCAGTCTTAAACATTTCCGGTGACACCTCTCCAACTTTACCGCCACTCATAGCAGCAAGGGTGTCAGGATCGGCATTCAAAATGAAATTCTGAAATGATCTGCTAGTCACAACGGGGAATGAGAGAAATGAAAAAGTTTAGGACCCTCTAAACTGATGAATAACAGAGCACAAAAAATTGCTACAGTACAGACGGTGAACTTTCATAATGAACGAGCCGAAGCAAGTTGGAAAAGAACGGAGAACATTAAAAAATGATCCTCAAGTTTCTGCATGTTCAGGTCATTAAGTGATCTTAGAAGTAATTTTATATTTTTATCATAATCTAATTATAAATGACAGAATACGGCATTACCAGACTAAGTAAATGAAGATCAACTAACAGGCAATCTTGTGAAAATGAAAACAAACCTGAGTGCCTCTGGATCATCCTTTAAAGCCTGCAGACACTCAGAATTGGTTGTCATGTCCCCAACATTTTTCCTTTTCTCACTCTTAGAGAATCCAGTCCTTTCCTGTGGTTGTTTCGATGAATATTCAGTGGATGAATTTTGATGACTAGCCGAAGAGTTGCTTGAAGCTTCTTCAATTATTTCTTCAATTACCACTCCTGAGAAATGAGGAGAAAAGAGAGGTGTAAACATCAAAGACATAAGAGAGAGAGAGAGAGAGAGAGAGAGTAGCCATAAAAATGCAAAATAGAGGACGATAAACTTACCCCGAGGTGCTTGATGACTGCCTTCTCTAGCCAATCTTTCCTCAGCATCCCTGCATCAACAGGAGACATCACTAAACATCATGACACTGTCAACAGAAAGCGCCTTCTCATCAATTTTATTAATAATGTTTAATAACTAAAGAGCACACCAGGTGAATCTAAACATCAAGCGCTTTTTTACAAAATGAAAAAAAAAAATTAAAACACAATGCACCTATCATATCCTAACCAATGATGATCATAATGGGCAGATGTTGGCACACAAACTACCTCCATAAGTGAATGCAGCTGACCAAAACTTATCCCATGTTTCCACAATCTTAATTCAAAAAAATTCATACCTCAAGGCCTCAGCAATCGTTTCATCATCAGGGGAAACTTCATGTGCATTGCTCAAATCCGATACAGCAGCCTAATAAATTTGAGAAAAGTTGTCAGCAAAAGCCAAAAAAAAAAGCAAATTATTCCAGAAATTGAAAATAAAACTCACCTCTAATTGGCCTAGTTCTTTATATGCTTGACCTCTTCGGTAAAGAGCTTTAACGTTCTTTGCATCATAAGACAAAACCTGAAAGTAATAATTATAAATTTTAGCCAGATAGAAGATTGAAGATCACAAGGTATAAAATGCTAATTGTTCAAAGACTTAGTAATCTATTTGTTTATCGAATTAGTACCCTACTCCAACGATATTATAATAATTTTCTGTCATTATCTTTGGATAACTTAAGGATATAATTTATGACAAAGGAGAACATGGTGTCTTCTTACCTCAGAGCCTTCTTTTACACATTCATCATATTGCTTTGTTTTCAAGTAACAGGACATGAGATTAAGAGAGCATGCCAGTAAAAGTGTTCTTCCTTTGGATGATGGAAGTCCTTTCAGGTTTTTCTTGGCCTAAGATTGTGAAAGAGGCAATTAGGATTTAAGTTAACACAAAAAGAAAATACAAATAAAGTGCGATAAATTTTTTAAAAAAATAAATAAATAAACGGCAAAAATTTTCTCACAAATGGAAGGAAAAAAAAAAAAAGACCACCGATAAGATTGCTGCCTTACAAGCAAATATTTCTCAGTGGCATTATTGAACTTCCCTTGCTTATGAAGCTCATTCCCCTGGAAAATTAGATGCCAGTCAATAAGGGGTAAAAGTAAGTAAAACAAAAAATGGTGACAAGGGCAGACCATAATTAAAGTTAAAGTTTTGATTAATAAACAAAGATTGGCAGACACTCTTACTTGAAAAGGATTCCATAATTAAAAGGTCTTCTCAAGATTCAATGTAGGAAGTTAACAATTATTATACCTATAGTTTTCAGAAACAGATCAGATTTGGGGAGTCTTATTTCATTCCACAACAATATTTAACAGACACTTATATGGATATATCCAGAAAAGGAGAGCCACGCACTTAAATAGCAATTAACGGTCTTATTTTATTCTACAACAAAACGCTCGTGGTCCATCCCTAGCAATGAATTGCCTCCACAAATGAGTCGTAATTTTATATTAAAGAAGATTAACACAATTGATCTGTTATTTTTTAGATACATACAACTAGTATTCATATTTTCACTAAGGCTCTATTGCGATGGGTGGTGAGATTGGCTTTGATGAGATTAAGAACAAGAGCGGCAGTGAGATTATTTACTATAGTGGTGAGATTGGGTATTGTGGCAGTGAGATTAAAACAGTGGTGGGATATACATTTGATTCAAACGCAATGGTCGAGGTGAGATAAGAATAAAAATGACTGTTTAAGACATTAATGTAAGCATGTATTGATAAATTGTTTTTATATGTTCTAATAATATTTAAAATTTTTATTAATATTATTTTATATATTTATTTAAATATTTAAATTAATTAACTAATTATTATATAATTATATAAATGTATTTATTATATTAAATATAAATATATATTTTTAAATAATTTTAAAAACTTAAAATAAAAGGGGGTAAAGCTGGGAATCCAAATGCAGCCTAACAAGTTTAAATTATGCAACTCAATGATTTAAGACAACCCATTAGGATGATAGTATTTAGTCAAAGCTTATACAATGTTTTCAATTCTTTATGACTTTTAGAAGAACCAGGGCCTACGATGATCACCTTCTTTAATATTTCGGACTAAAAATCCATTTTACTGTTTGTCTTTCATCTATCTGACAGATTGAAAATATCAATATCGATGATGTGATTTTGAGGGTGCCAAAACTCACCTGATTCTTCAACATCTGAGCTGCACTTAATTCGTAAGTGATCTGAGTATCAGCACGGGCACGCAATGCGGCTATTTCTTCAGGCGATGCATTAGCCATTTTCTCACCAATCTCTGCCATCTCCCCAGGATGCGTGTACTTTAACTGTTCCGCAGCATGTCTCAAGTCTTCTGGCCTCATGTTCTTCATGCTTTCCGAGGCCATTCTCATCAAATCAGGATTAGACATCATCTGCAAATGCCATTGAATCCACAAAAAACAGCAACCATTCATGTCAATCATACAAAAAATGAACTTACTCAAGTAAGTTTTTT
This sequence comes from Adansonia gregorii, assembly GCA_038382025.1. Lineage (NCBI taxonomy): Eukaryota > Viridiplantae > Streptophyta > Magnoliopsida > Malvales > Malvaceae > Adansonia > Adansonia gregorii. The sequence goes on along the minus strand of JBBYHO010000020.1, from coordinate 433,715 downwards.
TTATGCATGAAAAATTCAGGTCTATTGACTATGCCGGTACGGTAATATTGTTACCTCGTAACCAGGTTCAGCTAAAATCCATTAATAATTACTAAACCTAATAAATTAAAGGCTAAATTAATTTTATTTCAAAATCCCAATTCTTGAAGAAATTCAAGAGATACAGATATATTAGCAATTCCATTAAAAACGAGTCACCTGAGCTCTAAAATAGAACATCATATAAAGGTGGTTATATAACTTTATATGGATATGAAAGCAATTCCACATTGTATATTTAGGCAATTAAAAACAAAATCGAAACCGGAACCCAACATAAATTACAAAAAACTAAAATACCCAGATTGAAAAAGACATCAAATTTACTAAATCCTAAACGGGTTTGATAATTCTAATCAAATTTACTAAATTCCATTAGTAATTACTAAAACTAACAAATTATGGGCTAAATTAATTTTATTTCAAAATCCTAATTCTCGAAGAAATTCAAGAAATACAGATATATTTGCAGATTGTTTAATTTTACACAGGCTGTCTTCTTCGATTCAACTACACATAACCCATAAGAAAGCAATTCCACATTGTGTATTTATACAATTAGAAACAAAATCAAAACCCAACCCCAACATAAATTCCAAAAAATTAAAAAACCCAGATTGAAAAAGACATCAAATTAACTAAAACCTACATGGATTGGTAATTTTGATCAATACAAAATCGTAAAATTTTATTTAAAAAAAAAAAGATAGAAAAATTGAACCTGTTGTTGGATCCTGGATAACTGATCGGGTGACATACGACTCATCTGTTCCTGAGCGATTCTTAACAACTCAGGATCCATCATTCCGTTGAACATTTTCTTCTCGATTTTATTCTCTCAAAAAAAAACTTTTTATCAAATCAAATTTAATAAATTTTGGCTTAAAAAAAAAACAAACATGAGAATATAAAGAAGAAACAAATCTGAATTGGGCAAAAAAGTTATATAAAAAAATATTATTTGGGGGAGGGGTGAGGGAAGAGATTTGGTTTTATTCTTTGATTCTGCCGCTTTTAAAGAGAGGGGTCGGCCACCAAACGAGAATAGAGGCAAGGAAGAGACAGAATTTGCTGTACTTCGATGAAATTACATCAATGCCTCGTCTGACTTTTCTGCTTTTATAAAGTTTGGGAGCCAAATCTAAATTTATCTAAAATAAAAAAGTATACAGGCTATAGAGCTGATTTAGGTCATCCGCTCCATGCCAAAAGCCTAAGGTCCTGTTTTTAATTGACCATGGCTTCCAAAATATGTGTAAACTGATCCGCTCCGCGGTCGAAAAATTTTATATTTTTA
>JBBYHO010000020.1:411124-432279 GCA_038382025.1 Adansonia gregorii | reverse complement strand
CAGATCCAAAATTAAATTAGCGTGACTTTTAAATATCTGTTTAATTGATTATTTAAATTAAAAATAAAATATTAAATTTGATATTAAATAAATATTAAATATAGTATTTATTTAATAATAATTTGTACTTTATTTGGTAATATAATCTTTAGTATATAATAAAGAAATTAAAAATTAATATTTTATTATTTATAAAAAATAACAATAATTATATTTCACTAGTTGAATTAATTTTCTATCAATTCATCATATTTCAAATTCTTGTATAATCGAAATCAAATGAGTAATTAATTTTTTTTAAAAGTAATTGTATAAATTAAATTTGATCCGAGTTTTTTAACGCCCGTTGCTTTCTACCTCTGCTAGGTTGATAATGAGCTACCGTTGGAAGCCGACCACCTTGCCGCCGGCGATGTTTGTTGTCAATGAAGATTTTATGGACCTACAATGAGATGTTTGTCGCCAGTAATGAAAACTTTAGAATAATTTAGTAATTAGAAAAAAAAATTAAAAATGTATAATTATATTGTAATTATTATTTTTAGATTTTCATAAAAATAATCGATTAGATATAAAATTTTTTAAAAAAATAAAAAATGATATTAACGAATATTTATGGGGACTCGTCATGTAAACCCTCCCTCCCCCAAAAACTAGAAGCTTTGGGCTTTGGTTATAGTTTGATGTTTGAGTAATTGAGCTTAGACCTAACCACGAATCAAGTTATTCGCTTAATTTTTTACTTTGATTAGTTTGGGTTTAAATGTTGAACATATATTTTATCAATTCTAATCAGGTTGATCTAATTTAAATTAATATTTAATAATTAAAAAATATTTTTATTTAAATTTAATTATAAAATATATAAATATTAATATAAAATTATTTTTCAATTTTTTATTAATCGCAAATGATAAATATGAGTAATCTAGATGGAACAAATCTAATTCAAACCTAGGGAAAAAAATTTAAAATTTTTTTAGATTGTGATTCGACCGGTAAATACTTTTAATAGCGTTTGGTGCAAAAGAGAATTTGGATTTGGTTAAAACAGTATTATTAGTCAAATAATTTAGGAGACCATTTGGTATTTAATTTGATGTATTTTTGGGCTTGATTGAAAATTAATCTCACAAATTTTGATCAAATAATTTTAAATATGATATGATTATATAATACAAATATAATATAAAATAAATAAAATATAATATTAAATATGACATCATATAAATATATAAATACGTAAAATTTTTAAAACATAAATTATTGATGTATTAAAATTTATATAAATATATTATACTTTAAGTATAATTAAAATAAGTGAAAATATAAAGACACAATATAAGTATTGCTTGCCTGTCCACCTAACATAAGATAATGATTATACTTTTTGAAATTAGCTAAAAGTTGAATGTTTGGAGTTCCGATGATGTTTTAAGTTTAACATTGTTAGGGATTTTAATTTAATATTTTGATATTAAATCTTTCTCATATTAATCAAATTAAATCTAGTTGGGTAAATTTTTTAAAGTGTATAAATTCAATTTAATTAGTAAAAATAAAATTTTATTAAAAAATAAAAATAAAATTATACAATTGATTAATTTATTTTTATTAATGTAATTTAAATTAATTTGTATAATTATTCAAGGATCGAACAACCAATTCGACACGTAGCAAATTTAGCTTGGACATAATATGAAGTGATTCAAATCAATCCAAATCGAGTCATTGTTTAAACAATAAAAAATAATTTTATTTAAATTTAATTATAAAAATAATAGAATTATTTTTATGTTTAAAATAATAAAATAGGCCAATAGGTGGACCTAATAATATCAAGTACGATTCCAAAAATATAATAAAAAATAATGAAATTCAGAATCTATATAATATGAATTATTAAATTATTAAAATTTATATAAATATAAAATAAAATAAAATACACGAATATTGTATAAAAAAATCTCAAAAATCTACTTACGGACCAAGTTAGGAAGGAGTTGAATAAATTCAAGTTGTAAGCTATAAATTAAAATTATTCATGGGTCAAGCTATGATTTCGAAATTTTTAAATTTTTTATCCACACCCGAAAACTCAAAAACTTAACTTATTATTTAAATATTAATAAAAATTAAAAATTATTATAATTAAATTTAAATAAAATATTTTTTATTATTAAATAATAATTCAAATAAAATTATTTTAAATTAATAAAAAAAATACATACATCTAAAACCTTATTGGACAAGACGAATAATTCGATATGTCTACTGTGAATACCCCTCACTCATTTCTCGCCAGTGGAACGGTAAAAGAAAGAAAATATCTGACGATGAAAATGGGTGGAAGTATGGGCTTTTGGCGGTGGATTTTATCCTCCAGCCACCCACCGCCACCAAACATCGGCCCCTTTTGCATTAATTTAAGGATAAATTCCATGTGCAAACTTATCCACCAGCATACAATAAACGAAAAAACAAAACGAATTCCCCGACCACCCTAAAAAAAAGAGAGGGAAAGAAAATGTCAATGGTGCCTGCTGCCCCACAACTTAACGGACCGCTATTCGCGGAGGTTGACATCGGTGGCGACGGTTCCACCACCACCACTACTGTGCGAGCAACTGTGGTCCAAGCATCGACCATTTTCTATGACACACCTGGTACTTTAGATAAGGCAGAGAGGTTGTTGGCTGAAGCTGCAGGGTACGGGTCTCAGCTGGTGGTGTTCCCTGAAGCGTTTATTGGTGGATATCCTCGTGGCTCCAATTTTGGTGTTAGCATTGGGAACCGAACTGCTAAAGGGAAAGAAGAGTTCCGGAAGTATCATGCTTCCGCCATTAATGTTCCTGGTCTGAACTCTGAATCGAACACTTTTAACTTTTTTTTGTCAAATGTTTGGTAATGGTTTTTTGAGATGATCATGTCAATGGATGATCTATTGGCCGGCAATTTACATTGTTATTATTGGGTTGATCCTGATTTGCAGAAAAAGTTTCTTCCTGCTTTCTTTTTCTTTTTGGATTTTAACTTATAAATTTGTCACATATTGAATACTCCAACTGTTTTTACATTCAATATTGGCGTAAAAAACTTGAAATTCTCTTTGAATTCAAATCTTGAGTAGAGCTTCGTGATTTATTAAATGGGAGAGAGCTATTTCTTGTTAAGTTGTTTAAGTCCATTGGGTTTTTAAAAATGTCATTTTGGGGAGGGGGTTTACATTGAAGATATACCATACTTTAGATATATAAGTTGCTACGTCTTCTTGTTTTTCTTTAAAAACCTGATCACTAATCAGACGTTTACGTTTGACGTAAATCTAGACATAAATACGAAGATATAATTTTTTATAATAGAAAAAAATTCTAAGAAAAAAAAATAAACTTGCATGTGTTAGACATGTTAGCCTGGATAACTCAGCTTTAGATTGTGCTATATGCTATGACTTCGATCAGATGTAATATGCATATTAAATCGAAAACTAAATTTTACGTTTCTTGGAATATAAAGTTCGGGGAAGTTTGATTTTTGATAATCCGGAAGTTTTTTTTTTTTTTTTGGTTTATGCAATTATAAAAGTTTTCAAAACTCCATGTACATTATCATACTTTGCAGATGTGGATCTAATTGTAACCCATTGTTATTCACCAAACTATGTAATTCTATTTCACATCTTGTTTCATATATGTGGCTTATGCTAATTGCAGGCCCTGAAGTCGACCGCTTGGCAGCCATGGCTGCGAAGCATAAGGTGTACTTGGTAATGGGCGTGATAGAGAGAGACGGATATACTCTATATTGCACGGTTTTGTTTTTTGACTCGCAAGGTCGGTTTCTGGGGAAGCACCGGAAGATCATGCCTACAGCGTTGGAGCGTATCATTTGGGGATTCGGAGATGGATCGACAATTCCAGTTTTCGAGACTCCGATTGGGAAAATAGGCGCTGCCATTTGTTGGGAAAATAGAATGCCACTTCTAAGGACAGCAATGTATGCAAAAGGTTGGATTTTTGGACCTTTCACTTACATTCTAATGTTGATGTATATATTGCAGGGCATATATAATTCTGACAGAAACCCTCAAGCTTTTCACAATCCTGCTTGTGTCTATCAGATACATATCTGTATCTGACAAAGATATGTTTAATTTTTTATTAGTTTTTCTATGTATATGGAGGAGAGTCCTTAAAAGTCGTATTCCTATATCTATACTTGAATATAGATGAGATACAATTATATTTTAAAAAAATAAAAAGTTTGAACAACATGAACTTGTGTTATAATAAAGATTTTCTTCTTTCAATTTTTTTTTTTGGAGTAAAAATCCATTTTCGTTTCCCTATTTTGGGCTTGCTAATTCTTATTGATTCTAGCTGTAAATAAAAATGTCCCATAACTAGAATCTTTTGGTGAATGGCAAGAGGCTTTTAAGAAGTTGATTGTTGTCTGCTTTATGATCACTAGGCAAGGAATGAGCTTTTGTTTTGAGAGACCTGATGTAATATTGGCCGAATTAACTTGAAATTTTTGGTTTTTATTTTTTTTAAGTATTCGTGTCTGATGTTTATATCCAACATATATTTGAATACAGATATAAGGATGATCCTTCGAACACATGAAAAAACTTATAAGAAGTTAAACATATTCGTGATAGACTCATATTTATATTCAATACTTGCGTCCAAATCTAAGTAAAATAGGTTGTCTGTTTACTCTCTCTCTTATTTATGCTAGCAAGCAGGCGCAACACCTTTGTATGTATTGAAATATAATTGTGATCCTGAAACTCGTTCATTCTATGAGAAATATTTATGGAAACCACCTTGAGCTTTCTAGCTTTTATGCTTTATCTTTGAAAGTCTTTTAATGTTTGTAGGTATTGAAATATATTGTGCACCTACTGCTGATGCCAGGGATGTGTGGCAAGCCTCGATGACGCATATCGCTCTTGAAGGTGGGTGTTTTGTTTTGTCAGCTAACCAGTTCTGTCGGAGGACAGACTACCCGCCTCCTCCAGAATATCTGTTTTACGGGACGGAAGAAGAACTCACTCCAGATTCTGTTGTCTGTGCCGGGGGGAGTGTCATTATATCACCATCCGGAGCTATTCTGGCAGGACCCCATTATGCTGGGGAAGCACTTATATCAGCAAATCTAGGTTTGCACAGTAATCTCTGATTTTAATATCTCCGAAACTTTCTTTCTAACTTGGCCAAAACATTCTAGATTTTACCTTATGTTATTCTACTCAGCTGTAAGTGATGGATATAGATATATGTCTGATATGGATATATTTAATTATTTTTAAGTTTGTTCATGTATTTAAAAGATTCTTGAAAGATTGTATCTTTATACTCATGTCCAGACATATGTCAAACACGGATAAGAGTCAGAGCAACATAGAGATTACCTACATTTGGTTGTTTCAGGGAGAATGTATTAGCAATATTGCATCTGGGCGGTAAGTTGAAGCTGCAGGGTTTAATCTCTTTCTATCTTCCTCGCCACACAGCTCATGTCTGTGTTTTTGTATGTCTACTGTGCTTGTCCACCGGTTATATTGAATGTGCCAAAGCTTTGTTACTATGTCGGATACAAGTATATTCAATTTTTAAAAATTTTTTACACATTTAGAGATTTCATGATAGATCATATTTTCATATTTATGTCCGAATAGATATCAGACACTAATACTCTAAAAAAAATAAAGAGCCTGGAGCATCATAGCTTAGAATGATGTTTGAAAACTTAAAGATTTTAATTTTCTTTGGTGACTAACTCGAACTAATAATAATAATTACCAAATGATTCCCAGATCTTGGAGAAATAGCCCGGGTGAAATTCGATTTCGATGTCATCGGGCATTATTCAAGACCAGAAGTGCTCAGCTTGATTGTAAGAGATCATCCAGCAAAGCCAGTTACGTTTACATCAGCATCTGAAAAAACTGAAGACACTCAAACAAAGTGGTCTTGCAAGGTATTTCACTAAATAATCAAGGTGAATACAAGTTCTAAGCTCATTTGATAACTATTGTATTTTCCCGTTATGTTGCTTGGACTCGAGTGTGAATATTGAATGCCGACAAGTAAATTTGGTTTTTTTTTTTTTTCCATATATTTGGATGATAATTAGAGGATCATATCTTTACACTTATGATATGCATCAGACATGAGCGTTGGACAGGGTTAAGGAAAATGAAAAGTTGGAGTAATAGTTTTCTTGCATCGCATTCAATATATCTTTAAACATATGCAAATTGTTAAATTACAAATTCACAAAAGTTTGAAACTACTTTGTGATCATTGAACTAATAATGATTCAAGCATTTCTCTATGAATCTCTTCACATTTTTTTTCATCCTGAATAAGTGCTGCTTCCCTGCATCATTGCCAGTTTATTTTCTGCTAGTATTAATACTTTGATGAATTCATTTTTGATACATTGACAGTGAAGTTTTTCTTTTTTCTAAAAAAATTTCTTAAATGGTTTAAGAGATTGTGATTTGTCTCATTATTACTAGTACGTGTCATCTGGTTAATCTCGTTTATGGAGTTTAAAATTTTAACTAGCTGTGAATGAGATGATTTCTCTAATACTTTTGACTATTAATATTTTGGGTTTAGGGTCAACTCATCTAACTCGAACTTTTTATTTTTCTTAAAGTTCTTTTGTCCGATACATATTTTGGACATAAATATAAAATATGATCCTCCAAATATGCGAAAAAATTTTAAAAAAAATTAAATATACCCTTAACAAATACATGTCCTTACAAGTTCAATTATCAAAAATTAAGTGGAAAATGAGTTTCATAATATAATTTTAGAAAATAAACTTTACTGTTTGAAAGAATTTTTTTTTTTTTTTTGCTTTGATGAATTTTTGGCACTTTTTCATCAAATTTACATAAAAATGAAAAGGTTTTTTTTGGGGGGTGTTTTGATGATTTTTGTGTAAAATATTTTATGTTTTCGGCACCTTTTTCATAAAATTTACATTAATACAAAAAAGACTGAACATGATGCCCAAGACTAAACCCTAACTTGAAAACTAATTTGAATCGTAATGTTCAAATTTGTTTTTATTGAATTCGATTCAAGTAATATATATATATACGATTTGATTTTCAGTTGATAAGTTTAAAACTACAATTATTCAAACTGATTCGGATCTTATTTTTATTTCATTTTAATTAGTTTTTAATTTTTACAATAGAAAATAAATATTTTTTAAAATTAGTGAAAATAACTAAAATTAACATTAGAAATTTTTTAAATTAAAAAAAATGAACTAACTTGGACATGTGAAATTTGGTTAAGATCAATTCAGTTATCTATGTTACTCATACTTGGGTATTAGTGTCAAAGACGACAACACATCCCACAATATTTAAATTTTTTTTTAAGTTTTTTCATATATTTGAAAGATTTTTGGAGGATTATATCTCATACTCATATCTGAAAATATATCAAAGTGCCAGGCATAAATACTTTAAAAAATGAAAAATCGAAACAACTTAACAAAATTCCCATGCAATGAGAGTGCAAGTTCGAAAGTTGCAATTTATTTGGTGATATACTAGCGCATCTAACCTAACCACTCATTCAAATGATATTGATTCTTTCATGCACAAAACTAGGCAATATAATGAACGAAACTGAAATTCACCTAAGGCATCAGCAAGTTGAGCGGAAAAACCTCAAGAAAACATGAGATACATAAGAAAGTTAAGAATGGCCACTAACAGTTTGATTCTGGATTAACTGCGAGATCGAGCGCTGCTGAAAATCTGATTCACTCGTCATCCCAGGTTGATGCACCACCCATTCCGACTTCAACTGCTGCAGACAGCTGAAGTTCGGGGAGCGCAGCACTTTTGCTTTTCTTCTTTTTCATAGGATAGGTAACTAAGCTACCTGATGATTTCGAATCTTGACCGGCTCCCTCAACTATCTTCCTTCTACCATCATCTCTCGGATCCACAAAATCAGTCCCGAACAGCTCAGTGAAAGAGGTACCTGCATCATCGATAATGTCGAGTTCATCCCGTTTCTCTGATTTTTTCTTCTTCTGTTTCTCCTCCACTATGATACCATCCTCGTGCACTGAAACTTCATTTTTCAGTAGCTTATCATTCGTTTTCCTCCCTTTTCGTTTAATTTTTTCCTCCACACCACGATGAAAAAGATTTTTGCGCTCCTTCTCATCAACTGAAACTTCTGTCGACAGCTTGCCATTTCCATTCTTCCTTTTCCTCTTTGATTCTTTCTCAGTATCAAGACCAGTAGCACTCTTGAGATTAACATCCCGTTTCTCAACTGACGCTTGAAATTCGGGATTCTTTTTTCTTTTCCGATCCTTTTTTTCCTCCTGGTGAATATCCTCCTTGTAAACCGCACTATGCGAAGCAATGTCAACAATTTCACCCATTTTGTTTTTCTTGATGCTTTTATCAATTGGTCTAGCATTGAATATTTGCAAGTTCGGGAGTAACCTTCTAACCTGCAGAAGTTACATGAGCTCGGACATGAGTGTAGAATACAGATGTATATCTTACCTGGGTATGTTTAATATTTTTTAAAGTTTTTCTATGTATTTGGAAGGTTTTTGGAACGCTATATCCACATAACTATGTTTGAAAATGCTCTAACACGGGTGTGAGTATCTGATACAGGTATATTTTCAACATGAGCATGTTTAATTTTTTTCTAAGTTATTCTAAGTATTAAGAGGGTCTTTAGAGGATCATATCCTCGTACTCATATCCGGCAATGAATCGAACAAGGATACTTCAAGAAAAATGAAGAGTCAAAGCAATAAAGTTCTCAAAAACATAGAGAAGAAAAATGTAAAAAAGCAAACAAGCCTACCTTCTTTGCCAATTTATCGTTTTCAGCTATGGGATTTCCTTGTAGGTTGAGATTCTTCAGATTGACAAGTGAATCCAGTGCCTGTTATTTAGTTTGTTGTCAATGAACACTGCAGAAAATGCATTTCCAGGGGAAAAAAATATTTAAGCTTGCTTGCTGCTAACCTTCAATTCCAACCATCTAGTGATTAAGTTATTTCCCAAGTCCAAATTTTGAAGTTTTTTATTATAAGACAACTCTGCTGGAAGACTCTGCGCAATTCACACACATGAATAGAACATAAACAAACAGGTAAGGGAATGTGAAATAACTATGTTACTCGGATTCGGGCATGAGTGTTAGATACAGATATGTGTCCCGCATAGGCATGATCGACGTTTTCCAAATTTTTACATGTATTTGGAGGATCCTTGAAGGGTTATATCCCAACACCCATGTTTGGATATGCATTGGACCCAAATATCGAACACCGGTATTCAAGAAAAATGAAGAATCGGAGTAACATAAGTAATGAAAAGCATATAATTAATACATAAAAGAGGCTGCAATGAATAAAACATGATAAGAACATACTTTGATATCATTGTGAGCAAGTCGAAGCTCTTTTAATTCAATGCAGCACTTCAGCGACGAGTCAATAGCTTGAATTCGGCAGTTCGATGCAGAGAACTGGAACCAAGAGTAATTGGAAAAGTTTTAGGAGTGTAATCGAGTTAAATCGCACCTTATAATATAAGAAAAACGGAAGAATTTCAACACCTTTGTTATAGATTTCAGCTTGACAAGGGAATCGCCAATTTCACTGATTGGATTCCTAGAAAGTACTGCAGGAAATTCCAGAAAAAAGATACAATCCGAGTTAAAATCACATAACAGATTTCTAATGAACCAGTTCAAAGGCAAAACTGTTCTCACTCATTTAGTTTATCTAAGTGAATGAAACTAGGAGGAGTGGAGGTTGTGATATTGCCTACATCTACGTTATACAGACGCGTGTGTGAGTCTTGAATATGACTCTGTCCCGCATGAGTAGATTCATTTTTTTTTTCAAGTTCTTCTATGTATTTGGAGGGTCCTTCGAGAGTCATATCCTCATACCCAACTCCAAAAATATGTCGGACACGAGTACTTCAAGAAAATGAAGAGTCAGAGCAACATAAGTCTACATGACACAACTAGGAATGGTCTTCCCATGTTTTAAACTACTAATAAGGTATTTTTAACATCCATTGATGGCCAAAGTCCTCCATGGTGTTTGAGAATCAAACTGTTTTTGCAAGACGAATAGACAACCTTGTACTTTAATTACCAAATGGAAATCAGAAAGGATTTCCATATATAATCTGTTGTAAACCTGATCAAATCGAATTCTCTTTTAACAGTATGCATAGTCATCTTAAAAACATGTTGGATTTGGGTAGCAAAAAAGTTGCTCCAACTCTTCATTTTTCCTAAAGTCTATGTTACTTGGACTCGGGCTTGAACGTCGGTATGGATATGTATCCAACATGGGTATATTCAATTTTTTCTAAATTTTTTCATGTATTTGGGGGGTCCTTAGAGGGTCATATCCCCATAATCATATCCAAAATTGTGTCCGACACAAGGTATTTCAAGAAGAATGAAAAGTCAAACTGGCGTTTGTCCAATACATTTTCGAATATGACCATATAGATATAACCCTCTAAATAGATGGAAAAGCTTAAAATAATTTGAATATACCCGCGTCGAACACATACAAGTAAGTAACATAGGTGCAAAGAAGACTGAAAAAAGGTGAGATGATGGGATGACTAAGAACATGCTTAGAATTGGGAAGCGGTTCCTATCCCAACATTCCGCTCCAGAATAACAGAGCCATATTCTTATCTTAAATTTCAATTTCGAAACCAAATTCAGACTAAGTTAACTTTCAAAAAAATTTTCATCCTAGGTTCGCATAGAAGATATGTTACACTGATTCGGAGTATTAGATACAGGTGTTTGACGCTGATATGCTCGATTTTTCTAAGTTTTTCCATATATTTAAAGGATCATATCCCCCCATAATCATGTATGAATATACTTTAAGAAAAATGAAGAATCCGGGTAAAATAACATAAAGGCACATGCTGACAGCACAGTAATGAATGTTCATACCAAGAGTGTTCAAATCTTTCATTTCATCAAGTCCGCATATGGAAACAATCTCGTTATCTACATAAGTCAGAGAAAGAAGGGCAGATTATTTGCAATTACACATAAATAAATAATTTTAGGAGTGTGCATTCAGTCAGTTTGGTCAATTTGGTTGGCTCGATTTCAAAAGTCTTAAAACCAATTGAACCAAATAAAATTTTAAAACCAACCTAACCGACCCAAAAAATATCCCAAAACTGAAATAACCAAACTGAACTTAAGACAGTCAGTTCAGTCGATTTAATCAATTTCAAGGTTTTAAAACATAAATAATTTCTTATTATTATACAATATATAATCTAAATGATATATCATATTATATATTTTTAAATTATTATATAAATATAATTTTATTTATATTATATATAACATATAATTAAATATAAAATAAAAGGTCCACTTTATTTAGTCTCTTCGGTTATCAATTTTGAAAACTAACAACAAACCAAACTAACCAAATATACCGAGTTTCAAAACCGCTTAATTTCAAAAACCGAATAAACCAAACAGAATTAAATGAAATTAATTGGTTGGATGGGTTAAATCGATTCAAAACAATCAATGCTCACCCCTAAAATAAATAAAATCTTTGAACAAAAATTAGGAGAAATTAGCAATCTGATGCATCCTTATTAAAAATCTTACCATTCAGAATTAATGCGCGTAAATTAACAAGAGACTTAACATCTTCCATTGATCTAAGCTTGTTTTTGCCAGCATTCAAGACCTAATTTACAAGCAAACGAGTCATAAAATTTGATTTCGTTTCAATTTGGAACTTAAAGAAGAATCACAGGTAAAGTTTTGTTTTTCCTGATACTTACAGTGAGCTTAATGAGTCCTTCAATTCCTTTCAAAGTTTGCAATTTGTTTTGAACGACCGATAACCATTTCAAGTTAATGCAAGAACTCAATCCCTAAAAAATCGAAATTGAAATAACATTTTCATTTCATTTCAATTACTTAATTAGTACTAAGCAGGAAATGGAAAAAGAAAAAGAAAAAACCTGGAGCGAAGTGAGATTGTTAAAGGCAAGGTCAAGTCGTTCCAAGCTTTTGAATTCAGCCAAGCAAGAAACCTGTAAAAAAAGTAAAATAAAAGAACAGAGATAAGACAAAGAGGAAATAGAAGGGTGATGCGAGAAAGAAGAACGGCGACGGCGGCTGGCGGTTCCGTACGTCGGAGAGAGCTTTGTGGTCGAGAGAGAGAGAGGTGACAGAGTCGGGATCTTTGGTCTGTTTGTCTTTCAAGAGTTGCTCTTTAGTCAAGCGAACCATGGCACAGAAACCCTAGCTTTTTTTTTTTCTTTTTTTTTTTTTCCTTCCCAGAGAGGTGGCGGCGGTAATGGCTTTCTATCTCTTTGAATTCTGATTGGCCTTTGTGCCACCGAACGGCAGGAGTTCGAACAGCTAAGTCGCTTTCACTTGTGTTCTGTTTAGTTTTAGCTAAAAGTGTTTATGTTCCGAATAAAACTATTCTTTTGATCGAGTTAAAGCTGTTTTTTAAAAAATTTTAAAATTTAATTTTAAGTTTAAATTTTGTGTCGATTTTGAAAATATTTATTTAAAAATATTTTTATATTAGTATTATATATTTTTATTATTAAAATTAAATAAAAATATTATTTAATTAAACAAATATTTATATAAATTAAATCAAAATAATTTAAATTTTATTTAATTAAATAAAATATTATTTAATTAAATAAACATAATAAACAGTTATGTAAGTTAAGCTGCTATTTGAGCCTTGCCTTTGAATGGCCAAACTTATTATATTAATATTATTTATATATGTTCAAGTTTAGTTAGACTTGAAACAAGAGCTTCAAAAAAATTTTTTTTTTTTTTTAAGATTTACCTATATTTACAATTAGATAATTCATATCCATTCAAACTTATTCATATTATTTTTTTATTTTTTTAAAAGACATGCTTTTTAAATTTAATATTTAATAATATTTTTATTAAATTTAAAATATTAATATCTTAATATATTTTTTAAAACTTATACTATAATAAAATATATATTCATTCTATAATATAAAAATAATATATAAAATATAATTTAAAAATGAATTAAGCTGAAATTAACCTTGAATGTTGTTGTCAATATCCAACAAGTTATTTAAACAGGTGTTATTTTTTTATATCCAAACTCACTTTTTAAATTAATATTTTTATGTAAACTACCTCATATATTGAATGAATTTTTAAACTTTGACGCACCAAGTTTTAGCATTCAGGCGTGACATTTTAAATGTTGGTCCAAAAATAAAGGCTATAGTTTAGTTGACATTAAATTTTCAGAGTTTCGACTTTTCACCATACCACACCGGTACTAGTATTAATTCATACATTTCGAGGCAAAAAAAAAAAAAAAACATCATGCCTATCTCAATTTGAGTGACTTATCGAACCAGACAGATATCTCAGCTCTTGAATAAATGCAGTTGGTTTACACTAACCAGGTAAAAATCACAATCATTTTTTTATATATTGCTATATTGAATCACAAGAACTACACCAAATCCATTGAGGAAAAGATAAATTGCTACAGAATTTGGGTTTTAAACTTTATAGTAAAGGGTGGCTAACGGAGCAGAAACCAAAAGGACTTAAAACAATAGACCCAAACTAAACCTCATAGCAAAATGTACAATAGCGGGGCGCTCTCGATTTGGTGATCAGGCAAAATGTGCATTTAGCAGTGCTCGGTGGACCATGTCGACAAATTGATCATCCTGGTACATTTGTGATGCTGGTTAGATGCATGGGAAAACGAGTAAATGACAGTTGGAAAGGGAAAGTCTTACATAATCAGCAATCTTAAAGTACACAGTACAAAAAGATTGGAACATTGCCAACGGAGAGTAAACTAACCTGAATGAGAGCCAAAAGAGCGTCCCGGACCTTTTCTCTGCTGATAGATGGACCATAGCTTTGAGTGGGAACAGAAGCCGGAGCTAGGGATGGTGACGGAGTGGGAGGTGGAAAAGGTTGAAGCAATGGAGCACCGTGCAGGTGTTGTAGATTCAGAGGAGGGTTAAGTACAGGAGCTGTGGGCAAAGACATAGAGACAGGCGGCACGATCTGTGTGGATGAGGAAGGATGCGGAAAGAACGCTGAGGGCTTTACGAGAATAGTATGGTTGCAGCTGGATTCTTGGGTATCAAGTAGTGGCATCAAAGGAGTAGAAGATGCTAGAGGATATGGTGGCTGCAAAGCTGGCACTGTCGGAGAGGCAACAACGGCCAGTTTAGAAGGCGCAGGCATTGCTGCAGAACATTGGTATTGTTGTCCACAAATTGCTGTATTTGAAGCACTTCCAACGGTCATAGCTGTCTGCAATCATGAAACAAAAGGACCGATATAGTCACTCACACAAAATGTTGTCGCAATGCCCAATAAAGTGTACACTTCAGAACACAGACAAATTAATCAAATTGACCATACCATAATGATATCTCTTAGTGGACTAGGCAATATTAGATACGATTACATAAGTATAATACAGTAAAAATAAATAAAACACTAAGTATACACGAATGTCTCAAACTCTACATAATAGGAATTATTAATGCATCAAAATTTATATATATAATACCTTAAAACACAAGAATGACATGTACATGAATTGTCAGGTCTACCTCTTTAGCCCTTAATGCATGTTGATTTGGTCTTTCTTTTAGGTGCAATTTATAATAAGGTAAGAGGACAGAAATAAGAAAATGACCAGTAGTCATTCATTTATCTTAGTGGATAAACTTAGGGCATGCAGAAAGAGAGGATGGACTGAGAAAACATGGAGGGAGTTGATATTTAGAAATTATAAACCAGATAGGATACAATCACTCTCCTAAAAAATAAACATGATTCACCTATGTTGCTACTGCTCTTTATTTTTCTTAAAGCACCTATTTTCAAACATGTCCGATGCATATCAGGACATAGGTATGGGAATATAACGCACTAAAGACCATTCAAATACATGGAAAAACATAAAAAGAAATGGACATACCTATGATAGACACATACCCGTATCCAACACTCATACCAAACTCCGAGTATCACAGTGATTCACCAACAGTTAGATTTGGTGTGCTGTCCTAGGATACTTGAATAGAACTATGTCTTTGTTGTGAAAACAAAGAAAAAAGCATTCATTAATTAGGTACCAACAATCTGTCATGATAGAGCTCACCTTAGGACAAAGCAACCCAGAAGAAATGTTAATCATAGGGTGACACAAGATTGTCTATATGCACCAGAACGTATTGCATGTAATCAGAAGGCAGAATATAATGCACTAAAAATTACTTCGTTAAGGAAACATTGATTAAAAAAATGCATACACTGAAGAAATTCACAAAGGCAGGATCATCAGGGACATCTGCAGCACTGGATGCAGTTGATGATGATGGCTCCAAACGACCGTCCATATTGGCCACTGTCGATACAGCCTCCAGTTCTTCAAATTCACTGCATTTTTTATTCACATTGTTACTTGGAAATTTGCAAAAAATGCAAGGAAACTTGGAATATCTTGGAAGTTTACAAAGCCCAAAATAATGGTATCACAATTGGCGCATTTACCATTCATTACAGTTAAAATTTTACAAGTGAAAAAAGCTGTGCATTTCAAAGCAAGATTTTCCTCCGAAATATATCAGCAACAAAGCTTAAGAATCGG
This sequence comes from Adansonia gregorii, assembly GCA_038382025.1. NCBI lineage: Eukaryota > Viridiplantae > Streptophyta > Magnoliopsida > Malvales > Malvaceae > Adansonia > Adansonia gregorii. Next base: position 416,529 of record JBBYHO010000020.1, on the reverse strand, counting down.
GCAGAATCACAAAAATAGGGGATTTTCCACTAAACAAAATCAAAGCAAGGCACAGTCCCAAAAAAATCACAATAATCCAGCACCCATTTGGTAGAAGAAAAAAAGAAAGGGTTGGGAGTCCACTACTTTAATAGACTCAGGTAAGTCAATTTAGAGAAATATCAGAAACATTAACTTCTCTCAAGCAGGGGTGATGGAGATGATAAAATAAGAGAACCAAATAAGAACAAAGGTGGCAGAATAACTAATGACGTAATTTCTGGTGCTTGGAAACTGCAATGTTGATTGAAAAACCCAAAGATCTCAATTATGAAATACTAAAAGTCAAGAGATAATTCAACTTGAAGGTGTAGTAGATATGCTGATAATTAAGCACAATGCTAATTCTCAGTAAACGAAGAAAAAAACCATGGACAATTGAAAAGAGGGGACTATAATCTTACCCTTTCGTTGATGTTACATTTGACTTCTGGGGAACCTTTGAGTATGCAGTAAGAATCCTAAAGATGCCAAAGCACATAAAATGGCATAAATATGCAATCAAAAAATATCATAAATTTTTCATTGCACAGACACATGCACACAAACATGAAAGCCCTCTTGAGAAAGCCTGTGAACATATGATGAGCCAGCTTGAATTCAAGCATGGTAGTTACAAGATATGCCTTAAAATGTGTTCACTCTAACTTGGGTGTGAGTGTTAGACACAAGTTTGCGTCCGACAAGGATATGTCCAATTTTTTCCAAGACGTCCATATAGTTAGAGAGTCCTTGAAGGATCATATCCCATGCCCATGTCCGGATATGAGTCGGACAAAAGCACTTCAAGAAAAATGAAGAGTCGTAGCAACATAGGTTCACTACACATAGTAAGCAAAATCTCCTCTTACTGCTCAAAATACATGGGCCAGGCTAAGCTGCCCCACACAGTTGCAATTGACAAGTCAAATCTTTGAGCACAATACACTGCCTTTCCCTAGTGTAAAATCTTAAACAAAGGATGAACTAATTGTTATTAATAATGCAGAATAGAAAATGAAAAACCAATAAAATTATCAGAAAGATTCTCCAAAGTGGTGAAACCAACTCTCATGATTCAATTAATCATATTTACATCAAACAATACCACAGAAAATGTTTACGAGGTGGACAATCACGCTAAGACGGTGGAAAATCATACTTCTTTTATTACTCAAATGGCCAAAAAGGTCTACCAACGACACATCAAACAACCAATGGCTCAAATTTGGAACAAAGAGAAGATGTATATACAGTTTGCAGTTGTGCCACAACATACACAGCTAAAAAAAATGACAAGAATTAGCTGTACCTGCTAAAAAGATTGGCAACTTCCTCGAGTTCCTGTGCATCATAGAACCAAATACCATTTATTTCCTGAGAAGCATTACGGTATAGTAGATATTTATCCTGCACTTCATACTCGAAATCTCCCAACAGATTTTCCACCAAATTATCTGTTTAAAAAAGGCACAATGAAACTTCTTAGTACTAAAAAATATTCCTTGTGAGATTCAGTTTCTTAGTTTAATCTTCATTCTTACCAAAGTGTGCAACAAGACCAATGATTGAATATATTACACGAATCAAGACATCGACATTACCACAATAGCATACTTAAATTGGGTATTTTCGAGATTTAAGTTCAAAGCATACAATTATTAAACACCGATACATGAAGATCAGGAACAGCGTGGCACTAACCAGTGTTGCGTCTATTCATCACAATAAACTGAAACCTGGGCTGCGTATTCCTGAATCATAAACCGAAAGAGATATCTTAAAATTAAACAAAAATCAAACGACAAATGTAAAAGAAAAAAAAAAGACAAAACAAAAAACACTTCCAAAGTTACCTCTTGACAACAAAAAGAGATCCTTCGACGTCTTTTCGACTCTGCAGAATCAAACACATAACCCAAAAAAAAAATTGATCAACAAAAAGAAGCAAAAAAAAAAAGAAAGAAAGAAAGAAAAGTTTAGAAAGTGGGGAAATTAAGCCCATTACCCATTGGCTAAGGTCGATGTTGAACTCGTAGAAGGCGACATGAGCAGCGGTGATCAGAATTTCCTCAACGAAAGGATCGATGCGACGGAGGACGGTTAAATTGAGGAGCTTGGTGCTTTGTTGATCAAGATTAGGCATTAATTTCCCGCATTGCTGCCGCTGCGACATTTTGCTTTGATTTTTGTTTTTCTTTTTTCTTTTTCTCTAAATTGAAAATTAAAGTGAGAAACCCTAGCTAGAGTTTTTGGACGAAATTCTCGCCCTTCAGGACAAATGGAAAGCGAAACAGAAACAACTTTTTTTTTTTTAATGTAGAAAAGTACGAAAGGAAGAACGATGGAATGCGAGGAAAATGATGCCAAAGCCGAACTCAGCTTCTCAGGCAAGTTGTTTTTTTTTTTTTTTTTTTTTTGGGGAGGGGGGTAGGGGTTAATTTGTAATTCGACATTTAAAATAAACCTCTATACGGATCAAGTCTTAAAAATTATTTTTATTAATTTAAAAATATTTAAATTTAATTAAATTATATGAATATTAATATAAAAATATTTTTAAATTTTTTATTAATTATGAACACGTATATATAATTTTGACATGTTAAATAAGTTTAAATTCAAAATTAAACAAAAAATTTAAAATTTTTTCAGAGTTCGACCCTACCTTATGGACATCTCTAATTTTTTTAAAAAAAAATTGCAAGCAATTAAATTTGTATTCCGCCATTAGATTATTTTAACGAATTATTATTTTATAACATATATGAAGTGACACTAATTTGATTTAAGGAAATTTCACAAAAGCTAAATTAAAATTATAGATATGAAATGAAACAATGACATTAAAGTCTTTTAATCTTAAAATTAGACTTGACAATATTAAATATTATTATACGATTATAATATGTAAATAGTAATAAAAATATGACACAAATATATTTTTAAAATTTATATAATGTGAATTATTAATGTATCTAACTTGATATAAATATAAAAAATTTTAAACATCATTGTGATACAATAAAATATACAAATATGATATAAATATATAAATTATCAAAACTAATTTAAATTATTATCGTGATTTTATATGATAAAATTACTCTATCAAATTAACTTATCTCATGGAAAAAAATAAAAATCAAATTGTGATTTAAAAAATGTATAAATTTGTTTTAATAATTCAAAAATTTGAGGGACTAATTTGCCCTTACCCCCTAAGTTAAGGATCAATGAGGACTACTTATGTTTTAAGGAAAGTGGGCAGGCTTGGCACATGAATCGGGTTAACCCCATTCCGCTTAGAGGATCATCAAATTAAATTAGCGGTATTTATGACGAGATCAAAACTTAATTTATTTTTTCTTTAGGTTAAATTATAAGTTTATAGTATTATTTAAAAATTATTTATATATTATTTATAATTAAATTTAAATAATTTTTTATTTTATAAATAATAATTTAGGTTAGATTGATTCGAAGTAAAAAAAATGTTATCTTAATCTAACCTAATATGAGTTAGGTCAAGCAGGTTGTTCGATCATAAAAAGGTCTAAATTAAAGTATCAATTTTTAAAAAATATTTTAACAATTTATTTTAAAAATTATATGTAAAATGAAATGGATTTTTACTTATTTTACATAAAAAATAAAAATATTAATTCCGTGACCAATTTATTTTTATACTAATATATGCGTTAATTTTATATTCATTTTAATAATATTAAATTATAAGAATAATCATTTAATTTTGGATAACTTTCTTTTTATTTATTTTAATCACTCGATTATAAAAAAAATTATGATTTATTCACTAACATTTGATTAAGTGTTTTTTTATCATCTTATATTAGCGTCTTACCTAACTAAATGCTAACAAGAAAAAATGTCACCTCAACGTTGCTGGCATGGTATTAAGATTAATTTCAAAATGTATTAAAAATATTAATTTAAAATTAATTTTTTTTAAAAAAATAATATTAAATTTAAATGAGAAGACTGGGGTTTGGGACTTAGATATGTTAGTGAGCTTTAACACAAGTTTCAATTCAACTAAAATTACTATATAATAATTAAAAATATTTTGATTTAAATATTAATATAAAAATATTTTTATTTTTTATTTTTTTAAAATAATTATTCAGTTTGTTAATTTTAATTTAATTTAAATTTAAATAAAAAAATTTATATCATGATCTAACTTGATTTATATGTCTAAATTTAGATTTTGATGTTTAAGAGTGTCAATCTAGTTTGGTATATGAAATTTTCAAAAATGTGGTTATAATTTTATCACCGGATGAATTATTACATCTTAATTACCTAGCAATTACACGATACAAAAGAAAATAACTAAAATATGAATATAGTATAAAAAAGTAATACGAATATATTAATATATTAAAATTTATATATAATAAATTATTAATATATTAAAATTTATTAAATAAAATATACAAACTTTAATCAAACATAATTATAACATATAATATATAAAAATATAATATGTATACGAATTATCGGATTTAAACATCCATCGAAATTGAATTGCAGATTTCTATTTATACAAAGCCAACATTTTACATTAAAAAGTTTGAACGTTAAGAATTTCCACCACAAGCAAATAATTTCAACAGCTTTTCCACCGTTGAAATCAAACCATGCAAACCACAAACACAACTCAGAACATCAATGGAAACTGAAAACCGATCAAATCCCCACTTTTTTTTAATTTTATTTTTTTTGCAATCCAGGCAGTAAAAATCAAGAACAAGAGTAGCTTTTAAGTTCAAATCTCCATTTTTTTGATGATTTTCTTCAGCTTCTTTTAAGAGCAAAAGCTGAAATGATAATTATAATCATGAGGATGGCACCGGCGATGAAGGAACCCACGACGGCTCCGCTTGCACTCTGACAATAGTCGCCGAATTGCTGACAAATAGGCAGCCAGTTGGTGTTGGGGTTCCCGTTATGAGCCAAATACACGATCGAAGCTGCAGCTGCAGCTGATGCTACTGTTAGACCCGTCATCAACTGCCAACAATGCAGGAAATTAATTAACGAAAAAAAAAAATCGAAAACTGTAAAAGAGCTACCGTAACTGTAATGACTGGCTTTTCAGGATATTTCTCTCGTATGGTATTACCATACATGTTTCGATTTGGTCGTCATTCTCATATACACCCACAGGTTTCATTAGGCTTCGTCATCCAAAGATGTCTCTTCTTTAATTAGAAAAACAATGTAAGGTTTGTCATCGAATCAAGAAAAACACATCATAAAAAAAAAGTGACAAAACTTTATGGGACTTGTGGGCGCATAAAAAGTATAATAGTTTTGACACAATTGTTTTGATGTAAATGTTTGCGGGATAATAATTAAAT
>JBBYHO010000020.1:394331-409486 GCA_038382025.1 Adansonia gregorii | reverse complement strand
TATGATTATAGTGAAGCAAAAAAAAATAAAAAATTTAAAAATTGATTCAAACCTTACTGTTTAATTTGGTTTTAATTCGGTTAATAATTAAATATATTTGGTTCTATTTGATTTTTTATTTATAATTAAAAAATCAATATTATTCAAATTCAATCGTATTCTTCTTTTAATTTTTAAAATATAAAAAATAAATAGTTTACTTATAAATTAGTAAAGAAAACTGTAAATTGCTATAAAAAGATTCTTTCTTAAATTTAAATTGAATGAACAAAGCCGGTGAAATTTGGTTCAAGTCAGTTATAGATGATTTTATTATAAAATAAAAGATTTTTAAAGACGAGATGAGAAGATAATTAAAATAAATTTATATCAAATTTAACAATATCGGAACGAATAACATCTTTAGTTTAATAGTATTGAAACTAATGTCATCTCAAAACTTATCAAAAATTCTGTTTTAAAATATAATTGTTAGAGATGATTTTAAAATAAATTAAAAAATTATATATTAATTGCAATTTTTTTAAAAAAATTGGAACTGAATTTATAATTTTTTTATTCTCAAACTTAAACTTCAGCCTCATTGATACTGGAAAAAATCGAAAAACAAATTTAAAATAAAAAAAACGTTAGTGGGTTAGATATATTTTGTACGAACATTTAAGTTTGCAGATTGGAGTTGTTGCCTGCTGATGCTAACTTCCAACAAATTCATACACAAATGTTCCAAGGAAAAACATTGATTTTGCTGAAGAAGGGATCTCAGCCGTGACCTCAATGGCAATCAACTTTGAAGAGAGATGGAGTTGTTGTGATTAACCTCGTATTGCCTAAAAATGAGTTTTTATATATAAAACAGGTAATACCTCTATCCATTGGGTCATGACTTTAAATTTTTTTAAAATTTGTATTTAAATTTAATTTGAATAACCAATTTTATTATTTAAAAAATATTAACATATTAAAAAATTATTTTTATATTATTATTTATTTTATAATAAAAATTTTAAATAAATTATAATTTAAATTAAATCGAATAAATTCAAACATATAAAAATATTACCTTACACTCAATCTTTGAATAGATTTATTCACAATTTTCTGACATGAAATTGGGATGCTAAAAATCTATTTCTAAGTGCCTTTTTTTTTTTCACTTAAAACGCTGAGATCTTACAATGAATAAAGAAACATAAGAAGTATTTTAGTGTTAAATGTGATCTGCCACTTATGGAAACTTGTGGCCCTTTTGTCACATCCTGTAAATGGTTCAATCTTCTCGTATCGCTAACCTGGTTTAAGCGATACCACCGTTTAAAAATCAGATCCACCGTCAAATTGATCAAACCTCCAATTTATTATTAATACCAACCAATTTGATAAAAACCTTTTTAATTATTTAAAAAAATAATTTTAAAATTAAATAAATATTTAATATAATTTGTAATTAATATAAATACATATTTAATTTAATTATATAATCTTTTAAAAATTCAAATCTCATTAATGAAGAACAAAATTACGACAATAATGCAAGACCATTTTTTTTTTACTAATTTTATTAGATTTTTTTAGGATTTTTATAGTTAAACCAATTCTATATCGGTTCAAAAGTTCACTAATTTAATATACTATATCTGCTCGTTTGCCTAGATAGCTTAGTAGTTCTTAATTTAATCGATTTGATCATCCTATCTGACTTCTAAGTCATTGATCACCAACTCATTGTCATTGAATTCAGTTTAGATGGTGCAACAATCTCACTTCCCTCCAAAAAAGAAATACCATTTCAATCTCAAATCTCCTTGTTTTAATTATATTACATAAATTCTTTATTTTCTTTAAGGCGTTCATATCAAATATATATTCAGATATGGATATGACTCACACAAGATTGTCATTCTCCAAATATATAAAAAATTTAAAAAAACTAACCATACTTATGCCAGACACAAATCTATGTATGAAAAAACTTACTTCAGAAGTTAGCACTTCATAACATCCATATGACATGTTTCCTGTAAGCATTAGACAATACTGCAACCTTGAAACCAATGTTATTTGGACTGAATGTGAGTGTCAGATACATATATGTTTAATTTTTTTAAATATTTTTTTCGTATATTTTAAGAGTACTTAAAAAGTCATAGCTCTATTTTTATATCTAGAAATATATCGGATACAGATATATTTATAAAAAAATGAAAAGTCAGAGCAATTGAAACCTAGTTAGCAACACAATACAATACAATACAATAAAAGAGCAAATTTACCTATATTGCTTCAACTTTTTATTTTTCTTGACGTACCCATATCTGACACATATTTGCACATGAGTGTAGGGATACAATCCTCTAAATACATGAAAAAACTTCAAAAAAAATAAACAGACCTATGTATCTAACATTCTTACCCAAGTCCAAGTAAAATAGCAATTTGCTATCTAGCTGCATTTTTACTAGCTATAATGCATGAAATGTTCTGGCAAGTAAGTGCAAGAGAGATCAAAATTAACCAAAGAACTAGAATATGATTAAACACAGAAATTGATTGAACAGATGATCAATTGAAGAACCAAACAAATATTATGAAGTTACAAGAAGCAGTTCTTCAAACCCAGAAAACAAATAATTCGATGCTAAATTTGATGCATTTACCGAATACAAAGACAAACCACGATGAAGTAATGGCCACTCATTCTTCTAAGACTATATTGCTCCTAACTCTTTATTTCTAAGTATTCATGTATAAAATTCGTGTCTAATGCATATCTAGACGTAGATATATGACTATGATTCTCCAAGGGTCTTCCAAATATATGAAATTTTTTAAAAAAAATTGAAAGCACCTATGTCCAATATATGCATGCATCCGATATTCACATCCAAATCCAAGTAACATAGTTACAAGATTAATATCTACGTGAGGTTAAGGCAACAGAGGTGAAATATACAGATGGTTTATGGAATCTTGAAAAATAACGACAATACGTTTCCAAATATATCTCGAACTAGAAACAAAGGAGCTTACCTGGGACAAACTTGTACAAATAACTTTCAAGATAAATGCTTAACTCAGCAGAAATTTAAACTAGCAAGACGGCCTACTCAGGATCTGGATAAAGGTAGAGCGATGCCTCGCAGCAAGCGGCGATTATTACATATGGTAACAGAACAATCAAACATGTCAACAGGGCCCTGTACGTGTAGATGTATAAGTTCCCCTATGTAGGCATTGAACATCTATGTTGCTTCGATTTTTCATTTTTCTTAAAATACTCATGTTCGGTACATTTTTAACTATGGGTTTGAGGATATGACCCTCTAAAGACCTTCCAAATATATTAAACAAAAACTTAGAAAAAATTGATCAAACTCATATTGGACGCATTCACGTATCTGACACTTACATTTGAATTCGAATAACATAGTTGAACATGCACCAAAGATCAATGTGATGTTTTCCTCAATTAGTCACTTTATCCTTGTTAATAGGCCTCATACATAGCTATGTTGCTCCGCCTTAAAGTACACGTGTCTAACTGGTGCCTATGTCCAACAAATATTCAAACATGGTTAAAGGGATATCTCCAAGGAACCTCCAAATATGTGGAAAACTTAGGGAAAAAAATTGAACATACTCGTATCAGACACATACCCTGTCCAAAACTCACACCGAAGTCCGAAATAAGTACGTAGTATACATGTTATAAGAATCACAAGCTTGAACAATTTGATCAAACCAAATTGAGCACAAATTGCACAAGCTCAGTAGCCACATAAAGTCTTTATCTATGTTGCTCCGACTCTTCATTTTTTTATAAGTATCTGTGTTTGACACCTTATCCGACATATTTGTGGACATACGTATGGGAATATGATCCTTCAAAGACACTCTAAATATAGAAATCTTGGAAAAAATTGAACATACTTGATCGACACTCATACCTGAGTCCGATTAACATAAGTACAAATTGCGTCAGAAAGCAGGTTTGCATCAGCCATTCCTCTCATCATTATTGTACTTGCTCCAAGATTATGGATGATAGAGGACTCATAAATTTGGCTATTTGTCTAAATTTCCATAAAATATAATTAAGTGATAAAAAGAAAGTTGGATGTACTTACAAGAGTTTGGCATTTTTCATCCAAAGTGGTCGATGAAGGCGTTTAGATCGTTTCTTGAAGTGAAAAGCACCGTCTTGCATTGTCGCTCTTTTTTTTTATTTTCCCAATGTTTTCCACCATAATTGTGTGTTATCTGAAAAATTAAATAAAAATAAAAAACTCAGGGCCACATGATCATTTGATATGCTTCCATTCAATGAATAAAAATATGTCAAAATACAGACAATAACAAGCACAAACATTTTTGGAATAGATGCTGAGCTATTGACAGCGTTTTCTCCTTAAAACTAGCCAAACTAGTGATCAAACTAGTATATTGTTTGTAGCTACGCCACTCCAACTTTCTTGAAATACCTGTGCTTGACAGCCATGTCTAATGTATATCTAGACATATGTATCGAGATATGAGCTTCAAAAAATCCTCCAAATACTTGAAAAACTTAAAACATACACGTTGTTGGACACATTTGTATGCCACACTCATACCCAAGTCCGAATAGCATAGGTTCGTAAAGTTGAAAAAACCCCCACATTCCATTAGGGCTACAGATTCAAATATCCAAGACATTACAAACGGACGAATATGGCCTAGGAAGTGGATAGTCAAAAAGAGGAACATGCTTGACTCGGAATGAGCAAGTCAGTTTGCAAACAATCAGCATATCATGACAGGCCCAAGATTATATATATATATATATATATATATATATGTATGTATAGAGAGAGAGAGAGAACAAAAATCCAACAGAGGAACAGAAAATGAAGTTTCCAGCTAATGCAAGATAGTTGCCTCACCCACTTCACCTCTAACATGATTGAGAATATCTGCACTTGGATTACTGGAGAAAAGCTCCATTTGTTGCTGCACCACCCACGAGAACTCATCGTTCGTCGCATATGCCGGTACATAATAAGCCACTCTGCCATAGTTTTTCATGAACCTAATACGAATATCCTCCAAGTAAAAAAGCGGAATTCTCCATGCATCGAAGCACAATAATGAACAGTGACTCGTAAAGATAATCATATCTTTCTTTTACATTTTAGAAAAGAGGGAAAATAACCTATCCAACAAGGAGACACGTTTGAACATGAGAAATTCAAACAAAAAAGAACATTATCCAAGAAAAATTAGACACCAAAAGCTAAAGTTGCTACGGCTCTTCATTTTTCCTTAAGTATCCATATCTGACACCAATATCCGACATATTTTTGGACATTGGTATGGGAATATGACCCTCCAAATACTCTCCAAATACATAGAATAACTTTAAAAAATTGAACATATCTGTGTAGGACACATACCTGTATACAACGCTCATACTGGAGTCAAAGTAACATGGACAAAAAGTTAAGTAATCCAGAGTAATGAAACTTCTGAGAAGCATCAAGAACAATTGGAATTGGAACATGAAACAGAAACTATTATATGTAATGAAACAAAAAAAAAGGATAAAATAAAATAGAATAGCATAATACATTATCTTTCCATTCCGGAAAAAAGGACTAAGAAAAGTTCTCAAACATCTGCAAACAAAGGGAAGGGGACAATTTTTAAAGGAACATAGATTGCTTATTCTTAAGAGAATATTCCAACATTAGCTTCAAATTGAAACTATCGACTATGTTAATTATATCTAATCCGGAACCTAAGGTGTCGGAAATAAATACATGAGCGTACTTGAATAACTTCAGTAATTTTTAACAGTAAAGAAAAGCTGTGTGTGATTAATATCTTCATAAATTAAAGCTTTTAAATAGATCTAACAATTCAAGTATCCATATATGTTTGTGTATTTTATTGTGTCATTATAGTTTTTTAAGGTATTTTATATTTATTAAATTTTGATACATTAAGAATTTGTATTATGTAGATTTAAGATTTTGAGATTAGTGTACTTGTGTCATGTTGGTATTATGTGTAATCGCATTGTGTCCAATATTATCACATCTAGCTTTAAGGCTATGTTGCTCGGACTCTTCGTTTTTCTCGAAATACCTATTCCCGACACATATTTGAATATAGGTAAAGAAATATGACCCTCTAAGCACCCTTCCAGCACATAGAAAAACTTAAGAAAAATTGAACATACTGTGTCGAACACATACCATATCCGACACTCACACCCGAACTCGAATAACATAGCTTTAAGGTCGGTAGAATTAACTTTCTGAAAAAAAGTATATATTTAACTTATTTTGCTAAACTCAGGTGACAATTATGATCCCTTACCTACTAATTAAGTAACATAAACTAAGACTTTCATCTCATGCTGATGAATTGCTACCAAATAAATTCTTGAATTTTCCTGAATTCCGTGAAGTATTTTCAAACCAATGTTAAATTACATGAAACTTATCTTGGCAATACTATTCTACAAGAAAGCAAGCTATAAGTTCTAGAAAAATAAAATAAGGGTTAATATATCAATTACTCCCTGAATTACACTGCATTTAATAATCTGGTGCCTAAAAAAATTCACAATTAGGTACGTAAGCTTTAATTTCAGTACATACATTAGCTCAAGGTTTAACCGTACGTTTCAATTTTTTCTAATTAATAGAATCGTGACATATTACATGTCAGCATGTAAGAAATTTTTTATTTTTTATTTATTTTTTAATTTAAAATATTCAAAATTGTTGACATGGCATCATGTCACAATATTATTTGCAAGAAAAAAAAATGACACACTAGCATCCTTATTTTGGATTAATGCGTGTAACGGAAGTAAAATTTAAGTATTTAATTATAAATTTTTGTAAATACTAAATGGTGAAATGAGATATAATTTGATACCAATTTGTATATTAACGCATAAAATAAATTAAAATGAAGCCTGCATTTCAAGTCATAGACGTTAAATCCCTAAACTTCTTCAATTTGTCAACCTAAATATTTGGACTTGTAAATGAAGCTAAAAATTTTTAGAATTTCAGAAATAATGAAGAAAGAAATGTAGAAAGAAGTGAAAGGAAACGTACTTCCAAAGGTATCGTTAGCCATACAGAGGAAACTGAGGCCATCCGATCTAAGTATATGAACGATACAACGATCCTGCAAGAAGCAGAGTCTTGAATCGGCCTCTTCCGGGAGTTTCTCGAGGATCCCTCGTGCCACCACTCCAGTGTTCCCGGTCACGGCACTGAAATCCACCATAACCACCATGCCTCAAGCCACCACCGCGTAAAGAATCACCATCAAGAATTTTTTTTTTGTCTCTTTATTAGCTTCGAAGCTCATTGGATTGCGAAGCCGGCATGGAGGATCGATGTGGCGATTTGTTTTGGGGTTCGAACGATGTTTGTAAATGGTGTAAAAAAAAATTACTAAAAATCAGCAAATTGAAATTTTTATTATATATATTTTTAAAAAGATATTAAATATAGCTAAAAAATTAATAAAAATATTTAGTTGATTTAATAGTAAATCTTTTAACATAAAATTAATATGTTTAATAAAGCGTTAAATTTTTATCTATTATAAATAAAATTTTTTAAAAAGATACAAAATTTATATATCCATTTTATTCAAATTTTCATCGAATATGCTTTAACATATCCTTGAATTAATATATTATACCAATTGAATTAATTACATAAATTATTTTTATATTTTATTATTTTTTAAATTAAATATTTAAAAAAAATTATCTAAATAAATATTTATATTATAATTTTATTAAATATATAAATATTTCGAACTAACATAATTTAATAAATACTGAGATGATATTTATCGTCTACTCTAATTATGATATATAATTTTGTATTTAATAAAATTTTAAAAATTTACTTAAATCAAAATTCTACTCAAACACTCAATTGAAAAAAGTAACCGTACAAGGACCAGTTTGTACTTAACCCATTTTTAATCGTTGAATTTTTTTTTTTTCACCGTTAGATCCAGTAAAGTTTTTTGGGTATAGTATAGTACTTGTCACAGTACTTATCTTATCCTCTTTCATTTGAAAAACTAATATGGTAATTTTGGATGCAATTCATTGCACGAAATAGATATAATAAAAAATAATTAAAATATATGATCAAATATGAGTAAATATATAAATAATTAAATTTAATATAAATATAAAAATATATTAAAATTTATATATTATAAATTAATAAAATATTAAAATTTTTTATATAAATATATAATGTTCAAAATACAATTATGATATATAAAAATACGTAAACATAAATTAAGTACATAAAATTTGCTTATTTTTTATATTCGAGATTATCAAAGTTCGATTCATGATCCAAAGAACGAAAATTCGACACAAAACATTGGTAAAATTTTCAAAATAGGTATTCCCAAACTAGGTTGGGTTCCCGTTTAAAATTTATTTCATTCTTTACTCGTACTTAAATATAACTCAATCTATCGATAAATCTAAATTTTTATTAAAAAAATTAAAATATATATTTTATAATTAAATTTAAATAAAAATAATTTTTATTAAAACAAAATAAATTAAAAAAAAAAAAGCACCCCGTCTTGCTTGACGGGCTTCTTGATCATTGTCTAATTTTCAAGTATTAATTTGATAAGGAGAATAAATCCTAATCCATCTTTAAAAAAAAAAAAGGAAACCAATGGCCAAATTGTGGAATTCTCTAATTTCCCACTTCTAAAACCCTAGTCCAGTAGACAAAAGCCAAAGCTTTAAGCTTTCATCCCGCCATTTGGAAAGCATTCTTCCTTTCATTCTATCGGCGCTTTTGATCCTCACATCTTCGGCCATCTTTGAATCATGGTAGGTAAATTCATTAGATTATTGAATATAAATATTTTTATATTTAAAAAAGTTTCTTTGATATATTTTGGGCTTGCGATCTTAATTATTTGAAACTATATGAAGAAGCTTTAGATATTCAATTTTGATGCATTTGACTTGAATAGTTTGTTGGGTTGCTGAGAAAACGAGAGAAAGTTAGCTTTTTTTATGTCTGTTTTAGCTCATTCCGATTAGTTTGATAACTGGGAAAAATGGAATGAAAGATGAGTAGCTGGCGGAGATTTGTCTTTAGATATTCATTTTGATGCATTTGACATGGGGAAGTCTGTTCCATTGCCGAGAAAACGAGAGAAAGATGGCTTTTTTTTTAATGTCTGTTTTAGCTTATTCCGATCAGTTCGATAACTGGGAAAAAATGGACTGAAAAGTGAGGAGCTCGGCGGAGATTTAGCTTGAGATATTCATTTTGATGCATTTGACTTGGAAAAAAAGTCTGTTTGCTTGCCAAGAAAACGAGAGAAAGATGCCTTTTTTTGTGCCTGTTTTAGCTTATTCCGATCAGTTTGATAACGGGGAAAAAAATGGAATGAAAAGTGAAGAGCTCGTGGAGTATGCTGGCCCCTTTTTTTCTTAATCGAACAAAACTCTTGATTTTGGGATCAATAGCTTAAAAAACTGGAGAAAGTTAAAATGAAATGTATCCCATTGATGCTTAGAGCTGTGTAATAGGTTGATTTTTCTTTATCATATATCATTGCTGATTAGATCCTTATTGAGCTCTTCTGATTTAACCGTGATTAGACTTGTCAATATTAGACAAGACATGAACATAACATTGAAAAATAACTAGAATACGTAAAAATAAAATGACATGAATACATGGTTGTCTCAAAATCTATTAATTAATAGGAATTCAACGTATCAAAGTTTATGCTTTACATAAACTCCTTTTGTAGTCGAATTTTTCGTTGTTTGCATCTTTAGGAGAAAGTTTAGGGAGCCAAAGGAAGAGACTTTGAAGCTTGGGCCTAGTGTTCATAAAGGAGAGCATGTTTTCGGTGTTGCCCTTATTTTTGCATCGGTTAACGGCACTTTCATTGTAAGTTATACAGTCTTTCAATTCTGAAGAAGAGAATTCTTTTTAATTGATAATATGTATTACTTGCGATTTCACTATAATATTTTAAGCTTAGCATTCTAATAAGTTTCTTTTTCTTTTGGTATTTTGATAATGCCAGCATATAACTGATTTGTCTGGAAGAGAAACTTACAGGTAAGCCGATACCAGAATTGCAGTTCTAAACATATCATGTGGTTGCCCGTTTTATCATTTTTCTTGGAAGGGGGTAATTTGAAGTATCAACTTGGCAAAATTAAACTTTGGAGTTAAGATGCTACTAAGATCATATTGGCTAATAAATGGTAATGGCTTATCATTGTTATTGCCTATGTTACTCAGACTCGAGTGTCATTGTCTGACACAGGTATATTAAGTTTTTTTTCTAAGCTTTTCCATTTATTTGGAGGTCACATCCCCATACTTATTTGAAAATCTGTTAAAAACAGTGTTTTGAGAAAAATGGAGAGTTAGAGCCATGTAGGTTATCGCCGGAGGAGAAATTCTTGTGTAGCTACCTTTCTTTGTTTAAGATAATTGGTATTTGTCTCCGGATTGGACCGGCTTATCTATCATGGTGATAGTGAGCATCTCCAAGATAGTAACTAGATTTCCTGGGAATGGTTTTTTTCCTTTGAAAATATATCTCTTTTGTCGTGGGAAAAGGAGAGGGAAAGTTGTGTATCAATGAAATACCGTTGTGTTTGGTTACAATCTCAACACTCTTCATTGTTGAAGCATTTTTTTTCCCCTTTTTCTTAAGATTGAGGTCGAGATTCTTGATTAAATTCAAGTGGCATGAAGGAGAAAGCTGACAAGGATGAATCTTCACCTTACGCGGCCATGCTCGCAGCACAAGATGTTACTCAGAGAGGCAAGGTCATATACTGTTCCTTTTTTATCTGTCACAAATAACCTGAAATTTTCACTTTACGTAACAATACATTACAATGTTTAAAAAATTGGATCGAAAGTTAAACCAATAAGACCTCCTTATCATTGGTTTAACTGGTTCGATTGGTTAAACTAGATTGTTTTATTAAAAACGAATTTAAATATTAAATAAATATTAAGTAGAATCAATACTTGATGGTACGGTCGACTTGTGGATTTGGTCTGGTTTTTTCAATGGGGATACATTAACTTGTTACTAGAAGACGTACAAGATCTAGCATTACTTTCTGATTTATGTCGGCGTTGGTAAATTGCAATTTTTTTTAAACACCGAACAGGAACTGGGAATCACTGCTCTTCACATCAAATTACGAGCTAGAGGAGGGAACAAAACCATGACCTCTGGTCCAGGAGCTCAATCTGCTTACAGGGCTTTTGCACGCTGCGGGATGAAGATTGACCGTATTGGGAGGTCATTTTTTCTTAAACAACTACTTGGAAACTGGAAAATATTTTAAAATGCTGAGAAACAATCTTCTTTTGCATATTACCGTCAAAAGTCTTAACACTTTTACTCGATTTCTCCCGGAGGATGTGACTCCTATTCCGATCAACAGCACTCCCAGAAAGGGTGATAGACGAGGGAGAAGGCCGTAAATTAGAACCGTCTATTCCAGCAATCTACCCTTCGCCTGAATTGCCGTTGGGTTGGTTTAATGCGTAGAGTGAAAGAAATTTGTAATTGTGAATGCAACATATGCTATTATGATCATTGCGATCATATAATTTTTTTTCTCTTTTTAATTATGCACAACTTACTTTAAAACAAAATAATTATAATATTAAAATTTTTTAATGATTTTTAAAATAGTTTGACACTTTAGGAGCTTTTATTTATAAAGTAAAATTTTTATTGTGAGTTGTCAATTGAATATATATTTATATATATGTATGCATATGTATGCACATATGTATGTGTGTATATATATATATATATATGTTAGGAGTTTAATCATTTTAGATGCTAGCTACACTTTCATAATGGTGACTATCGACGACAGAATCGAATTTTTATTATCTTATTGGACTAAGAGTAATCAAGCGTTTGACTTTGGCAAAAGATTTAAATAGTAGATAAAATAATATTATGGTTGTTGTGTTACGGTTTTTAGTTGATTCATAACAATTAAATTTATGACTTAAAACCATTTGTTTTATTTTAAATATTAAATGGGCATTTAGTTTTAATTTGTTTAAGTGCCAAGATATTCATCTATGTTTTAAGATTTGTTTGATATTTGAGATTGTTTAAACAAAAATATTTAAGCTTGGCAATTGAATTTAAGCAAAAAATGGATTGTCTTGCTTTTCACATCCAAAGTTTAAGCTTGTACCGATAAGATTTTTTTTAATTATATACAATATTATTTTACGACTCATATCATATAAACATTATATATATAATATTATATTATAAATATTAAAATATATCAAGTGCATATTTAAAATTTTAATAAAAAATAAAATTTAAAATTACTAAAAATTCAGTAAAAAATTAAAAAGTATAAATAAATTCCAGTAAAATATATTTCAAATTAAACTTATATATGTATAATAATTCTGTAAGTGGTCCTAACATGCAACTAGTGAGTGGACGAGGAGATAGAATAAAATCATAATGTTGCCAACTACCTTTTTTTATGAATATAGAAATGAAATATATTATCATACGCTGCTTTTTTCTGATGGAAATCATTCTGCGGATTTATTCTAAGCAAGTTGTGACATCTAAAATGACTTGACAATAGACTTGAAAGGTGTTCATTGCTCGGACGGTAAATTTTTTTTTTTTTTATTTTTACAATTCAAAAATTTATATTATTATTAAAAATAATATAAAAAAAATTAAAAATTATATTTTATATCAATATTTATAATTAAATTTAAATAAAATTTTTTATTACATAAAAAATAATTTAATTGAATCAAACTAATTAAAAATCTAAAAATTGTTGTTCGAATCATATTTAATATAAATTAAACTTATTAAATCGAATAACAAATAAATTATATGATCAACTCATAAAATTAAATCGAATTAATTTAAAATAAAATAAAATAAATTTTACCTAAATTCGATGCAATCGTTGGGCCCATTAGATTGAAGGCATTATCTACCTTACCAGCAGGTCGGGTTTAGATTTGAACGAAGAAAGAGATAATGGTTTGCAAGCGAGCTAAGCTTAGCCCAGATATTTTCATTTGGTGAGATTTTGAATCATGAAGACAGGCTTCCAAATCAAATTCTTCAGCTTGAAACAGCTGGGACTACTCTTTTTTTTGTTGCTTTTCTTTCGGCTTCAACTTCATCTTCTTCTTGCAGTTCCTCAAAACTCCATGGTTGCTGCGGTTGCAGGTGCTCTTCAGTTGCTTGCTTTTAGTTTTCAATCAATGTTCTTTAATTTTCTGCTGTTGATTCAACGATAAAATCATTCATTGTTATCAGCATTAAACATTTACTTATATTTGGTACTCACTTGTGAATCCAATCGATATAAGATAAATTCATATTCAACACTTATCTTCAAATCCGAATAAAATAATTTTTTTATCAAATTTGATTTAATTTAAAGTTAATTAGGTGAAAAATTCCCTTTCTAACTTATTCTGATCACGAAGACAATATTGGTAGAGAATCGAATGTTAAAAGATGAGGCGAACATGACTAAAGCAGTAGAGAGTGGTGGTGGTGGCGCCAGTGGCGGCGGAGGAGGAGGAGGAGTAGAATATGGCAGCGCAGGCGTTGGTGGTGGAGGGACGACAAGGTCAACCAATAGGGGAGGCGGAGCTTTGATCCCTGTTTATGCTGCAGGCAGTGCAGCGAAACGTAACCATTATCATCATCACCATGGGTCTAGCGATGGCACCGTTAGCTGCATTGGCTCGAGTTGCTTGGTTTTAATCCTCTTCACCTCTTTCCTCTTTGTACATTCGATGTAGCATCTGATTTTTTCTTTTAATTTTTGTTTTAAAATAAAATTAAACAGTCACGAGCTTTCTTTTAGCTTATTTCAAAACATTTCAACTTTTACGGAAAATTTAAGATAAATAATTTTTAAGAGTTAAATTATCATATAATATTTGTTTTTTTAATTATTTTTCATAAAGGTTTATTTTTAATTTATAAATTAAAAAGGAAAACCCAAACAAGCTTATATTAAATTTTCTGAAGGTGGAGATAATATTAGGTTGTTAATCTTATCTATGTAGATTAAATAAAGTTAATTTTTTTTTTATTTCTTTAGTATAAATTAAATAAAGTTAATTCTTGTATCTATTCTTTTATATTTTATATAGATCAAATAAACTCATCTTTATATCTTATCTTTTATATACTATATTCTATATATTTTTAATTGATTGCTAATGAAACTTCACAAGTTTAAATACAAAAAAGTTAACTTCTTTACAAAAATGCGATATCAATATCTTCCTCTATTCAGCTTATGGCCTGTTTTATATAAGAAAAGGAGGAAGGTTTTTTTTATTTAGTGTGCTTAATGTGAATCATATTAATATTATATTTATATTGTATTTTACATAAAGAGAAGATAATTAGAGGTATTCATATACTAGGTTAAATCAAAATTAGAAAAATTTTATTTTTTTCTTTAGTTTGAGCCGATCCGAAAGTCATTTCATTGTTTAAAATAATATTAAAATTTAATTTTATATTAATATTTTTAATTAAATTTAAATAAAAATTTATCATTATATAATCAAAAATTTAATTTGAATTGACTTAAAATACAAAAAAAAAAATATCTAAGCTTGACCCCTTGCGAATAAAGCTTATCAAATCAAATAAATTATTCAACCTATAAATATGCCTAAAGACAACTCTTTAAACAAAATAAATATACTACCTTTCTTTTAAAATATAATATTTTCTATTGTTTTTAAGATCAGTGTAGAATTTGATATTGTTTTGTTAACAAAAGCGTGTGTGTATATATATATATATATATATATATTACTTTGGACTTTCAAAACTCCTTCCTTCCACCATTCTAGGAATAAGCCAGTTGAGACTAGAATTGTCAAATTCATTTTCACTCTTACTTTTATATAGACGAAAATATTTATTTATATAAATATCGATTATATTTATAATCATTTTATAATATTTCACTCATTCTTTTATTAATAATTTTTAATTTGATATTATAAAAAATATATTAATATTTATTTACAAATATAATTTTATTATATATA
>JBBYHO010000020.1:372994-385249 GCA_038382025.1 Adansonia gregorii | reverse complement strand
TTGTGAGCAGAGTATATTAACTAGGCGGATAACTTAATTCTTTGATAGGTCTACGACTAAAGAGTTTTTTTTTTTTTTAATCGCTCTTTCTTTCTTCCCATTACATCTTCTCCCATGCCATGTTTTGGCAGTATCAGAACTTGAAATGTTCTATTTCAATGTCATTCACGTTCATTAAAAAATTTTTAATACTATTTTATTTCACCAAAAATTGTTTGATAAATTATTGGTGAAATTTTAAATTCTATTGATGTTAAAAGTTGTCACACATCTCTTTAAAATATACTTCCGGATATCAACAAAATTAATGTGATTAAAAGATATATAATAATATTTTAATTTATTTATAAAATTTAAAAATTTCATCAATCATGTGTAAAATAATATATATTTTTTAATTTTAAGGGAAGAAGTTATTGTTTTAGTGGTATCATAATATCATAAACCTGTCTATGTAGAATCAATAAATGAATAGAACTTAATCGAATATGAATTAAATATTAACTTGTAAATTTCAAATCGAGTTTCGGGTTGATTTCATTAGTTCGGTGGAATCAATCCATTTCTACAATCAAGATGGTGGATGGGCTTCCTTCTGTACATCCAATCCAAAACCGGGCCCATTTGAAAAACCCTCCTTATGGCAAGCACCAAGGCCTAAATCACCTTTTTCGGAAGAAATTTTACCCTTCAATCTTCACCGCTTTAGCTGCTCGGTAAGCGACTTCTCTCTCCATATTTGCTTTTGTCTTCTTCTTGTTGCAAATCATTTCTCCTTATTCTTAGATGGTTTAAATCGAAGTGATGGGCATTTTTTTTAGATTTAAAATGATTTGCTTATTTATATTCCAATATAATCCGAATATAGTGTAATGCTCGGTTCAATCCTTACAGGTTTATTATAGGATTAATGAAATGAACCCATAAATGAAAAAAAAAAAAATCTGATTTTTAGTTGAAAATGCATATTAATGATGATTCATTGGGTCATTCGAACGTTTTGGACTTAGAATCTTAAGTGGTTTAATCAATTGAGGTCTTTGAGGCTTCAAGGTTTTCTTTGTTTGAGGGCTCTATGTCGATACCTTCATTTTTGAAGTTGATGTGATTTTCATGTGTTATAAATCATGGTTATTGTAGTTTTAATTTGACCAATTATCTATCTTTGCCTCGAAAGGAGCTTGGATTGACTTTGGCGATGATATTGGATAATTGGTTCTATATTATTTGGTCACTTGATTGTGTTTTTGCAGGTTTTGTGGTTGAAATCCTAACTATGCCAACCAGAATGGCCGCTCGATACATATCTCGTAGATTCTCGAGTGGTGGGAGAATACTCAGTGAGGAGGAAAAGGCTGCGGAAAATGTTTACATCAAGGTATACTTTCTTTTCAGACTGTTTTCATTTACCACTTGCACACAAATACATTTGTTTTGGTGTGAGCTCAGGGTTCAGAGTTCATGTTAACATTTCGATAAAACAATTTCTTTAAACTACTTTCAATTTCTTTGTTTCCTATAGATTGTAATTTGTATTATTTTTCCTTTAAAAAAAACAAAAACTGTGTCTTTCCTACAAGGGTTTTGTTTTTTTAAGCCTATCAATTGTTTTTCCTTTTGCTAGCATTTTTTTAATTCAACTTGGGGTTATCCATAAGTTCTTATTGCTCATCTAAGTTGCTAAGACTTGGTTGTGAGCGTCAGATATAAGTATGTGTCCGATGCGGATATATTCAATGTTTTTGAAAAGATTTTCCATGAATTTGGAGGGTCTTAGGAGGGTCATATCCCTATGCCCATGTCCGGATATGCGTGCAGACATGGGTTCTTCAAGAACAATGAAGAGTTGGAACAACATAGTTGCTCACAATGATTTTCTAGGAGAAGGGTACACTGTAAGTTTCAAAGCTTTGGATGAAAAGGACTGGGTCAACCATTTTTGGCTGAGTGGTGACGAGGGATATCTAAGGATCTTGACATTCTAACATGTTGGTCTATTATCGCGGTTTTTATGGTTTTGAAGATTGAAATTTTCGGACACATTCAAATTCCACCAATTGTGCTATTTGGGTCGTTCTGGTGGCTAACATATTTGATAACATTTTAGTGTATTTTTGAAAAAAACAGACATGCATCCATAAATTCTTTTCTTCCGTTGTCTTTAAGTTTCGTAATGTGGGTTGTATGTGATTTTATTTAACATTGATTCTTTGCCTCTGATATGGCTTAACCCTTCGACTTATGGATGATAATTTTGTTGCTGATTACATAATCTGGTTCTATTTAACGATGATTCTATTTTTATGATTATTGGGGAGCTTGTAGGTCTATCTCTATGTTACTCAAACTCAAGTATGAGTGTCGGATACGGATATGTATCCAACCAAGTTATGTTTAGTTTTTTCTAAGTCTAGGGTCATATTCTTGTATGTTTGAAATATGTTGGACATGGGAGTTGAACATGGTCACTTCAAGAAAAATGAAGCGTTGGAGCAATATAATCCTTTAGAATGCTTTTTCTTACTCTCTTGCAAACAGCAGGGGTTCAAGTGGTTTTTCTCTTTCCTTTCGTTTTTCTTCCCTGCATTGCACTGACGGTAGTAAAAAAAACTATGCCATCATTCGTTGATTATTGCGGGCTCCTTACCTCTCGTCTTTTCTTTCATCTGAGTCTTATTAGTTTGCATTTTGGAGGGCATACATTGCTCCCTTGAGCATTGTATATATGTTATTTATTTATGTTATGTATCTTAGAAGTTTGTACCTATGTCACACGGTTTCTTCATTTTCCCTAAAGTACTCGTGTCCGACACCTAAGTCATACACATTTTCAAACAAGGGTAGGGAGATACGATCCTTCAAATCTACGTAAAAACTTAGAGAAAATCGAGCATACATATGTCAGACACACGCCTATACCCGACACTTCCAAGTAACATAGGTCTGTGTAAGTGAACGTTTGTCTCTATATATTGCAAAAGTTGATTATCTTTCTCTGTCTCCTCTGCTTTACCATGGAGTGTGCCACTCTTTTGACCTATTCTTATGATCCAGATTCAGCAAAACGTCTTACACGACAGCGTAAACCTCATGCTTGTCTGTTATGATTTGTTAATGTACTAACATAAAGTTGTATTATTGCAGAAAATTGAGCAAGAGAAATTGGAGAAACTTGCACGCAAGGTATGCTTGTATCATTTTTATCTCGATCTATTTTGACCGATAACTCATAGAAAGTGGATTATAGCTTAAAAAGGGTTTTTTTTATTCAAGTAATACGTATTGGGTCAAACCTTTTATTCCCATAAAAGATATTATACAACAGCTGATACTAGATGCACAAAACACTTGCTACCATCCATGCTTATCTATGTGACTTGGACTCAAGTGTGAGTGTTGGATGTTGTTATGTGTTTAAAATGGGTATATTCAATTTTTTTAACAGTGAGTGTTGGACTCAAGTGTGGGTGTTGGATGTTGTTATGTGTTTAAAACGGGTATATGCTTATCTATGTACTATGCATGCTCTATGTTGCTTAGATTGAACAGTGAATGTCGGATGCAGGATGCAGGTATGTATCCAACACGGGTATATTCAATTTTTTTAAAGTTTTTTTGCCATATATTTGATCATATCTCTATATCCATATTAGAATATGTGTCCTGACACTGGTGTCGGACATGGGGTACTTGAAGGAAAATGAAGAGTCGGATTAACATAGGTTTTACTCTTATGTCATGAAATTTATATTAGCTGCCAATGTCCTTACGGCAGTTAAAGTTGATGCCAATTTTTTCTATGGAGTAGTTGTAGTGCAACGAAGATAGAACTTGTTCGATATGAAATCTTTTATGCTAGATTATGGTGAAGAACTAGGTCATGTTATAGTTTAATGGATTGAGGTGTTTGTTAGCTATGTTGCTTGGACTCGGGGAGAGTATTGGATACGGATATGTGTCCAATATGGGTATGCTCATTTTTTTTAGTTTTTCCATATATGCCGGATCGTACTCCTATACCATGTCCAAAAATGTGTTGAACACGGGTACTTCAATGAAACTGAAGAGTCGGAGTAAAATAGTTTGTTAGTTATTGTTTTTCCTTTTTCAATTGTGATACACATCCACGCTTAAATGCATAAAACTCGAGTTATTTGTGTAAAAAATAAGTGTCCAAAGTATTCAAGGAATTGTGGGAAATATTCAGGGACCCAAACTGGATGAGAAAACAGATGCAGCTGGTTCAGGTGGTTCTGCAACCGATGCTAAGCCTACTAGCTCGACATCAACATCAGGAGCATCGGCCGAGAAAGTATCAACCGATAAGTATCGGAACTATGGAGTTCTTGCCGGTGTTATAACCTTTGCCGGTGCGCTGGGATGGTATCTCAAATCTGAAGTTAAGAAGCAAGAAATTCAGGACTGAGGTTATTAATGCAATGCCAATGGCATGAATTGAGTTTACCCTCCCAACTCTTGGTTGAAAAAATAAATCAAACATTTTTGTAAACAGTTTTATGTTGTTTCTTGTATGTGATATTGTTTCCTCAAAATATGGCTTAAATTGGTACTTTTTCATGTTTATTTTCTCTGGGCTGATATGGATCTAGACCTGATCATGATTGATTGGGTTGTAGTCGGAATTTCTTTTTTTTTCAAATTTCTTACCTAGCTCGGGTCATATATTTGTTTTAGTGTTTAAAAATATTAAAATATTAATTTTTATTAATAATTATATATTTTTATAATTAAACTTAAGTAAAATTTTTTATATGAATAGTGATTCAAGATACTTTAGGGCAGATTGAATCACTAAATTTTATTATAGCCGTGCTTAATCTAATATTTTTCAGACGGGATGATTGGCTCTTGAACGAATCCATATAGATTGCAATGAACATTCGTACAATCCAGTGGAAAGAGTTTTCATTGCACTCGAGGCTGTTTGTATAACTGGCTTGGGTTTCGGTCAAAATGTTTGAATTCTTTTTGTTTAAGTTTTAGTCTGATTTAATTTGAATTATTTTAAATTTAAATTAAATTAAATTTAAAAATTTATTTTATTATTTATTATATTATTAAAATATTATTTTATATTTTTATAAATAAATTAAAATAAAAAAATATTTTTATTATTACGCAATGATTTTGATCGAATCATTTGAACCTGTACTCTTGGCCTTTGCCCTAATTAAAATTTAGTTAATATATAAAAGTTCCAGGAGTAAAGTCATTTAAGTCAGAGCTTAAATTAAAATTAAAATTAGTAGTAAAAATTCTTATACAGAAAAGGAAAAATCGTTACGTCATCATTCAAATTCTAACGTGGTATATTCTCAGTTTCTTATTGGCTATCTCCACGAGCATCAGTTTTGCTAACATACGCCCGGCGGCACTCATTCTTTCTCCCTTTCAGCACTAGCGAAACGATCGCATTATTTTCCGACAAAATTAAAAAAAAAAAAAGAGAAAAAAAAAGGCATGGCGGTTCGTGCGACAGTGTCACGGTTCCCGATTGACTCGTATGCGCAAGAAGCTTCCGGAGTTCCTTGGGGATTAACCGTAACGCCTTTTTCCGCCAAAGACGAGAACGGTCAAGCGCCGGTATATGGATCGGACGGTCATCTTTTACCTCGCTGCGAGAATTGCTACGCCTACTTTAACACCTATTGCGAGCTCGATCAATGGGCCTGGAATTGCTCCCTTTGCGGCACACTCAACGGCCTCTCTTCTCAAGCCATCGCTAGATACTCTCATCCTCAGTCATGTGCCGAAATGATGTCGTCTTTTATCGATCTCGAGTTGCCTTGTAAGATGTTATTTGGTTGCTGAGGAAAGGGGTGAAGAAAGCAAGGGACAATGAAAGTTTTCTTTTTTATATATTAACTCAATTTGATTTTTCTTATTTCTGTGCAGTGGAAGGATCCGAGGAGGAAATGTTGCATGCTCGTCCGGTGTATGTTGCGGCCATTGATTTGTCATGTGAGATCTTCGGTTACTCCGTTAGATTTTCATTTTGGTGTTATTAGTTTTAATTGTTTTTTGTTATATGTTGCGATTGTTTTTGTTTGAATTTCAATTAGATTCATTATTGGTGCTGAATTTTAAGGGTAAAAAAGGATTTTTGGTTGAGATTGTGGTTTTTTACTTCTTTCAGACAAGTCTGTGTGGATGGAATTTCTTGAGTTGGATAGTCTCGAATGATCAAAATAATTACAGGAGTTGAAGTATCGGATTTGACTATTATATAGTTAAGACCAATTCAAGATGGAAAAGTACAAGATTTTATAAGAAACTGAAAAAGGCTCTGAATGCAGCTGTTATTAGGGACAAAGTGTTAAAGAACATTTTACATTCTCTGATATTACTCATGTTTGTGTCTATTATGCATGTTTTTCTTATACTAGTTCTTAGTTCTTGATCCTTGTGCTTAGCATGCGGCTCCTCCATGTATGCATGATGGTTGTCCATGGTCGTTTCTATGCCCCATCAACCACATTTTGCCACATGATATATAAGGTAAAAAAAAAAAAAAAAGAGAGTGACACATGGCAAAATATGATTAATGGGGTATGGAAAGGGACACGAAGAAGGGGCAGAAGATATCCATTCAACATGATTAAGGGGCATTGAGTAGTTGTTGATAGTTAAGTTAATGTTATCAAAGATTGCTTTTGTGTAATCTGCTTATTATACATTTCATGTCAGTTTCCCCCTAATGTTTGAAAAAAGGTGGGAGAAAATATGAGTGTTTCTGTTGCTTGTAGTAGGATGTTCTGAAAAAAGCACTGAATTAAAATGTAGCTGATCTTTAACTCAGGTCTTCACTTAATATTTTAGCAGATATCATGCATGATTGCTGCCTCTTATATTCATGTTTCTATACTTTAATCTACATAGGCTTATATAAGTTTATTTTCCATTTGCAGCTTCTGAAGAATTTTTGGAGCTTACTAAGAGTGCACTGCAGGCAGCATTGGAAGGTTCTTTATTGCTGGATAAAATGATTCATTGATATTGTTTATTCTTGATTTTTGTTCTTTGGAGGTTAATTCTTTCCTTCATTTTCATTTCTATTGCAGCTCTTGCTCCTGAGTCCCTTTTTGGCCTTGCCACTTTCAGCCACAAATTAGGGTTATATGATGTTCAGGGGCCTATACCTGTTGTAAAGAATGTTTTTATCCCTCAAGATGCAGAGGGCACCTTGCCAATTGAGCTCGAAGATGTCATGCCTTTGTTACAATTCCTGGCTCCAGTATGCAATCTTGATTATTGCTTTCTTTATTTTTGACCTCCGCCATTCATGGAACTTACGGACCGTTTGATTTGCTGAATGGAAATGTTATTCTAAGAATAGAATTGGGAGGAAAGGGGGAGATATATATATATATTCGTATCTGGGTCGAGTCTTTTACTTAAAATATTGTTGTCTGGCTTGTTTATATTATACAAACCCAGTATGTAATTTAATATTTACTGGTCTTCTTAAAATCAATAACCTATACAGGTTGAAACTTGTAAGGACCGTATCACATCTGCACTTGAAACTCTCAGACCAACTACTTCATGGGAGAGAACCCCAGGGACAGGTCAAGGGTTAGATGGCGTGTTGATGGGTGGTCGAGGTTTTGGTGCGGCAATGGAAGCTCTTTGCAATTACCTTGGTTCAGAATATGGGAATACATTTGCATTAGGTGTGTATGATAAGCACAGAGGTTCTTCTGATATGCAAATGTCGTTATCCTTGGCATCATAAATGTCTATATAATGTGATACTGTTATTTTCCTTTTACATAAACTGCAGCTAGAGTTTTTGCCTTTCTTTCGGGTCCTCCTGATCATGGACCTGGGCAACTAGATACAAGAAGGTATGGTGAGCAATATGCCAGTAAAGGCGAGGATGCAGACCGTGCTTTACTTCCTGAGCAGACATCATTCTACAAAGATCTGGTAGATTTGGAATAACTTGGATTGACTTTCATTTTCTCTAATCTTGGTTGTGTGGATTAAGAAATGTAGCATTGACGTATTTTACAGGCTGCTGTGGCTGTTCAAGCTGGTGTTTGTGTGGACATTTTTGCTGTTACAAATGAGTATACAGATTTGGCTTCTCTTAAATTTCTTAGCATAGAAAGTGGCGGCTCTCTGTTCTTATATTCAAATACAGATGATTCAACACTTCCACAAGACATGTAAGGAGACTATATGCTCCTCTAGTTCTATCATTGGGTTTTAATGGATTAAAATATTATTCTATTGATTTATGGCCTAACGAGAGGATACTATAGCTATAGTTTCTTTCATGTTAGATACTCCTTGTAATTTATTCCTTTTTTTTCCCCTCAAAGGTGACATTTAGCGCATAGTTTTGTTTCAACACTTCATATCTACTCCAGTTAATGACAGAAAACTCCATTCAGTTCTTTTTTTAATGCTATTTTGTAGGTATCGAATGCTTAGTCGACCATATGCTTTTAATTGTGTACTAAGACTGAGAACATCTACAGAATTCAAGCCTGGCCACTCTGTAAGTGCTTGCCATGTACTGCTTTCGAATTGTCTTACGGGGGAACTGTTATTTAGTAGTTCTTGCTTTCTCACTTCTTTTTTTCCCTTCTTTTGTAGTATGGTCACTTCTTCCCAGATCCACAATATGAAAATGTTCAGCACATTATTTGTTGTGATTCTTATGCAACATATGCTTATGACTTTGATTTTGCTAATAATGTTGGTTTTTCCAGGTATGAATTACTCATTACATTTTTCATTTTGGCTAAATATAATTGAATTTGCTGGTGTTGTCGATTGTTGAATTTGATGAACTTAGAGTCGGTACTATCTTGCAGTGAATTGCAGGGATATAATCTGGCATACAGTTTTTTAGCTTAATGTTATACTTTACCCTCTGATTTGTTTAGGAATCTGCCTTATTTTCTCTTTTCTAGTCATCTGGGAAAATTTAAAGGTCAACTTTGTAACCTATAAATAGTTACAATTTATACTTTTATACTGTGTGATTTTGATAATATATTATTTTCGTATTTACATTATGTTAATTTCTTGTATGGACAAGTTGGAACCACCTAAAAGCTTAAAACATTGCCCCTTTCCATCATCTTTGTTTTTTCTACATTATTTTTGGTGATAACCTTTCGAGGAACTTTACTGTTATGATATTCAGAGTTTATAATCTCTTTCTTTTTCCTTTACAGACATACATCTGAACAACCTATGGTGCAGATTGCATTTCAATACACTGTTGTCGTGCCCCCTGAGGAACTCTCTGGTTCCGAATTGGTCTCTTCTATTAGGTATATTATTCCTATTGGAATTTCTGTTCGTAGACCACTCTTACCAGCCTTGTTGATCCCAAAAAAAATAAAAAATAAAAAACCTTGTAATTTTACTTGAGAATGACAATAACTATAGCCTCTTCCGCAGGCTGAGGAACTGAAACTTTGGTTTATCATCATTCATAGTTCAAATCAATAAGCATATTTTATTGATACCATTGCTCTCTGGACCTACTTTTGGGATTGGCTTGATTTGACTTTTTTATGCAGAGGTAGACATTCTCTTAAACGACGACTTAGGTTACGAACACTGCAGTTTGGAACTGCCCAAAACCTTAATGAACTTTATGATGGCGTTGATCCTGAAGTGGTTCTATCATTACTTGTTCACAAGGTCTGCCCCCTTTCTCTGTCTTTCCTTTCATGTCTTCTACGTAGGGGTGTAAATGAGCCAAGCCAAGCACTTGAATCTCAGGCTTGGCTTGTACAAAGGAAAAAAAAAGGCTACTCAAGCTTGGCTCATTTATTTAAACGAGTCAAATTTAAAGCTTGGGCTCGGCTTGTTTAAAAATATGAAGCTTGAGCTCCGCTTGTTTAGATCATTTATAGCTTTATTATGTTCTTTTTCTTTTTCAAATCTCTCCTTGAAGTATTTTTTAAGTTTATTAATTTAGTATTTAGTAGACATCTTTATGCTAGAAGATTGGAGTAAAAGACTTTTTGAAAATTTGAATTAGGTAAGTAGTAGTTCGTAATAAATAAAACTTCAATTCTCGAGATAGAATTACAATATACTAAATAATAGTAATAAATAATTATTATTATCTATATCTAAATTAATAAATAAAGAAATATAAATATATGTACATACACGAGCTTTTAATGTCAAATCTATAAAAGTTGAGCTTGGCTCATTTATCGAGCCCAAATTCAAGCTTAAGCTTTTTTTGTTTAGTTAAACAAACAAGTTTGCTTGAGCGTTTAACGAGTTGAGCTCGAATAGTTCACGAATAGCTCAACTTATTTACACCCCTACTTCTACCTATGTGTCCGTGCTTGTGCGATTTATTTCTGAGTATCATCTCTAAGAGTTTATACACATATTATTTAATTCAACAGGTCATATTAGCCTCTTTGGAGCAGGGAGTTAGAGAGGGCAGGATGTTGCTTCATGATTGGCTAGTAATCCTCACAGCTCAGTATAATGAGGCTTTTAAACTTATCCAATACAGGAACGGAGATAGTTCAATTGTGGGTCAGGTCGATGTTACATTCTCGCAATGCCCCCAACTGCAACCTTTGCCTCGATTGGTTTTTGCTTTGCTTCGAAATCCTCTTCTGCGCTTCCACGAAGAAGGTGTTCACCCTGACTACCGGATCTATTTGCAATGTCTTTTCAGGTATCTGGTGGTCACATTTTTGGATTCGGGTTATTCTCATGCTACGATCTCTTAATAATCGACAGATCCAATGCGAACTAAGGGCTGACACATGCATGTGCTGAGCCGAGCTCAAGCTGTGAGAAGCTTGAGCTCGAGCTCAACTCGAAATTCAAGGCTCGAAGCTTTGCTCAAACTCGACCACGTTTCATTTTTAAAGATTGAGCTCGCTCAATTAAGCTCATTTACCTAATAAAAAATGAGCTCGATTTCCAATCTCGATTTCAAACTCGATTATTTTCTGCCCTCTTTCGTAGATATTTGATCGTCTCATAAGATGCATGTGCCTTTTTCACCAATAATTAATTAACTCTGAAATGTTTTTCCCATATGTATGGTGCAGTGCGTTGGAACCAAGTTCTCTTCACCGTGCCATCTATCCAGTCTTAACGTCATATTCAACACCGGATAAGCAAGCCTATCCACGGCACTCATTGAGTCGTGCTGCTCTGATCACTAGTGGTAGTCCGATATTTTTCCTTGATGCATTTACAACTCTAATCGTCTTTTACTCATCTACAGCAGATCCTAGCCTTCCTTTTCCTCCACCCCAGGACTGTAAGTTCTTTTATCACTTGTCATTAGTCGAAATGGAAAGTGTTTTAGCGGTGATTTCGTCTGAGGCAATGTTATTTTTATCAGGTTTATTACGGACTACAATTAACAAATTGAAGCAAGACCGTTGTATCACCCCCAAACTCATATTTATCCGGGGAGGGCAGGATGATGCCACAGCGTTCGAGAACTATCTTATCGAGGAGCAGGATGTCGACGGCAGTGGCCTAACCAGTGTCATGGGTTTTGTATCCTTCCTTGAAGATATCACTCAAAGTATGTTAGAGTACATGAAATCAAAATAGAAGATCACCGTAAACATTCTTCCAAGTAAAATATTTATAAAAGTGTTTTTACTTTACCATTCAACATCTACCTGCCATTGCCAATGTCATCCTTGCATTACTCGCCTTTCACTGGGTCTCTCAAAAATCTGAACTTAGCTTTCTAGGATAACTATGTTGATGTTTTAGTTACACTCTTCGAGTTTTCCAGATTTCAGGTTGCTGGCAAAGGTCGATTAATTTAGAATTTTAGTTGTTTCATTATTTTGTCATGTTAGAAGTGTTGTAACTTGTAAAGTGACTCACTTACTGGAGAGCATTGAACTTCTCTATCATATGTGCTCATTCTTTTTTTTTTTTGGTTTTTCGGTCGAGATCCTTAATTTGCCTTTTAACCCTTCGATCCCTTTCAACTGACGCCTTTAAGTTTTTACGAATCCATAATTTTCAAATATTTGTTCGGGTGGGCACGGCTCGAAGTTTGAAGCAAGATGGAAATAGGGTTTTTGTTCAGAGAATAGACCTATTCAAAGGTCGTATAGCCTACTCGATCTGAGAGGCCTAGCCCGACTCAAATATTGATTTTTATGATCTCACTCGGATCACTGTTATTTTATCAAAATAATATTTTTATTTAAATTTAATTATAAAATATAATATTAATATAAAATAATATTTTAATAT
>JBBYHO010000020.1:360395-372894 GCA_038382025.1 Adansonia gregorii | reverse complement strand
TTTCATTACAATGGGCCAAGTTAGTCCATAAACATTTTTAATAACCATCATAAGGTTATTATTATTATTATTATTATTATTATTATTATTATTACAAAGGAGTTGAAATCTAGTAATAAAAAATACGTATTAAACTTTTAATTTAAATTTTTAAATATAAATTTTAATTATTAAAATTAAAAGTTGAATATTTTAGTGATAAATCATGTGATTGTTAATGATATAAAATTTTGAGTACATCAATATCTTCAATTCTTTTTTTATTTATGACTAGAAAAATTATTTAACCAAAAAAAAAAACAAGTAGTATTAAATACAATTCTTTTTATTTTAGCAAGACCAGTCCATGGCAGAGCTAAACTATGATTTGAATTTTTTTTAATTTTAAATTTTTTTTCGAAAGTCAAGATTGATTGAGATTAAGTCCCATCTGTTTTATTATTTTAAAATATTTTATACTTAAATTAAATAAAAATATTTTTATTAATAAATAATAATTTAAGTTAAATTTATTTAAAATTATAAAAATTTATTCAAAATCTGATGCTTGAAAACAAAAATCTATAAATTATTATTTATTAGTAGCAGTATATCAAAAGACAAGAAAGTTGGGGGCCTTAAATAAAATTTCCCATAAGTTTAGGTGGTTTGAAAAAAAAAATTCTTAAAACAATAAGATCTGAGTCGAATTCATTTCATTTGTTCATGGTTCCCCCCCCCCCCAAAAAAAAAGGGTGTGAAAAATGAATTATTAATGGAAAAAAATACAACCAATCTTCAGTCAGAGTTTTAGGGCTTTTTGCCATATATTTGTGAATTTTTTTTGTTCTTCTTCAGGCTTCAAAGTTCAGCCCATAAAGTAAAAAGGAGAAGAAAAGAAAGGCGTTTTCTTTCTCTAAGTTATTACTGCCGTCCTTTAGATTTGTAAAGCTTAGCCTCTTTCGCTCTTAGCTGTTCAAAAGCTTAGATTCTTTCCCTACAGCTTGACCAACGGGTATTTTCTCTTTCTCTTGCAAAATCCATGATTGAAAAGTTCTAATTCTTACTTGTTTCTCCAGAAAAAAAAAAGTGTACTTCCATTTTGGGTTAATTTTTTAAGTCATTTCGTTTAATCTAGGGCTGATTTGAGGTGTGTATTTGTTGAACTTTAGTGGTTTTTTTCCCTAAATTTTGAGCTCTAAGTTTGAACTTGTAGTGGGGGTAAAGAGTTTTATGCTCGATTAATTAATGTCTTGGTTGGTTAGAAAAAAAATTTCTGTCAAATAAAGGAAAATTCTGCATATTAGGTGCAAAAAGTGAACTGGGTATTTTAGGCATGCGAAAAAGTTTCCTAATTGTGGCTATATATTCATTTGCATTCTTTTGCTAAATAGATTTGTTGAAAAATGCAATAAGTTGTCTGCAAAGAAAGGGCAGTCTTTGCTATACAAAACGTTTAGGCCTGAATAGCAGCTGCAATGCGATGTCACGGTCACTGTTTTGCAGTCTTGGGGACCTATTCACCTTTGATAGTTGCTGCAATTGACTGTAATAACATTCATTGCGTCCGCAATCGCAATAAATGCGATGCGATCAAAAACGCATCCACCGCTGCAATTTAAATTCCTAGGTCTTTGATTAATATACCAAAAATTGATTGTTAGATTTTAGTTTTGTTATATTGTCCCTTTTCTTCAGACAGTCTGTCCTTTAGTTACTTATTTTTCATGGTAACGTTGAGGAGTAAGAGAGAAAAAGCTGTTTTTTCTTGAGTTTGTTGAATAGAATGCACTCCGTATTATTTTTGAGGTATGAGTGGGTTTTGAATTGTAGGTCAAAAACATGGATATATGGGATATGAGTTGTCTGTTTTTTCATGCGGGCATGTTAAGATGATTTGTTAATCGTGTTAGAAGCCTTACATTTTTTTAATGCAGCATCTATTCTATATAGTTTTATGAAGGTAGAATAACATTCGAGAGGCTAACTGTGTGTACCGTCAATCTATCATAAAACTTGTTTATATTGATGGTAAAATATGATATCTGTAAGACTCTTGGTGCTTATACTTTACGTTGTTACCAGGGTGCCGGGATGGTGCATTTAGTTTGAGACTGATTATTTTTTATCGTTAGGTTATGTTACTTTATTTTCATATTCCGTAGTAATCTCATTTCTTTCTTATTTTGTATATATCTGAATAAGTCATGCCTGCTTTTATGTTGTAATTTTGTTTTGTCGCTTCGCATTACAGTTTGAATGAAGCTGGCTTAAGCTTAAACATGTCAATATTTTTCTTGGACAGCAGTCTTGTGACTCTTGTTCTGATTTGAGCAAGTTCATTCCTTGATAATTTGCACCAGTTCATAAGCCTCTTAATTATCATTCGGAAATTTCTTTTTTCCTTTCTCTTTAAAATCTACTGCTTAATTATTCCTTTGGTGAAAGTCTTTAACCTTGCAACCACCTTTGAGTCTTATCTCATGACACGGGTTCATTTGAGATACATATCTGAAAATCCTTTTGGCCATCATTTTCTTTCCTCCTTTCAATATGTGTATACTTCTTCCCTTGAATTCTTCTGGCCTCTGTGCCTTCTTCAGAATTGCCTTGCAAGCTTGTTTAAATAGATTCATAAGATGCCAAGGCCAAAGGCGAGCTCAGCTGCTGAGTCGGTGGAATTGGAAGAACCACGTGAGCCTGAACAGCCTGTCGAGTCTGATGAGAAGATTGATCTTGATGAAGACAACGATCCTGAGGAGGCCATGGAAG
Source organism: Adansonia gregorii (assembly GCA_038382025.1). Classification (NCBI taxonomy): domain Eukaryota; kingdom Viridiplantae; phylum Streptophyta; class Magnoliopsida; order Malvales; family Malvaceae; genus Adansonia; species Adansonia gregorii. The sequence goes on along the minus strand of JBBYHO010000020.1, from coordinate 370,143 downwards.
AAGAGGTGGAGTATGAAGAAGTGGAGGTAGAAGAAGAAGAGGAGGAGGAGGAGGAGGAAGAGGAAGAAATAGAAGAAGAGGTGGAAGAAGAGGTTGAAGAAGAAGATCAGGATGTTGAAAATGCCAATGCGGATGATGCTGATGAGACTAAACTTGAAGACGGGGATGAAAAGAGGATACGTGCTGAGCTCCTTGCTCGTCCTCCTCATGGTTCTGAGGTATATATTGGAGGCATCCCACATGATGTTTCTCAGGAGGATTTGAAAGGCTTTTGTGAAACTGTAGGCGAGGTCACTGAGGTACGCTCTTTTGCTATTTGTTGGAAACCTTTTGCTTTCTTGAGATAAAGACTAACTCATCATACTGTATGATGGTAGGTTCGGATTATGAAAGGTAAAGATTCAAGTGAAAACAAGGGCTTTGCTTTTGTGACCTTTAGAAGCGTAGAATTGGCCTCTAAAGCCATTGATGAGCTAAATAATGTCGAATTTAAGGTGACGAGTCTTCTTATGCATCACTTATATGTTAATATTACCCAAACTAAAAATGTTGCATCTCTTAACCTGAAAGGTAACTTACAGATCATTAGTTGTGATGTATATAACTTTTTGATGAAGGTGTTCATTGAGCCTCCAAATTTTAACAATCTTATAGTGAGAACCCATCCCCATTTTCTCTTTGCTTCTGACAACAATGTTCTTATGTTTGGTATTCTCAAGTACATTTCTTTAGTTGCTGAGTATCTTTGCGGCTTCTTTCTCTCTCTCGCTCTCTCTTTCTCAGGGTAGAAAAATTAGATGTTCTACATCCCAATCAAAGCATCGATTGTTTATTGGTAATATTCCTAGAAGCTGGGGGGAGGAAGAACTGAGGAAGGTTGTGTCAGAGGTTGGGCCCGGAGTTACCGGTTTGGAATTAGTGAAGGTTAGTTTAATGACATTGTGCGCTTGTGTTATGGCCTCTAGTTTGGTGGATTATTGGTTACTTGAGATCTCTAAGGGGCTGTTCAGTGGTAATGTAGTCTTGTGTGTTTGCCATTTTTGCTTGCAGGATATGAAGAACTCAAGTAATAACAGGGGCTTTGCCTTTGTTGAGTACTATAACAATGCTTGTGCTGAGTATTCAAGGCAGAAGATGATGAACCCGGAGTTTAGGCTGGGTGATAATGCTCCAACTGTAAGCTGGGCTGATCCTAAGAATGCTGATTCTTCTGCTGCTTCTCAGGTATCGTTAAGCTGCTTTCTTTCACTTTCTGGCTTCGTCCAGGCTTCTTTTGGCAGTTTATGTTTCATGCATGTCTCGTTAGATGAGGTTGTTGCGCTGTATCTCACTCTTTGGTGTTGAAGCTGACACGCATGCATTCTTCTGCATATCATGTGTGTTGATAACATGGAAGCATCTTATATTAAGCAATCACCTTATCTATCTCTTACGCTCTTATCTATTGGTTCTCCCAAATTGAGGGACATTGGTCGTTTTTTTTTCTGTGTAAGAAGAAAAGGTGTGTGTCTGTTCCATGGATCCAGCTAAATAGTTGTTTATCTCATATCCTTTGCTAGAGGGCTGAGTGTTGGCACCACATTCAGTTTGGCCTGGAGGTCAAGGGTTCAAGTCACAGAAACAGCCTCTGTGCAAGTGTAAGGCTATGTACATCCGGCCCTCTTGAAACCCTTGCAATGCTGCTTTCTCTCGCACTGAGCTGTCACTTATCTTTTAATAACTTCGATGATTGTTAATTTCTTGCAAACTGTTCTATATCATTGCATGGACTTATATTATTGCATGGACATTTTTATTGCTGTTTTCATAGATGTGTTACTTGAACTTTTCTTTTGATATGCCAAGTATTCCCCCAATTTGTGAATTGGTTTTCTTTTCTGGTGGTTATCACCTTGGAATTTATTTCATGGTGCCTTCCTTATCGTATTTTGGATTTGTTAATATAAGGTAACGTGTCTTATGAAGGTAAAGGCAGTTTATGTAAAGAATTTGCCGAAGGATGTGACACAAGATCAGTTAAAGAAGCTATTTGAGCATCATGGAAAGATCACTAAAGTGGTTCTGCCTCCGGCAAAACCTGGACAAGAGAGAAATAGAATCGGTTTTGTTCACTTTGCTGAGAGATCTTGTGCCATGAAAGCACTGAAGAACACAGAAAAATATGAATTGGATGGTGATTATTGAGTTCTTATCCATTTTACAATTTTGTTTTAGTGGATTTATTTATGAACGTTATTGGTTTGTTTTTTCAGGCCAAGTTGTGGAATGTTCTCTAGCAAAGCCACAATCAGATCAAAAAACCTCCGGGGGTTCAAGTTCTCAGAATTTAGGTTTTCTTCCGAGTTATCCACCTCAGGTTGGGTATGGTCTGGTTGGCGGTGCCTATGGTTCTCTGAGTCCAGGATATGGTGTTGCAGGTCTTGCACAGGTGAGATATTTGTCCCTATGCATGTACAGGCACGTGTTTAATAGCTTCTGTATTGTCATTATTTTTTCTCAATACTCTGCCGTTGACTGTTTTTTTGGTTGTTTGCATTTTCATTTTCGTTCTACCTCGGCATTAGACCAATTTGGAGTGTAGGGGATATCCTTGTGCCGTGGCATTTTATTATATGTGTCTGTTGCCATATTTCTTTCTGGACTGGATTTTTGCCCAGTTTAGTTTAGAAGAATATTATACAGGGTTCCACTGAACCAGGTCCTAAAGAGGTATCCGATATTGCCCTATATTTGGCATCTGTTGTGTAAAGCTCTGTGTTTTTAAATTCTTGGTCTTGTTTTATCGTGGTTTTGCCTTTGGATATTATTTTTTTTTTCTTCAAAGAAAGAGGACATTTGAAACTATATTGCTCCAATTCTTTATTTTTCTTGAAGTATCCGTGTTCGATACTTGTGTTCAACAAATTTTCAGGTATAGGTATGGGGATATGGCCCTCCAAATACGTGGAAAAACTTTGGAAAAATTGAACATACCAATGTCAAGTCCAAGTAACACAGATTTTAAAAATGGAGTTTTTAATATTTTAGACAATATTTTAGAAACATGTCTGCATTCTTATTGGGTTGTTCGGCCTTTGGCTTATGAATTCTTATATTGTTGATGTGCTTTTTTATGTTCTGCATTTTCCCTCGCTATCTTTGTATCCCATGAATACCTTTGACAGTTTGACCGGTATAATTTATCACTCGAAGTACCTCTACCGGATTAACATCTAACTTTGGAACGCCCCAGCTCTCTATTTTGTTCTCTGTTATTACGTTTGAAATTCCCTAGTACTTTTTCTTCCTTTTTCGTTTGGTAAATGGGTGCTTAGGAAACGGGGCAAGAGTTAACCTCCGCTTCCCACATGCTACATGTCTTTAAATTTTTCATGTTAATTTGCTCACTGGGTAGTGTAGTGCTATGTTGCTTTGATTCTTCATTTTTCTTAAAAAGTACTTGTATCTAACGCATTACTGGACATGGGTATGAGGATATGACCTTTCAAGGGCCCTCTAAATACATTGAAAATTTAGGAATATATATATATGTATATATATAACATATATGTGTCGGACATATTCCTGTATCTGACACTCACACCCCGAGTCTGAGTAATGTAGGCATAGTGGAAGATGTAATGAACTGTATTCTGACGTTTTGGTGCCAGCCAAGATCCAATGTTAGGATAATAGAATGCCTAAGATCTCTTTATTATCCTTTTGTTTACCTTTTTTTTTTTTTTGTAGATTTTATCTGATATAAAAATTTACCTTGTCTACAGCCCTTAATCTATGGAAGGGGACCAACGCCTACTGGAATGTCAATGATGCCGATGCTTCTACCTGATGGCCGGATTGGATATGTTCTGTAAGTTCAATAACTGTATCTTCTTTCCAATATTTTGAAACTTCTGAAAAATCCATATCATCGCTCTTTCTTTGTGAAGATGGATTCTCAGTTCCTTTTAACCTGTCTCTATCTATTTGCTGCTGTAGTCCGAATATGCATTTTTGGACATGGGTATGTGGATATAACCTTCTAAGGATCCCTCAATCATATGGAAAAACTTTATAAAAAAAATTGAATATATCCACTTCATGCGTATATCTAACATTCAAAGCTAAATCCAAGTAGCGCATTGTCATTTTGTAGTCTCCATACAAAATGATGATAGTTCCGTAAATGACTAGATGTTATTTCAATCTCATGATATGTGCCCTAAGGATTGAACCTTTGATCACACCTCCAATGCAGGCAACAACCTGGAGCTCAACCTCAAAGCCTGCCCATACATCCGAGAAATAGTCGGGGTGGTGGCAAGAGTGGCAGCGGCAGTTCAAACAGCCGGGGAAAACACAGCAACAACGATAGCAGCAGCCGGCGGTATCACCCCTATTGATTTGCTCGTATTAGGTGATTATAAAATGGTCAAAATTCCCTTACAGATCTCGACAAATTGTTGAATTTTTCAGCTAAAAGCCAAACTGCCTGGTTTTAAAATGTGTGATTGGGATTTTTCTTTTTTTTTTTTTGGTAATTATCCACGAAATCATCTTAAGTTGATATGTTTGATCCTGTCTGAACTTCTTGATGTTCTTATGTCTATGTTTAGAGCTGATGTCATGTCCGTGTTTCCATTATGTTGATAGTAAACTGTTTATCTTGAAATCTTATTAGTTTATTATTTATTTTTATGTAGCTCCAACTTTTTGTTTGTTTTTTTTTTTTTTTTTAAAGTAGAAGTGTTCGACATAGATGTCTTTTGTATATCCAAGCACTGTTATGGGGATATAACTTTTTTAGGACTTTTTAAATATATAAAAAATAAAAAAAATTAATTATATTCGTGTTAGATATATATTCGTATTTGATATTCACAATCGAGTTTGAATTATATAGATTTATTTTATTACTCCTTTTTCCCATTCCCACTTTTTAAGTGTTTATTTTTTTTGTTTGGGATGGCTCGTAAATATGATTATAACATGTAAAAATATAAAAATTTAATATGAATATATAAATTACGAAGTTGAGGTAAAGGTTGTAGATTCTATTAAGGAATGTCAATGGAGGGTGAAGGTAAATATAATGGCAGTGCTCGTTCATCCGATCTCTCTTAATTATTTTTATTTTTTAAAATAATAAAATACACATTTTAAGGAAAAAGATAAATCTTGAAGCATGTTTAAATATAAAATAACAAAATATAAAGTTATCATATAATTATTATATTATTTTTTTTAAAAAAATTAAATATTTAAAAATAAAATAGTAATTTCAATTTGCAAAGTGAGCAAATATTATAACTACTTCATACTTGTCTTTCAAATAAGAAAAATGCTCCACCCGACCTCATTTTCATTATTAAAGAAAATTTTTTTGCTCAAAATAAATCAATTTGAAATCTATCGGAGCGTTCGAGTTTTATCATTCATAATTCTATTTACATAAAATTGCTTAAAATTGAAGTGAATTTCGCTTTTAGGTTTGCTATCATATACTGTAATTATCTCATTCATTGTTATAACGGTTTGTAATCTTTCGTAAGCAAAGTCAACAAAATAATACATGTTTTTATGATATATTTAAAAAATTAATTTAAAAATAAATAAGATATATGATAAATTAATGATTTTTTATTTTTTTATTTAATAAAAAATTTTTACTATTAATTTATCAAAACGAATAATATATATATATATATATGCACACGTACTCACTTCGAGTGAGTTCCTTTCTTGGAAAAATTTCAATGGATAGTTTTTTTTGTTTTTTTTTTTTCAAGGTATGGTAGTTTTTCAGGAATGGGTTCTTTTAAGAATTATTCTGTTAAAAATTATTAAAAATTAAATGTCTATGATTTTATATTTGTTATTAATGTTTTTGGTAATTTTATCGATTGAGTTAACATTACTTATTTCATAAAATTAAGTTCAATTAATCATTTTTTAATTAGTATAGATATTATATATGATTTTACTAATCAATATTTTAAAGGTATTAACTATATCACTTTTCTTAATTAAGTATCTAAAAAAATTAATATTGAGATAATACTTAACATTTAATCCAATTGTAATACATAATATTTTTAAAAATAACAATATAATATTTTATTACGTGTCATAATCTTATTAAATATTAAAAATTACTTCACTATATATTTAATTACGTTAATATCAAACACCCATGTATTTACCAGAATTATAATGCTGGTGCCTATTCAAATTTTTTCTTCAATTATTCAATTGAAAAAAAAATATATATGTATATAAATATATATATATATATATAAATTTATAGTACGCAGTTAAAAACAATCCCTGACGAGGTTTGGGGCCACGTGGCGAGCTTATCTACTTGCCACGGGCAGCTTTTTGTTTTTCTCATTTTTTTTGTTCTTCTAACATATTATCTTGAAAAGATTTGTTTGTATTTAGAATTTATTTTTTAATTTGCTCGTAAAATTTAAAAAATTTTTATTTTATTAAATTTTTTAATTTAAAATTTTAATTTATTTAAATAATATATTTAAATAAATTAATTCGTATGATAATTCATGGGTCGCTTTAAATTCATACTCAACCAACTTTAAAAAATTAAAAAAAATTATTTTATTAACTATTTTTTGTTTTTTTAATTTAAGTTATTTTATTTTATTTTTAAATAATATATTTAAAATTATTTTATATGTAATCTATGTACCGATTTAGGATACATATCTGATAAGCATGAAAAGTTTTAATTTTTTTATTATTTGGTAATTTTATTTAATTTTTAAATTATGCATTTCAAGCTTTAAAAGAAGTTAAAAAATTTATTAATTTTTTATTTTTAAATAATATATTCAAGGAGATTAGTTCACATATTAACTTGCGGATTAATTTAAAAAATTTTTTAAAAAAATTATTTTATTAATTATTTTAATTTTAATTTTAAATAATTTATTTAAAAGGATTGCTTGCACATTAACTCGCAAATCAATTTAAGATTCTCATTCAACCTGTTTGAGAAAAAATTTAAAATTAAATTTATTTTATTTTGTTTTATTTTTAAATAATATATTTAAAATGATTGATCTATATATTAAATCATATATTAATTTAAAATTCATATGTAATTGTAAGTACAAAATTTTTGTTTAATAATATTTCATTTAACGATTAAGTTTTATTAATAATTAATTCAAATTTAAAAAAATTTAAAAATTCCCAAGCGAGCAGGGTCATAATACTAGTATGTGAGTGTGTGTGTGTCTATATATATATATATATATATATACTGGGAAATTAATAAGAAAAACATTAGAAAAATTATCTTGAAATTCAAGCAAACCACTAATATCTTATATCTTTCGGCTGATTGAGAAAGCGTAATTTTAAAGGCTATGGTAAAGTTTAAGCATACAGATTAAAGCTAAATAACTAGCTTTGATTTTACAATTTTAATTTTTTTAAGAACATTTATATATATATATATATATATATACACACACACAAACCCTAGAAATTTGTACACTAAAAATTTGAGTGAAAGAAAAAATAAATTATATATAGTATTTTTTTAAAAAAATAAATGATAGTTTTAAGAATAAATAGCTAGTTTGTAAATATAAATAGGTAGTTTTTTAAGAAGTTATTAATTTTTTTAAAAAAAATATTATAATTTCTTTTGTAAAAAAAAATAAATTTATAAATTTTACTCATTCATTTTAAAGTGTGAACTTGCAAATTCGAAATAAAATCTTAAATCTTAAAAAGTAACTAATATATTTTTAAAAAATTTATATAAAATTTTGAAAAAAATTAAAATGTAATTTATTATGATTTAATTTAATTTTTTAATAGTATATATAAAGACATAAAATATGATTTGGACAATGAAGTGGGCGCCTCCGCCTAACTGCAAGCAGTGTATACGCTAACGTAAACCAAGTGTCCACGCGCCTTGCTTAGACCTTGCAATAGCATACCAAAAAAATATATATATAAAATACGATAAAAAAATAAAAAAATAAAAAAATATATGAATATTTTAAGATTTATATAAGTTAAATTTTCATTATATCAAAATTTATAAAAATATAAAAATATTTTTAGAATACAGTATAATTAAACTTACTCAAAGATCAGATAATTTGTTGACTTGATTCGGATCAGGTATGAGTATAATATTATAAATAGTAAAAATATTTAAGTTATTAACGTATCAAAATTTATAAAAATATAAAATACTATTAAGATACAATAGAATTAAACCTAATCAAGGATCAAATAATCTGTTGGCTTGATTCGAATCGAGTATGAGTATGATATTATATGATTCGAGTCCATTGTTATCACTATTTATTAATATTTTTATTTAAATTTATTTATAAAAATATATAAATATTAATAAAATTTTTAATATTTTAATATATTTTAAATAATAATTTAAATCATCTTACTAAACCAACGTCAAACCTAAATTAGAATTTCAAATTTTGTAATTATAAACCGCCTCAGGAGTCCGGAGGACGTCTCAATGTACACAAGCGCTAAAAAATGTTCATCAACCTCTATATTTTAATATTTAAAAAGGAAAGATAAACAAAGCCACCTACAACCCAAAACTCTGCCAAAAAAAAAAAAAAACTTGAAAATTGAATTTACTTTCTTCAATTTATGAGATAACCATAAAAGAAAAATCTAAGAAAAAGATTGATTTGTCTTTGAAATCAATAGGATCTTCGAGGTTTGAACCAAAAATTTAAAAAAATGGCGTCTTCAAGGCACTATCCAGCTCATTCTATGGCACCATCGGCACCGGAGCTGCCCCTGGAGCCTTACGAGCACCAGCAGCAGCAGCAGGGGATTTACTCTTTTAATCACCATGGATCTTCCCCTCCGCCTCCGCCTCCTAGTCATAGCTACTACGGAAATCCGCCACCGCGGCTGCAGCCTTCAGGTTATGGGCAGAATGGGTTTCCTGCAGGAACGCATCCAGATGTAGTAAGGGCGTTTCAAATGTTGGATAGGGATAGAAGTGGATTCATCGATGAAAATGAATTACAGCAAGCTTTGTCTTCAGGGTACTAGAGGTTTAACATTAGAACTGTAAGGTTGCTTATGTTCTTGTTCAAGAACCTGTGTGATTCTCTCGGGATTCGTAAGTTAATTTCTTTCGTGTCTTTATTCCTTTTTTTTTTTTTTTTGTTTCACAATTGATATTCGCAACATAAACTTGAAGGCATAAATGAAGCTTGAATCAAAGACTTAATGGTCTTGAAATCTCCGTTTACCTCAAACTCTTGATCGAATAAGAATAATTAAAATATTGAACTTTCATAGTATAATGATCGGATTTCATGACGTTTTTTCTCGTTTCATCTATGTGTCAGAATTCAATTATTTTTTTTAAGATCTCACAAGTTTTATTATCCGAGTTGCACCTTCTTTAATTAGATTAAAAAAAGATAATGCTTTTAAATTAGATGTAAGCGAGATGATTATTGAATCTCGATATATAAAATAATACGAAAAAACATTTTGAAATCGATCATTAGATGTAATGCCAGTTTTTTCCTTTTTTCCTTTTTTATAATTTTCCCTCTTTTTTGTGCTTTATATGTAAAGCTATTAGATTCAAATTTTGACTTATGATGCCATTTGTGGGTTCACGTGATTGTTCATGTATATGATTGTATGCCAATGATTTTTTGGCTTTTGCTTTGCTTTCCTGGACCTATTTAATTAACTAACGGTCACATCTTACTACATTTTGGAT
>JBBYHO010000020.1:275044-285890 GCA_038382025.1 Adansonia gregorii | reverse complement strand
ATATAATAATTAAATATATCTAATTAACTTTCTATTCATAAATTAAAATCATAATAACGAACTAAATTAAATTTTATTTTTATTTAATTTTTTAACATTAAAATAAATATTTTATTTTCAAATTAATAAAAAAGCATTTAAAAAATTTTTTTAAGCTTCACAAAACTGATGATCCCGTACAGTTAGAATTCACACCAAATTCCAATGGTTCAGGTCAAACCAATTTCGTATGAGATTCAATTCGATTTTTTTAAAAACCAAAAATACTTCACATGAACCATAATCTTTTTCCAAGATTGAACCAAAACCATTATGAGTTGAACTCCTATCAATTATGTTTTTATGCTGTTTTTTAATACATTTATTAATACCTTTCATATGTATAAGATCCACTTATGAATTATCAAAATCAAATAAAAATTAAATTTATAAATAATGATTAAAATCATATTAAATAATAATAGATGAAAAAATAGTGAAAGAGAGCCTGACCCAACCATTATAACCTTTCAAGTATAGCCAAAATTTGACCTCCTAAAATCCATAGCTAATTAATTCAAGCAACTACCCTTAAAAGGATAACATTTAGTAAATCAATCGTTTGAATCACAAAATCTGCATCCCTTACCACTATCCCCACCCTCAGCCTAGACTGCAGTTTCCTTCATATCAAAAAAAAAAAAAAAAAGATGTATAAGTGCGTTACATTGTCAATTAGACCAATCAATTTTAACCCAAACTCAAAAAACTTGACCAACCTGCCCGAACCGATATCCCACCCACCCTAATTTAACTAGAAAAGTCAAGCAACCACCAACCAACCCAAACCCGAATCTAGAATGACATGAACAATTGACTCCGAAATGACTCTAACTGACCATCAAAAGCATCAAATGAAAAACAACAAAGATATGTAAAATGAACAAGTTTAATAGCAGCAAGAAAATAGTGCATTCAGTGTTAAAGGAAAAAGAAAATGTCATTAAAAGCATACATTGGGGGGGGGGGGCAAAAAACTCAGGGCCTCACCTAAAACTCAGAATGCCAACATTTGTACAGTCACGTTTAATATCATATATAAACTACCTTACACCATTTAAACTTTTTTACACCCTTAAGAACTTTGTATTATAATCATAAATCATTTAATCTCCTCTGCAAGGTAGGGGGGGCATCAGTTGTATTTCAACAGCCGAAACCTCAGGTTTTCGATCGATTTCTACGTATAAACCTTAAAGCTACACAATGTACAGTTTTCAACTACAACTTTTATTTCGAATGCGGCTCTTACCTGTCTAAAAAAGATAGGCAGAAGACATGGATCTCAATATGGGAAGAAAGGACAAAGGGAAGCTTTTCGTAAGCTTTCTGTTAACTGTACAAGACACATTCTTTTCCTACACCAATCAAGCAGGGTGTGGAGACTGCGCAGCAATTCTCCTTTCTGACAAAAGAGTGCAAAATCATGTGTTAGAAGGCTTCGACATATGGAAAACTGGAGATGATAATAGGATCTGATTCGAATCTATCAAAAAGAATGGTGAATTTTGGTACCATACTTCAACATTCAGCAATAGGAACTACATGTTACTTTGACAGAATCATATGACTGCTTTAAGCTCAAACTCCTAGGGTTTCAAGATCATGATGATAAATTAAAAGCAGTGTGCTCTTTATTTTTCTTGAAATACTTGTGACCAACATTTGTGTCAGATGTATTTTTGGACATGAATATGAAGATATGACCCTCCAAATACAAATACAAATACCAAAAAAAAGAAAAAAACTTACAATAAAAATTGAACATATCCATGTCGAACACGTAACTGTATCCGACATTCAAACCCGATTCCAAGTAACATTAAACAGAACGTCAAAATATCTGTTTACAAATACTTACCAGAGAGTGTAAGGATATTAAGTTTCATCCAAAAAAAAAAAAATATTTGGCATCAATGTATCAATAGATTCATGTTTATGAGCCAGTTTCACTTTCTAAAACACACAATCCAATGTAGAAAAAAAAAAGGTTCAGGGAAAATTACGAAAACTCAGCCTAGAACAGTGTGCTTATTACGAATGCAGAAAGTCTAGCAATGTCCAAAGGGCTTGAAAGGCAACTTCATGAAAAGAGACTCGAAAACATTTAGTAATGAGGGAGCAAATAACCTACAATCGTGTAGGACTCTCACGATGCTTCTAAGTGATTGACCCCTACACAAGTCTACATTGTGATTGGATAATTGTGGGGTAATAGTAAAAAAAATTACAAGTGGAAAAAAGCTCTTGTAGTGTGGTAATGGTGAATGCCATGCCAAGAAACTCATTTACACCATACACAAACAGCCTTGTATATATAAACTAAAAAGCAGCCATTGAAGATAAGGAAGAATCCATACCCCCAGCAGCAACAAGTTTCTCTACACGTGCAACAATATGCTTTCCATAAGTGTACTTCTTCAATGCATTTAAATGGACCTTAATTCGAGAAAGGATCAGCTCGCGTTGTTGGTCATCACAAGTCTCTAGCACTTTCTGTACAACGTAGTTCGCAAACTGATCTTTCATCATTGCCTGGAATGGACAAATAAAATGGCACGGATGAAGTTGAATTCTAAAGAGTATTTCTAGAGACAATTAACGAAAAAGTTAATTCTTGAACACCATAATTAATTTCAAAAAGACTATTCAGGTCACAGTCTTCACATCATAACATCATGTCCTGAGACATCAGCATGATATGCAAAAGTTATAGAGTTGCCATAAACCTATGTTTTTTGGGACTTGGGATAAGTGTCCGACATGGGTATGCTCAATTTTTCCAAGTTTTTTATACATTTGGAGGATCCTACCCTAGTATCCATGTCCAAATCTATGTCAGATATGAGTGTCGGATATGAATACTTTACGGAAAAGGAACAATCCCAGCAACATAGCCATATACAGTAGCACTATCAGCATTCCTGTCTGTACATGAAAGTTGATCCCTCAAGCAGCATACACATCCATATTACAAATGTTCTCACCAAGAAGGAAGATCACCATATTCAGATTTGAGCTGAGCCAAAGCCAAGTAGTTCAGCTAAGCTTCATGGCATTTATAAGGCTCTGTAGCCGGAGTATAAACTCAGGCCAAGGGGAAAGAGAGAAGGAGCTTTAAAAGAGAAGTAAAACTGATTCAACTAATCCCAATGGAAGCCCTTTGGCAAGAGTGGGAAAGGCCTTCATGGAATGAGGAAGATCGGGGAAGGGCATCTTCAATGAAATCGACCCCATACCCATGACTTAGGAGTTTTCCCAGCTCTAGGCACCAAGATGACTGGAGAAGATAGAGAGAACTTGAGTCAAAAGTCTGAGTAAACAAAGAAGAAAGTCATCAGGAATCGGACCCGAGACAGGGAATTCCCTAGGATAAGGTAGTTCAGTCACTTTCTGGGCTCTCCTGACTTTTGGAAAGGTAGCTTTTCGGTAATTAAGAAAAGAGCCGATTCTCTTAATCAATTCCTTGCCTATCAAATATTTTGCTATTCGTAGATGTCCGGTAATAGCAAGAACCTAAGACTGGTCAGACTGAAAGCGGTCTTTCTTTGATCAGAAGAGTTGTCAGAATGAATACGAAGAAGATCATCATTAGGGCAAACTAAGCACAAACAATAGCAGTAATGGTTCATGGTTTTTCTCCAATGATTTATAAACCAGGTGAAATTATTTTAGACATTTTTTTCTCGAAGATGAGAACTTAAAAAAGAGAGGGTATTTCTATTCACAGCTAAAAGGAACTAGCAAAAAAAATGGACAAACCTGAAGAGGCTCATTCTCATCAGTAGAACCAAGCATTTCGTTCACCAATAGCTGACGTTCAGAAGGACCACCAAAAGTTAAGCACTTCTCAACAACATTAGAGGCGAACTTCTGCTGACTCATCTGGACAATCTTTCCGGCTAACTCCTTAATTATAATCGAGCGCTCGTGAGGCTTTCCATGCTCCAGTACATGCTGTTATGCGAATGAAACGGTCAGTTCATGCCTTAAGCAGTATAAGATACTATAGAGACACCCAACTACTGATAAAAAAATAAACACATTGAAAGATACGCTGTAAAATAAACAAATACCACAAAAGAAATATCGCCAGCATTTTAGTAGACATAAAGGCAATAAGTGTGAAGACCCTAAATGCAAAATATAAGCTTCCCCAAAAGAATCACAACCTGGACGACATAATTGCCATACTGGTCCTGAGCCAACATGCTAACGGATCCTAGAATCTCTTCCATAACCTTACTCTGCGTTTTTGGGTCCTTGCAATGCTCCAGTATTCTCTGCAGAGTTAAAAAAATATTAATACAGAACACAAATTGATCATTCTTAACATAAAACAGTTTCAAAGGATGAAAACAAAGCAAAAAAAAGAAAGGTTCAGAACCTGTATTACTCGGCACCCATATGGATGAGCGGAAAGGGTCACAACATGATCAAAAAATGTTGTAACTATAAACTGTATGTTTTCCTCAGGAACACATTCAATACATTTTTGGATGACATGGTTGCCATTCTGATCACGAACACAACGCATCACACTACCATCAAGCTCTTGAACCATTTTAATCTTTTGATCCAGATCGACAACTTCTATGGCCTTGAACATTAAACAAAGCATACATAATTGTCAGAACCCCTGACAGTATTCTTGGTGAAACCATTCAGAGTCGGATCAATTAACATCAGCGTTTTATGAAATCCACATAAATGATTAGGCGATGACAAAATTAAGCTCTACTATCAAAGCATATAAGGCACATGATTACAAAATAGAAATAAACACAGAATTTAACAAATTTTGCATTAAAAGGGAAGTATAACTCTTCCAGCGTAATGACACATTTTCACTTGTCAGATACAAAATTGTGCAGGGGGTCATTTAGAAAAAACTCATAAACAGCCAAGAAACTCCAATTATGAGGAGGTTGATAAATTAAAAGACTTAACAGAAAGTTGTTCAACAAGTAACTAGATGACCATGAGCAAACCAAATGGAAAAAATACAAGAAATAAAGTCCAGATGAATAGCAGCCATATATTAATACCTTCTGGATCACCCGACACCCATACATTTGAAGACCAAGTGCTAAAACATGACCAAAAAGCTTGCTAGCAAGCTCTCTTCTCTGATCTGAAAGTCCATGCTCAAAAAACTGTACAAATATAAAGATTTCATTTGGGAAAATCAATAAACCATAAAATTGCACAACAATGCAGATATGCAACAGGTTAAGAAGCAGAGACCTTTTGAATGACATAATTACCAAACACATCAGTCATTAAAGCAAGAGCTTGAGGCATGATTTCCTCATAAACCATGGTTTTCACTTCAGTTGTAGCTGTTTCAAGTTTTTGCTGAATAAATCGGCTGCCATATTGATCCACACTGCACATAAAAAGCATAAAAATGTCAGGATGACAATATGACAACATAAAACACGATTGAAGAGGTGAACATACCTGAACTCAACAACATGACCAGCAATTTCTGAAAGTTCAAAACACTTTGTTTTATTGCTTTTAAACTCTTCAAGTAGGGAGGAAGCAAAGCTTTCATCCATGTTACATCCTGACTCCAAATGCCAGGGTCCCATGACGCTCCCAGCTAGATTCCTCATCCCAGAAGGAAAACGCATATTCAGGTCAGTGTGTCTGATAGGACTACCAGGTCCAACTGAAGAATTTGGAATAACAGCACTTGCTACAGGGCTTCCAGGATAAGACATGCCAGCTCCAAAGGTCGGATTTCCATAAAAACCATGAAGGTTAGAACTACCAGATTTAGCGCCCAATGGAATGCCATACTGAGATTTCTGAGGTGATAGCAGAGCTCCGAGATAAGCTTTTTGAAGCTCAAGCAAGTTCATGTACGAATTACCTAGGAAATTCCTATCCAAAGTGGGGTCATTAAGCGCTGCCTGCTGTACTGCAGCATAATCAGATGTCCTTAGATACTGAAGATACGAAGGATCAATAAAAGGTGCATGCAGAGCAGTCCCAGCTATTTGGCTTCCAGCTCTACCAAGATTATGGGACTCAGAAGCAGCGTTTGAAATGTTTTGTCCAGGACCCAAAGCTCCCCCAAGCACTCTGGAGTCCATTCCAGGGACTGCCATAGCTGATGCTGCAGCAACATTTTCAAACGTCGATGGCAGATTACCAGTTCCAAGTTGGCTAGCCATCATATTGGTCAAAGCAGGATTTAAAGAGTAACCACTTAAACCATAGTTTGGAAATGATAAATTTGCACCATCACCATAATGATACTGAGCAGGTAAGCTGCCACTGCCATTGAGAGTGGAAGTAGGTGATCCTTTCAAGTAATAATTGTTTGAGGGAATGGCAGATTTTGGAAGCACAGCTTGCCTATCAGCAAGCAAGGATGGGTTTTTCAGGTCCGATCTGCCCACATTAGTCTTAGCTGAAGGCATGCGTAAATGGCCAGATTCCGATTTCTTCAAGTATACCTGCTGTTTGATATGATTCTGACCATTTTGCAATCCAAACAAATAATTCTGGTGATTTTCAGCATCTTGTTCAATCTGTGATGGTAACTGATTATTTCCATCTATCACACCATTTGACGACAGGTTCATGCCCGATAAAGCAGCTACAAGATCGTCAGACCCATTAACATCAGATGTGACACCACCAAATGTGCTTGAGCTATTTGTGCTTCTTTTATCTGAGTTACCAACTCTGCTTCCTCCAATTGGTGTCAGGCAAGGACTCGGAGCCCTAGCTACGAGTTGGGGATCGGGAGTGGTACTCCTAGACAATGAAGCGCCCACAGCAGCAGCATAAGTGTATGAGGAAGGTGGCCCAATGCTATGGACTGCGGACGATCCTTGACCACTCGCACTCAACCTTAAAGGATCTGCAGAAGTCAGTTCACGCCGCAGATGAGCCAGCTCAGATTCAGCAGAACCTACATTCTCAAAGTTCTCATCAAAAGCATTACGACTAGAGGGACGAGATGGTATCCTTGTGACTGGGGCACTGTGTCCCAAATCATCCTGCAAAGATACTAAATATTAAATCACTGCAGAAAAGAAAAAGGCTAAGTGCCAAATACTGATCGCAAATACGCCAACTAAGTATTACACATAGTACATACTACTATCACTCTCTAGGGAACCACAAGAATAGCGAATAATCGTATTAGTCATGGATATGGATTTATGACTTCATGCAAAGTACAAATCTTGAGACAACTCAAAGATGAATGCAAACCGTAGACTTCCGAAAGAATGACCTATTAAATCATATGTGCAACCACATTGACTACTACAAAGCCTAAACAACTAAAACTCAGACATATTTAAAGAAGGCAAGCCAATGAGAATGCAAATGCCACGGTTGTGGGCCTTAGCGAGTACACAAAAGCAAAAAGGATGATGTTGTTATGGTTTTTGTGCCCAGTTTACATGCTTACAGAATAGTCTTGACAACTGATTACTTTCCTTCTTCATTATTCTTGTTCGTGTAGTAGACAAACTATCACCAATTCAACGTTCCTTGAAGTCAATTACCACCAAGTCACATTTTGAATGGAACTAACCAAGCCCTTATAATAGCATAAATGGGCACACAAATTATCAACAAAAGAGAGGCATGCTAATCTTCAACAGCATTTTTAAAATTAGTTAAATGAAAGTAAGGCTACAAATTTGTCCAACCTACAGACACAAGGCAAACTGTTTCACTTTTACCAATAACAGAATTTCCATATGCAAATGCCATTTATTTATTACATAGCAAAGACAAGCCAGAAAACTGCATTTCTAACTCTTTAAAACACAAGTTGTTAACAATACTTTCAACCGAAGACAGCATGTACCATAAAGATATTCAGCATGCTAAATGTCAAACATAAAAATTAAAGGGAAAAATCACTACAAATAATTCATAAATGGAGAATCCTTGGATAAGCAAACTGTTATCAGCATCAAATGGCAGAGACTGTACCAAATCAATAACCTAAGAAAAAGGGCAAATTATGACAAAACATTAAAACTACGATTGGTTATCACCTGAAAAATTTCAGCAAGGCTTTTCTGTTTGCTTCCAAGTCCTATACCAGACAAACCAATCAGTCCATCGCCACCCCAGTCCGCCGAGCTATGCACTTTCTCAGCCTCTACTTCATTCTCTTGTTTCCGGGAATCAAACCCCAGTGGCATCGAAAACAAGGACCTACTGCTCCCATTATCAGCCCTATTCACTTTCCTCCTATCTCCAATCCCACCACCTATAACTAAACCCTCTCCCTTCAACCTCTGCGCGAACTTCCAATCCTCCTTGGAAAGCAAAGGAGGCGGTAGCCTTGGATTAAGATTCACATTTGAGTAATAGTACGAATGATAAGCTGGATCAGACCTAAGTTCTTCCTCAGATGCAAACCCATTTCCATTTTTAGCTCCAGCAAAAGCTGAAAAGGCGGTGGCTGCAATACCTCCACCAGCACCACCACCACCAGCAGCTCCACCACCAAACAAACTGCCAACTGCACTCAGTGAACCCTCCACCGTAGGAGGTGCAGAGCCACTTCTATACAAGTTTAGCTCGTGCTCAAGATCATCAGCTTCTTGTGTACTATGCTGTTCACGGAGCAATAATCCAATCTCCTTCTCCAAATCATCCCCAAATGATCCTTCACTACTTCCTATCATCGGTCTCCTACCCAATTCAGATAACATTCCCAAAAACCCTAATTGTTCATTACCCTCTATTAAAACTCCCAAAATGATCACTACCCAAAACTAATAATCAGACTCTAAACCCTAAACTTAACCCAAAAAAACCTAAGCTTTTCTACACTAATACAGCTAAAACCCATATTTACAAACTAAAGATTCTCACTTTAAGCTACCAAAAGGGTCAAACATCAAAACTTTAACCACCCTAAGCTCATAAACAGCAGAAATCCGTCTCCCCAAGAATCAAACTAAGAAAACAAAAATTAAAAAGTACCCAAAATTTAAATATGCTTCAAATTTTGATATCATAAAATCAACCAACAAAAACAATACAAGAAAACCATCATTTCCAAGTAAAAACAGCAACAACAAAAAACAATAGCGCTAAAAATAAAGCAGAATAGCTTGGAAAAGAGGAAGCTTTATTTTTTCTGAAGCTGAGATCAAAGACGTGAGTGTAAGAAGTACAGTGATATAAATAGACAGAAAGAGTTGACGGCTGAGATTAAAGCAGGCGGCGATTGCTTGTTACAATAACCCTTTTTAGGGTTTTGTTACAAATTCAGAGAGGCTGGGATTAAATACAGTGAGAATCTGGGTGTAAAAAAGTTGAAATTTGTTTTTCTTTTATATATATATATATATTTTGCTTTGGTTATTTATTATTTATTTTTTTAAATTAAAATCAACAAATTTAAAATAATTTAAATTTAAAATAAATTAACTCAAAATAAGTGAATTTAATAAACTCAAATATTTATATAAATTATGATATATTAATAATTTATATAATATAAATTTTAAAATATATATTTATATTAAATTATATTAAATTATTTTATTTATATTACATTTATATAATCACATTTAAAATTATTATTTAATAAAACAGTAGCTCTTTTTTCGTATTAAATGCTTTCTCTTTAATAGTAAAAAATTTTGCATAGAACAAACTAAAGCTAATTTACCTGCTTCGTAAGATAAGAAAATTCAAATTCGAATTCGAATTCAAATCCGATAACTTAAATTCTTGTATAAAATTTATATATCAAATATTAAATTGCCACCTTAAGTAGATTCAATAATTTATATATTTTATATCATGTTTGTTTAATTTTTTTATATTATAATCGTGTCAAAAAATTTATATATTTATATAAATTTACACATATTAATAATTTGTA
Source organism: Adansonia gregorii (assembly GCA_038382025.1). Lineage (NCBI taxonomy): Eukaryota > Viridiplantae > Streptophyta > Magnoliopsida > Malvales > Malvaceae > Adansonia > Adansonia gregorii. The sequence goes on along the minus strand of JBBYHO010000020.1, from coordinate 275,965 downwards.
TTATATAAATTTTGATCTGTTTATATAATTATGTCATATCTATATTATTCTTTCATGTTATATTTTTTATTATTTTTTATATCTTATTAATATTACAAAATCATATGATAGTTTAAAATTATACTTTGATAAATAGACAAAAAAAAATACTAAGTCTACAAGAAAGGTGTTTGGAAAATGTCATTTTCATTTCTTTTGGTAGGTAACAAGTATGGAGAAAAGACTATCAAGCAATTTGTATTTAAAAATTATACCACTAAATTAAATTTATATATTTAAAAATTTATTTTACATATAATATTTATTAAATATTCAAATTATTTTTAAAATATTTAAAATTTATTTAAATTAATTAATTAATTTTAAAATAAAAATCCTATTGATTTAAATTTGTGTCGATGTTTTTAATCTTGATTAACTCGTAAAATGTATGCAAAAAATATAATCTAAAAATTTTTAAATAATTGGCATTATTAGAAAAAAATATGTTTCTAAAAATTAAAAAATTATAAAAATATATTTAACATAATTAAAATTTAAATATTTAAAGATAATAAAATTATTTTATTTAAAAATTAATATATAAATTACAAAAATTTTTATTTTTATTTTTAATTTAAATTATTAAACTATAATTTTAAACTTAAAAATTGAATTCCTTTTATTTATTTAATATTATATTTATAATAAAAAATAATTTTTACCTTCAAGAATCATGTAAGCAAAAGTCAAAAAAGGGAGCAAAAGATGTGGGATTTACTTTCATGGGCCGTCCATCCATCAATCCACCACTTGCCTCATCTGCTGCTTTTAATGCACATGGTTAAAGGCACGTGAAGTGTACAGTTTAATTTAGATTATCTGTTCCACTTATCTAACAAAACCTTACTATAATAATAATAATAATAATAATAATAATAA
>JBBYHO010000020.1:249112-266149 GCA_038382025.1 Adansonia gregorii | reverse complement strand
TGATGTAATTTGCTCGAGCTATTGATTTAGACATAAGGTGATTAGAGTTTGATAAAAATCATAGATTGGCTGACGGTTGATCACTGATAATTCTTTGCGATTCAGTTGTGAGTGAATAAGGATTCCGACAATTTCTTAAGCTATCAAGCTGATTTATTCACAAAATTTATACCAGAGTGTTTTAGTTTACCTATAATTCTTGATTTATTTACAAAACTTGCATATCTGTATTCGTGTTTTCCTGTATGTCCATGTTGAGGGGTTTATGCTGCCTACTTCCCTACATTGACTGCCCCGATTTCCACTTAGTGTTTGTGAAGAAGTCATTCAATAAGCAAACAATTGTAGTATTTTGATTGTACCACACCTTTTTTTATTGTTCTTTGCTAAACTTTTAGTTAATCCTTTGATGTTGATATTTCTTTGCAGTTTTCTCGCAATATCCACCGGGATTGTATATGGTTATTGTGCAATGATACTAAAGATCGATACGGAAGATTTTGGCGGTCATGCAACCCTTCTCCAAGAAGGGCTTTTCGCTTCAATGACCTTCTTTCTGGTACTTAAATTACTTTTAGTTGTTTCTTTCACGTTCAAATGCCAGCATTGCATACTATTCACAAAACCCTCTGTGTCTGTTCAGTTGGCATGGATTCTGGTATACAGTTTGGCCCACTTCTAATATGCATTGTGTCATCAATTTCGGCTGCCCTCTGTTTCTAAGCTGCGTTTCAAGCGTTTGGCAACGATTCATTATTCCCGAAAACAATGAGAAACTTTCTTCGAAAACAATGAGAAACTTTCTTACTTCGAGAGATGTCGATAGCTGTCAGTGTTTATGTTTCATTGTGCTACCATTTCGATTTTGCTGATCATCGATCTAGTTTTTTATCATGATATTTACATGTTTGATTTCAGTTTTACTATCATAAACGTCCGACTGAATGTAACAGTTGTGATATAAGCACCCTAATGTTAGTTTGGTACCCCGTGATCTAGATTGGGGGCATTTTCAGTTGTGGGCTGCCGGGCTACTTTGCTTAGTTAAAAAGATGTTCCTTGAGGATCTTGAAACTAGAGAAATTTTGGAGATTCTTATGTTTTATAAAGCGGCAAAATGAAGAACGAAAAAAGGTCCATCAGAATCCGAATCTTAACCCAATAGTCCACGCAGTATCTTCAAAACGTGGCATTTTTAACGAGTCGGAGTAATTATGTGAAGTGCTGGAGCAACGAATGAGTGTTACAGCCATACTTAAACTTGGTTCAAACTCAACTCAACCCTACCAATGAAAACTTCTAAATGTTGTGACATAATTTGAACGGAATCTATTTATATTCATGGGAGTAACCGCCTCATACAATTTATTTTCCAAATCAAATCAACAAAAAAAAAAAAAAGAGCATACGTCAAGCAAATTGGGATAAAATTCAAATATCTTTTGAATTCAAAGTTAGTATAATTCATTTGTGTAATCCTCTTTAAAATATAAGTATTAAGTAAATCTAAAATTCAAAGCATAATATTTGTAATCTTTTCACTTATCCCACGAGCGAAACTCACCTCTAATTTCATCCTAATTTAGTAAAAAGTTTTGGCTTAAAGATTAAATCAAAGTAACTAGCTCTAGAAACAAAATTTATGAATTAGTGATTAAGATAAGTGTTTAACTTCTTTTATATTTAGAAATCACACCAAACTAAAAATACTATATATTGTTTAAGATCAAAAGAAACAAAAATAAAAAGCCAATAAATTTTTACTTTAAAATATTGATTATTTGATACAAATGTACGTATGATATGAATATATTTAATTTTTTTATATATTTTTAAAATCATATTATATATTTATATTCAAATATATGTTAAAAATAGATATCAAATAAATTAAAAAAAATAAACAGCTCTATACCAACGATAAAGTTGCAGGAGTAAGGACACAACATTTAAACAAGTAAAGACACAAGTACAAAAACATTGGTACAGGTCGAACCCGGTGTTTAATTGATCTTCCATTTTTGTGTAGAAGAAACTGAGATATTTGATCTTACAAATCCTTCGTCAACTACCACGACCGTAGCGTACCTCAAATACGTACTGTAATTATCAATCGAGATTTAAATTATAATTATAAATTTAATTTTTTTATTATATTAATTATTATAATTAATTACGATAAATATTAATAATAAAAAAATTTAAAATTATAAAATAATAATTATAATTCGTATGATAATTATTATTTAAATCTTACACGAAAATATATTCAATGTTCAAGACTAAAATCAATGAAGCGATTGGGAGGGCCCGGATCAGTTGGCACTGGCAACCACTTGAGGTGTTTTACCAAAATGGGAATAATGGGTTAAAATTGGCGATGTCAAGAGGATAACCGATACTTTGCATAGCCAATAAAGTGATTCATTCTCTTGGGCCCCTTGACGATGAAATTCCCAATAAACCTTGAATTGGGATTAGGTAATAAAATTTATATATTTTTATTATATTTATATTTAAATTTTTAAAATATTATATATTTATATAAATTTTAATATATTAATAATTTATATTAAATAAATATGATACTTTTAATGAAATCTTATATTAAAAATATTTTTTTGTTATGATATCATGTTTAAAATTATTTGATCCAATTGGGTGGGTGGAGTAGGGGGCCAGAACCAATGTACGACCTTGCTTAGTCTTACACCAATTCATGTAAGGAAAGAATCACGAGGACAGCTATTTGCACATGTAAACTTGCAATTTTTACTCAAAACAAACAAAATTTTAAGAATACAAGCAAAAGAGATTTAAATTATAATCGTTAATAAAATTTTTAATTATATTATATTTATTTTAAATATTGATGTAGTGAGTGCTAACTATTAACAATTGGAAGAATCAAAATTATAAAATACAATTGTAACATTATATTATGATCTTAAAATAAAAATTGTTGTATGAAAATAAAAAAAATTTTAAATTTAAATTTTAAATTTTAAATTTTAAATTTATTAAATATTAATTAATTATATAAATTAATTAAATGAAACTATAAATTTAATAACGAAAACAATAGTAATATACAAAAGAGCGATATTCTTTAAACTTGTTGTCGCTTGTCCTATAAACGTGGCACACCTTTGAATTCACTACCTAGTAAAAGCATTAGCTAGGGCTAGCCATCTTTGTCGACGTTGTCTGTCCCAGTGTGCCAAGGGCGGCGTAGGGATGTCTGGTGTTTGGATATTCGACAAGAAGGGCGTGGCTCGCTTGATATCGAACCCTACCAGAGAATCCTTCGAACAAAAAGATCCAACTAACCCTGGCACGTCCACAGCACCAGGGGCTCGACCACGGGTCCTGGTCTACCTCCCGACCAACCAAGTGATCCGATCGTACGTCGAACTAGAGCAGCGTCTGGCTGAGCTTGGTTGGAGTCGCTACTACAACTTCAGCCAACCTGACCTCCTCCAGTTCCACAAGTCAGAGGACTCCGCTCACCTTATTTCGCTCCCAAGGAATTTCGCCCACTTCAGGCCCTTACATATGTACGACATTGTCGTCAAAAACAGGTCTTTCTTTGAAGTTCGTGACCTTAATTGACATGATATTGGTGCTGCTGATTGCACGACATCATCAAACGCAAACTATACTGAAAAATACTAGAATGTTGGTTTAATTTTCAAACCGACTCATGGCCAGTTCAAACTTGTTTTCCTCTAGCGAAATACTGCAACTTATAGCTGACTGGAATCTATCGTGTAAGAGATTGCTAGTTCCATTTTAGATATTGGTTCTTTGTTAACTGTTTTAGTATGCAAAAACCTTCAGCCATGTGCCTCAAGTATAAAATCTTTGATCTTTCTTTTTGGCTACAACTTTTGTCGTGTTAAGTGGTTTTAAAACTATTGATGCTTGGTTCTAGTTTTTGGGGTTTTTTTTGCTTGTTCAAAATTTCTTTGATCTGATTCGTTTCTGCTTTATTCATTTCCAATTGGCCTCTGTTTTCCCCATTTTTTTTCTTTATTTTATATATTTCGTGGAACAAAGATCAAGTACGTATATTGTTTTTGTTTGATATTGCATGCCTGTGAAATGTGATGAGTACTGTAATTATTTTAAAATATCTTTTTACTTGCTGATTCAACATCAGCAGCTCTTTCCGAGCAATATGTCTTATCCAAAAGAACTAGCTCGACAATGGTCTATTTGTACAAATGTTGGCCCAGAATGGTTTGGTTTCCAGCCAAGAGTTTTGGGTAAGGATATTTTTTAATTTTAAATTTTTTACTTAATTAATATTTAATCTAATTAAAGGTGTTATACTATTTAGGTGTTCAGATTGCTCAAACAGTTATCAATCAACTTTTATCATTTAAACCGTTAGTCTAAATAGTTATCAATGAGCTTTTATTATTTGGACGATCAAATCGTCCAAACAGCTATCAATCAGCTTTTACTATTTGAACAATCAGACAAGTCGCCCAAACAGCTATCAGTCAACAGTCAGATAGCACGAACAGCTATCAATCGAATTGCCTATAATCCGATGGTAGCATGATTTTAAGACTGACATTTTTTTCTAAACATCGACCACCTGCACTAATAAACTCGTAAAACCACTTGCACTGATAAACCCGTTGGCCACTTGCATTGGCAGAATAAGGCACTGTAACCTAACAATTAGCTCGGCACTAACTGATTGCTTGTCAAATCACCTGACACAATATCTCTAGCAATACCTATAAAAAGATTGTAAACCCCAAAAATAAGATAAATTTTTTTTAATTTTTAATTTTTTATCATATTTTTAAAACTTATATACTAATTTAACTATAAAAAAATACTCTAAAATATTAATTTTGATATTTTTTTACTCTTCTTATATTACAAAATTATGATAGACTTAAAAAAAAAAAAGCACTATCAAACATAATAATATTTATCATATTTATTAGTACCATAAAAACACGGAGATCATGTATCTTCTCCGGACAGGGGAAAACTGGCTTGCTAGTTGATTAATGACAGCTAGTAGATAGAGAGAGTGGGTGTAAAAACTCAGCTTTGATTGCAGATGCTGTTATAGCTATCTAGCCAAAATATAGCATTACACACACACACACACACACACACACACACATATATATATACACACACACACACACACACACACATAGGGATCTACTTGAATCGAAACAGGCCTCGTGCTTGTATTGTGTAGGACTGTAGCAGCAGCACCCCAGAGATCAGATAATTATTGCGACTGCCTGGCTCTACATATATAGAGAACTATAGGTCCCAGGGGGAGAGGGGAACTAGGGTGGTCGTCATCTTCCTCAACTGCTAATTTATCTTTAACATTACAGAAGCCAGCTAAGCGGTAAATGTGCTCATGTCTAACTTCTTTTGTTTAGGTGAAAAAAATCGTTGTTTGAAGCAGAAAAAAATTACACATGTAAAGTATTATTTTTAAATATAATTTTATAAATTAATTAAATTAAATTTTATATTTATGTTTAATCAAATGTCAACAAGCCAGCTAATATATATTTTTATACAAATTTATAACATAAAATTTAAATAAAAATTATAAATATTAAATTTAAATTTAAAATTTATTAAATGAAAAAAAAAGGTTTGATGATATGTCATGGCCGATGTGAAATTATGGGATTCACGGCTTTTATATATATATATATATATATTGATGGATGATTAAGGACCAATCTCAATCAGCGAGGAGGAGACTTTCGAAATGACATGACCATCAGCTAGCCTACCAAAAGCTTTCCAGAGCTAGCCAATGCTTACTTCCTAATCATCTTCTTCCGTAACATCAAGATCTATTGGTAAATGTAGAGTTCCGAACAGCAGTCCAGCATCAGACAACGTCTACTTGATCAGGTGATAAAAAATTTAATATTTTAAATAAAATTTTATGAATAAAAAAATAAATATTAAAAAATATTTAATTTAAAGTGTAATTAAATTTGATTTTAAAATAATTTAATTTACTGTTATTATAAAACAGTTAAAAGGTCTAAAAAAAAAAAGCAGTCAAGGCAAAACGTTGCAGCCATGAGAGAGAGCCACGATATAGTTATCGATCAAAAGGGGGAGTGGGGTTGGATTTGACATTACAATCGGCTATCATGTTATGGAGTTTTCATAGTGCCAGCTGCTGCTGCTGTGCTGCTTGAACGTCGTACTGGTACAGATGATATATATATATATAAAATATATTTATAAATTTCAGGAAAATTGTCCTCCTTTTCTTTGCTTCAGTTAGTCAACCTTGACCCACGAAGCTAAGGCCTCCATAGACGTGTTCAGGGCTGAACTTCTCATGCACGCTGCATCAGCCAGCAGCCCCAAGTCTTCTTTTTCTATTAGTACGAGATCTAACATTTAATATGATTATATAAATATAATAATATATAAAATAAAAAATAATATAAATATAACTTTAAAATTTAATTTATATAAATTATAAATATATAAAAATTAAAATAAATATAAAAAATTTTAAATATGATTATAATATATTAAAATATATAAATATAATATTAAAATATAAATTATCAAGTTTAATTAGTATACTTTGATTATATTTACTAGTGGTGATAAGTTAAATTTAAAGATAAAATTATATTTAACATATAATATTTTGATTTTTTAAAAATCAGATCAAATATAATAAAAATTGAATTAATTTAAATAAATTTCATTTTTTCATTCAACTCGATTAATTTATTTTTAATATTTTTTATTTTTTTAAAAATAAAATAATTTTTATTTCATAAAAATTAATTAATAATTAAATAAAAAATAAAATAAAATTTGATTAGATTAGATTAGATTAGATTATATTATATTCGATTCTATGCTTAAAAAATGAGATTCATTAATTTTTAAATTGAAATCAAATTGAATTGAGCTATTACACAAATTTAAATTAAATCAAATTTAATAAAAAACAAATTAAAATTAAATCAAACATTATTGTTCGACTCGATTTTCTTTTTTTTCTCAACCCTAGTATTCAGATTTTGTTTGTACTCTTTGTCCTTTTTTTCTTTAACTTTGGGTCCCCCTTTAGGCCTTCATCCATCATTTCAATTTACGGTAAAGTTTTAACTTCTTTTCAAAAGAAAGGATATAAGCTACAAACTGGAATGAAAATAGTTCATTGGATTTAACTACAAGAAAATGTTAAATGGTTTATTGAAACTGGTCAGGATAGGGTTTTGATTTGAACTATAAGCCGAAAGCAACAAAGTTAGTTCAGATTGAGATTGTTTAATGAATAAGGTGATTGAGTTACCTTTGAAACCAGTCTTGGTTTGGGCCTCCAGAAATGACGTAATTGGACAATGGACTATTAGAAAGAACTTATCTTAACGAATAGTTAGCTTTCAAGAAAATAAAAAATGCACCCAAATAATTAGTTAATTCATGTATAATTATTGTTGAGTAGAATTAGAATACTTTTATCTTTAAATTTTAAATGTTAGCCAAACAAATAATAAACAATGGGCTTCTATGACTAGTCAAATTGACCCAAATCAACCTTATTAGTCAAAATATATACATTTTAAATTTAACTGTGAAAATATTAAAAATAGTATTTTAATACTTTTCTAAATAGTGAAAAGGTCCATCTGACAGATTTGAAATTGAGCTTGGACGAGATTAAAAAAAAATCTAGAACGCTCTAGCTGTAAACACTTTTAATCAAGTCTCCAAGCAGTTGTACTAGATTTGTTTATGGATTAAGTTACTCAATCTGAAAATTTGACGTTGGTGCCAGAAGTTGTTAATGTATTGGAGGAGAATATCGGTTATGTTGATGTGTTATCATGCGTGAGATCGCAAACATGTTATAATTCTCCTTCTAAACCGAAAAACAGAATTTGCTGAGTTTGTCCTGTAAACAGAACTGAAATGTTCAATCTCTTACCTAGGAGATCAGATATATAATGCAAGATTGTTATGTGCAATTGCTTGATCTTTAATTATGTTACTCTAACTTTTTATTTTTTATTTTTTTGCAGTAACCATATTACTATAACTTGATTTTTCTTTTAAGTATCCATGTTTTGACACATATCTAATATATGTTCAAATTTGAGTACAAGGATATGATTTTTCAAAGACCACCTAAATGTATGGAAAAACTTTAAAAATTGAACGTTTTGTATATTTGTGTCAAATATATACCCATTTGATCCTTACACTCGAGTATGAGTAACATAGACTAATAAACAAGTTACAAGTTGACATGTTCAATCTCTTGCTTGTTCTTTAACATACAAGGTGGATTAGATTAAGTAATTTATGACAATACAAAAATGAAAAAAAATTATTTATGACAAGAAAAATTAAGAGTTGCGCGACACATATATGAACATGCCAAATTTTATATAATATGAAGTAGTAGTTTGGCGAATATATTCGAACATTTCAAATTTTATATAATGTGAATTAATAATGTGTCCAAACCTATATTAATAAGAACATAAAATGAATAGAATGAACCATCGTGCACAACAAATATCTATTTGCTAAGTGGAAATCAATAATAACAAATTCTTTCATAAACAACAATTGTCAATCCCCACTTCACCAGCTTGCCTTCAATTTGAGGAGAACCCTACTTATCCAAAGGGAAAATTCTATATGATAAGCAAAAAACATTTTGAGCTCCAGTCATGGTTGTTTAATTACCTTTAATCTTGTGTTGCAGCCTGGGAATTGAGCTCGGCAAACCTCAGGCCAACACGCATTGAGTGCTTCAAGAACTTCTCAGCACATCGTGCAACACAAGTCTCTTCCTGCTTCTGCAGAGTCTTGCGAGTAAAGTTGTCGACACAGTCGTTGAAGCATCTCTCCACAAGTGAATTGTACATTCTCAGACTGGACACCAAATTAAAGGAAATAATTAGATCAATAGTAAAGATAACAGATAGAATCAAGACCACTAATTAACCATATAAAGGTTCTTTCGGTTGGCTAAGGGGAATCAGCCATTTAAGCAGTAGGTAAAGTAATTTCCAAAGCCTTCAAAATCATGGTGAATATTGCTACATGGAAATACAAAGATTGTTTCCTTCTAACCCCAACCTGCCCCACAACCTGCATTATATTTCTTCTCTAATGCAGTAGGAATCCTCCGTGTTAACAATGCCAATAAGTCTGTAATATAACAATCCCATAACCATCACTTGTTCCTCAACCCCAAGAATGCATTGGCATAAAATACAGAAAGAATTGAATCTATAGTGGTTATAAGCACTTTCGGTAAAAGCAACAGAAATAAAATTGGAATATTTCCATCTTTATGCAAGGAAAAAACTAGTATAGATTTGAGAATCTAAAGATCTGCCAATCACTAAATAACAAGGCAAAAATCAACACAAAACAAAGCTGAAGGGCTGGTTATAAGCTATATTACTTGGACCCTTCATTTTCCCTGAAGTACCAATGTCCGACACATATTTGGATACGGATATATGGGTATGATATTTCAAATATATAAAAAAAACTTAGAAAAAATTAAGCATACACATATCGGATGCATATGCAAATCCGACACTCAATCCAAGTTTAGGTAAAATGGGCTATAACTAGAAATGGGAAAGCCCAATTAAGGAGGTAGCTATAATCAAAGCCATTAAGTGTTTCAACTATCATGCTAAATCCCATCATATGAAAGCAAATACAACAAAAAAATGCAGGCAAAATACTAGCTAAAGCAACATTAAAAAGAGGCTTCACATTATAGAAAATGTAGTTCCAAAAACGTCCACAGGCAGCACTGAAATGTCTTGCACTGGTTTTTAAGGAGAACATCGCTTTTTAGCTTCTCATCATACACAAAACAACATAACACAGATTTGAAATTGGGACCCTGCATTGTCTAATACAATCTGAGAAGCTAACCCATGAACAAAATAAATATAATAAGAAAAAAAACCAAATAAGCTGAAACCATTTCGTAAAACTAAATTTCTCGAGAAATTCAGATATCTAAATTGCATCAATTTTGGGTTCCATGAATCGGAAAGGAAATGAAATAAGGAAGGAAAAAAGAGTGAATCACCTGTCACGAAGCTGGAGGTGGTCAATCATGGTGGACATTTTGATCTTATCTTCTTCAGGGAGACCCTCGAGCCCTGCTAACATGTTCTTGTCCATACTGGAATCCTGTCTTTTCCAATCGAATTTCTTTATTGGGAGTCTTTTGATTGGAAAAAATGAGATGAGCAGGGCTTATCGAAAGGACTTAGCTTTCGGGTTCTTTAAGAAAGAGAAAAACCCTAGGAATCTGTGGAGCAGAACGATGTCGTTCAATCCCATAGTGGGCCTTTATTTGACACTTTGGTTGTTTTTTGGGCTGGGTTTTGCATTGTAAAATTTGAACCGATCCGGTTCAATATGGATTTTTCACAAATTATTATACGGTCAGGTGTAACTTATGAATATCTCTAAAGATTAATTATATATAATGCTTAAGCTTTAACTGAGTGTGTGTATATATAATTCATCTTTGATACATTGATAGTAAAAATTTTTTAACTTCACAAAAAGGTTAAAAAGTTATCATAGGTTTCACTTTTAATTTTGATTAGTTTTTTTATAATTTTCTTTTGCTACGATGGAGTGGCAAAAGTGATTTCAATCGGTGACCTCATGATAGATTTCGGACGGTTGTGAAACATTATCCAAACCAAACCTACTTTAGGGTATGTGTCACCTGAGCAACTCTGTTCCGTGAAGTCCAAAAACTCATTCAACAGTGGATAATTTATATCATATATATATATATATAATCTTTGATAGACACGTAATAGTTTTTTTTAATCTATAGAATAAGCAATTGACACATGTTTAATTTTACTTTTAAATTAGTTTTATTTTATTTTTTGAAATATTACCCTAAGGTATATGTCTCATTGTATTAATGTCAATTGTGAAATACAAAATCTCCATTAACTGTGGATGAGATAATTTTTCTTCCAAATCTGAAGAGCTTTGTATTGGAGTTCTTTTATGCTTGAAACATTGTATTTGTTCTTTGATTTCTTTGCGTTCGTTAATCCATTTAGAAATTTTTATTTGCATTTATTTATGTTTGTATGTCAGAATTTGTTATTTGCTTAGGTTGTAAAGATTCATATCTATTAAATATTAAGTCTTTTGTAACAAATTTGTGCTTGGATTAGAATTACATATATATATATATATATACGTATATATATACTTTCATCAGCAAAAGCTGTTAAAGGCTTAAAGCCTTCCCATGCTTTTATAGTGTTTAAGATATTTATCAAAATAACATCTTAACCAGTGCCACTAGATACGAGGTAGCATTTACCCCTGCAAATTCATTTGAAATTAACAAGCAAAAGATCATTTCGAATTAAAAGGGCCAAGAAATAACTCTGTTTCATTTTTAGGCATCAGGATACAGGAGAGAATGTAAAAACTTAGAGAATTTGACAAGAATAACTCTCAAATTCATTCATTTTTATATAAACTTTAGCAGTTCTTGAATGATTCAAGAACTGCTAAAGGTAAATAAAAACCGAGGGAATTTGAAACTCTATCATCATCTCACCATTCTTGGTTCATTGATTTCGACAATATGAACATCAAGAAAACAAGAGAAATCGAAAAAAAAAAAAAAATTCAGAGAAACATCATAGATCAAAAAACTTGCGAGCTGGAATTGTTTTTGCACCTCTTGCACTCTGAAGATTTTAGAAGCACTTCCTGTGCACAATGGATGGGCCAGATTCATCATACTCGGCCTTAGCGATCCACATCTGCATTTCGATCACAACAAGTAAATGCCTTTAGTACGTGTATGAAGCTTGCTAGATCGAAAATGAGAAGCAAGAAGGAAAATGTACGAATGCTGTTCAGTTCGAATGTGCAATTTAACCAAACTATTTCTGGCAAATCGCGTTTCTTGGAACAGAAGAAGCTAATTTTCTAGGTCTATGATTCATCTATAACAAAAGAACTATAAAAGCATTTAGTCTGTTATGAGAAGAATTGTCGATCGCAAGTAGATATTACCTGCTGGAAAGTACTGAGAGATGCTAAGATGGAGCCTCCAATCCAGACACTGTACTTCCTTTCGGGTGGAGCCACCACCTTAATTTTCATGCTGCTCGGGGCCAATGCTGTGATTTCTTTGCTCATTCTGTCAGCAATTCCTGGGAACATGGTGGTTCCACCGCTGAGAACAATGTTTCCATACAAATCCTTCCTGATGTCCACATCACACTTCATGATAGAATTGTACGTGGTTTCATGAATGCCAGAAGCTTCCATTCCGATCATGGAAGGCTGGAAAAGGACTTCCGGGCACCGGAAACGCTCAGCACCAATGGTGATCACCTGGCCATCGGGCAACTCGTAGCTCTTCTCGATGGAAGAACTAGTTTTGGCAGTTTCTAGCTCTTGCTCGTAGTCGAGTGCGATATATGCTAGCTTCTCTTTCACGTCTCTCACAATTTCACGCTCTGCTGTAGTGGTGAATGAATAACCACGTTCGGTCAATATTTTCATGAGGGCATCTGTAAGGTCACGACCTGCTAGGTCAAGACGGAGGATGGCATGAGGAAGAGCATATCCTTCATAAATGGGGACGGTATGGCTCACACCATCTCCGGAGTCCAGGACAATACCTACATCAAGTATTTTAGAAAATGGTTAGACGATGAAACTGAACAAACATAAATTAGAAAGATACTATTCCAAGTTTCTTAACTATAAGTTATAGGTTATGGATCAGGAAGACTTTATAATATGAAAATGACAAAATGAACCTAATATCAATAGAAATGAGACAATAGGGAGAAATCGGAACCAACTTGAGGCCCTTCTCATTGTTCCCTAATTCCATAAACGAAATCCTATAGGATACTAAGAACGTCTTCAACCGAAGAAAAAATCTGACTTTGAGATTGTTTAATTCAAGTTTTGTCCAAGAGATTGAGAGCAATGTTGCTCCAACATTTCATTTTCCCTGAAGTACATATGTCTAACACATATCTAGATATGGGTATGCATGTCTGACCCTCCAAATATATAGAAAACTTTAAAAAAATCAAGTATACACATATCTCACAGTCACCTCGGAAATCTGAGCAACATAGAGCGAGTGTAGTTAATTGCTTACCAGTTGTACGACCACTGGCATAGAGGGAGAGAACAGCCTGGATAGCAACATACATGGCCGGAGCATTGAAGGTCTCAAACATGATTTGGGTCATTTTCTCACGATTGGCTTTTGGGTTGAGAGGTGCCTCGGTGAGAAGAACGGGGTGTTCTTCTGGAGCAACACGGAGTTCATTGTAAAAGGTATGATGCCAGATCTTTTCCATATCATCCCAGTTGTTAACAATACCGTGCTCAATCGGATATTTAAGAGTTAGAATACCACGTTTGGACTGAGCCTCGTCCCCAACATAAGCATCCTTCTGACCCATGCCAACCATCACACCAGTGTGACGCGGACGACCCACAATGCTGGGGAACACAGCCCTTGGAGCATCATCACCAGCAAATCCAGCCTAAAAGGAGAAAAGTTGCATCATTAGAAAATATCATGTATATGTATATGTATATGTGTGTATATATATATATATATATATATATTAAAAGTAAGAAAGACAGAATATCCTAAACCGATACCTTGACCATTCCAGTTCCATTGTCGCAGACAAGTGGTTGAATATCCTCACCATCTGCCATCTCGTATCACCAGCTGAGATAAGAACATGAGAAAGTAAATCAACATCACAACAATAAAGAACCGGTCCATAATTCAACAAGCACGATTTGAATCAATTATGAGCCAAGATATCAATTAAGAACAAATCATCCCATTGACCGAGAAATTCGAAAGTTATATGCTAAATAAAAATTTGCGACAAAATTCATAGTTCACAATAAATAATCCTATCACAAAGTCATATTGTTCTAGAAAAACTATGACTAAATCATAGAACAGAAACACTTCATATAATCATACAGTCTCATTTTTTTCAAAATTTTTTTTATTGGTAAAAGAAATTAGAATCACAAAAAAGAAAAGCTAATTCGTTGAACATTATTAAAAATGAAATCACAAAACATCCATACATCCCATTATTAGAAGCCAGATAACAATAAATTACCCAAAAGATTCCAAACTAGAGCCATTACACCAATTAAAAAGAGAATGGATACATACAATTCCTCCCAAAGTAATCATAGTGCCGATCAAAATCAGATCGAAAATCAAATAATCGTATTAGATAATAAAACGAGAATCTCAAATATTACTTTCTAGTCTTCTATTTACTTTACGTATATTTACTCAGGAACCAAACAGAAAACGAAATAGAAATCACCTGAGGAAAACAAAAGCAATAGGAAAACTGGAGAAGATGATCTCAGCTGCCGGCCTTTGAGTTCGTAAAGATAAAAGAAAATGGTAACTTGAAAATGATAACTTTTTTTGAAATTTAAAACTTCCGAAGGAAGAACTTTTTAGTCGGATTTGTAACCTTTTTTTACCGGGTCCTTCGGTTATATGCTCCTTCTTAGGTTTAGGAGCGCTTCAACAGCGCTGCAAACCGGTAAAACCGGTTTCCCATCCATCTTGAAAGCATTTTCTTTTGTATTATTACATTGAAGAGAAATGGTCTAGTCCTATAAAAACTCTGGGGTTTTTTTACGCAAATAGGTTTGTATTATATCAATTTTTTAATTAAATAGTTTAAAAAATTATAACTCAAATGGATGTTTATATTATGATTTAGTTTAACACATAAATATATGATGTTGATGCTGTTAAATAAATATAGACGTAACATTCAATATTTAATGAGACCGTAATATGTGAAAAAAATATTATATTCTTTTATTTTAAATGTTAAGTGTCATAATTAGATTATATATTAAATGTCACATCAATATTTATTTAATTTGATTAGTACGAAGTCTATATATATATATATATGTTTAGAGAATTATTGAATAAATACTTATTTTAATCAAAATTTTTTTCAAATATTCAATTGAAAAAAATAGTATAATGCAAGAGCCATTTATATAATCAACCTAAAATTTTAAAGCTTCACAATTAACACCAATTTTTTAAAATATATGTTTAAGAAGTTAATTTCACATATTCAAGATCAATCCTTTCGATTGATTGGAATTATTCGCCTTCCCAGCTAACCTCAAACTTTAAAATGAAAAATATATAATAATCTCTTAAATATATTAATAAAATTAAAAATAATTTAATATTAATATATCAAATTGGAATAATTTTTAGTAATTATTTATAAAAAAAATTGCAACTTTGTTCTTTGAACCGGAATTATGTACCAAACAAGTTGACTCTTCATTTGCTGGCCTAGCTGAACTAGTTGGTTCCAATGTAGTGGACATCGTATTGGTATCAATAGTATGCATTGATTGTAAGATAAATTAAAATTATATTAGTATTATATTGTTTTAGTTTTTATATTGATTCATATTAATTATAAATAATAAAGAAAGAATATTAAGAAAAAAGTTTAAATTATAAATTTATATTTGCAAGCTAACTAAAATATTAAATATTTTATTTTCATATCATATAATATTTTAATCATATTTTAATAATTTTTCTTGTAAAATTTAATCACATAATATTCAATATTATTGGATCATAGAATTTGCTTTATTCATTGCCGTAAGGCAGAAGTCTTGGTCCCTGCAACAAAAAAAAAGGGGGGGCAAATCCAAATATACCTCTTTGAATCCTTTTCCTTTTGTTTAGGACAAAACAAAGCCGCGTTAAGTCTTAACAATATACACTTTATATAGTGAGTAATTACTGGTGGAAATATTTTGCACCTTTAATTTTTTTTTCTTTTTTTAATTAAATCTGGTCGTTCGTTTTCTGAGATTAGGTTTGAAGTATATAACCCCACTGACAACAAAAATAAAAGGAGATAGTCAGATGTGCTCAAAAAGTCTTCACTTCTTTTGACCATCATACATATTCATACTTAATAGAACTTTAAAATATTATTGTTATTATTCTTTTCGGTAAAAATTCTAAAATTCTAGAATACTTTATTTTGGATGAAAAAATGAAAATGGAATTGCATGGTTTTGAGAGGGGTTTTTTTTGCAGTTTTCTTGGATTCTTTGTCTTTTACTTGAAAAACTTTTAATTCCCACACCCAAAGAAATTAGTAATTACAAAAATCCATAGTATATATATACATATATATATAAGGATTTTATTTGATGTTTTATTAGTGTATAAGTAGTAAATTATAATGTGACAACTTAATAAGCAAATAAAAATTTAAAAATATGTAAAAAATTAAATACAATAATTGTATTTTTTAATAAGTGTTATGATATGCATCCCTCTCAAATATCTCATAATGATGCTTAATTATAAATCTGTAAAAAGGAGATAAAAAATTAGACGAAGCCAAAAATTTTATATTAAGAATGAAGAAATAAAATGAGATAAAATTTATAAATTTTGGGATCAAAATAAAGTTTTTTTAATTATTATTTTTCTTTTAAATGAAAAAATATTTAGGATTGAAGAAGTCTCAGCTTCCATTCATTTTTTTAATTTATTTTTAATACATTTATTAATACTATTTATATCTAAAAAAATTATTTATAAATTATTAAAATTAAAATTATAAATAATTATTAAAAATATATTAAATAATAAAAAAAAATCATAGAAGAGCACGCAAAAGGATGGCCCCTGCCAACCAGCCCCTTTGACTGGACCATGCAGACAATCTAAGTCTAGTGCACAAACTTTGATGCATCGCCTGCAAATGAACAGATTGGCTTGGGGAGGGTGAAGAAAGACTGAAAACTACTAAAACTAACGTCTTTTGATGAAAAATCACCTAATTATACGTCAAATTTGCAACAATAGGTGTTTTAATTCAAAGCTTAACTTCCAATGTATTTGCGTAAAAAATTGGAAATGGA
>JBBYHO010000020.1:166163-185854 GCA_038382025.1 Adansonia gregorii | reverse complement strand
TCTTAAACAAACCTTAATCATTTCTAAAGATGAACTTTCTTTTAAATAAATTTTAATTTTTTTAAACTTATTTTTTGAATTAAATATGCTCTACAAACTTTCTTAAATGTAAAATGATAATTTTTAAATTTAAACTAATTGTTACATCCTTTCAACATCTATAATTCAGGAACCCCACTAACACAGTAAATAACCTTTCGGTTTCTTAACAATTTAAAACTCTTTTATCTTTCTACCTAACGCCTTCTAAAACCCATTAACAAAAATACCTCTCTCCATAAATTTCCAAACTGTAAATATGTTATATATTTTCTTTTAATATTTTCTCACTTTCTTGCAAGTTGCAACCAAAAACAGAATGATCCTATCAACTATTGATTTTTTTTTTTACCAAACCTCAAATTCTACATCTAAAATGTTGTCCTTTTTTATTTTTAAATTTAAGGACATGAAATATGATAAAATATCTAGGAATACGATGTCAGTGTCTGAGGTTGTCGCTTGGTTCAAACCAGGTTTTGAAACCTTGTATATCTGTATTCATAATTGAATTGGAACTCTGAGAAGTTCCCGTAAGAGTTTCTTGAAAGATTTGATTTTTCACTCAAAGGGATCCTCACATCCAGGTTTCTCTCTCAAAGGTTCCATCTTTTCATTTTTTGCATTCTGTTCCTTTTTTTTTTCAGCTTCTTTTTCTTTTAGGTCATATTTTGAAGCTCAAGGATTTATCTTACCGCCAGCTTTTGCTTTGATTTTTGTTTTAGTTTAGTAGTAATCTGTAGTTATTTCTGTAAGAAACTCTGGATTTCAGCTCCTGTTAAGAACAAGAAGATTCGGCTTTTTTTTGGTTAATTTCTAAGAATTTTGTAAAAAAAAAAATGGGTTGTAAAGTATTTGAGTTGATCTTCTGGGTTTCTTTAGTCTTGTGTTCATCATGTTTTGCTAGAGGATATACACCAGCAGACAATTACCTTATCGATTGTGGATCACTTACTAATACTACTGTCGGTGATCGAGTTTTCATAGCTGATAACTTAGCCTCAAAGCTCCTTTCTACACCTCAAAATGTTCTTGGGAACACTTCAAGCACTGCCGTTGCCTCGTCTGGTGATTCCCGACTCTATCAAACGGCAAGAATCTTTACCGGTGTTTCTAAGTACACGTTTCCAATCAGCCGACCAGGACGGCACTGGATTCGCCTATATTTCTATCCGTTTGCTTTTGTTAGTTATAATATGAGCTCGGCAAAGTTTGATGTTTCTACTGATAAACATGTCCTTCTCAGCAGTGTCAGTGTGCGAGGTCCCCTTGTGAAAGAATTTTCTGTTAACGTAACTGGCAATAGCCTTGCCATTACTTTCAGTCCTTCAGGGAATTCGTTTGCTTTTATAAATGCCCTTGAAGTTGTTTCAGTCCCTGATGAGCTCATCCCTGATGGTGCCCATTCTGTTAAATCATCAGTTGGATTCCAAGGCTTGTCATGGCAGGCTCTCGAGACAGTTTTCCGGGTGAATATGGGGGGACCTACGGTCTCCTTCGAGAATGATACCCTTTGGCGAACATGGGTGCCAGATGAGGGTTTTCTTGTCGAAAAAAATCTCGCCACAAATGTGTCGAATATTAGAGCTGTCAAGTATGTGGAAGGTGGATCGACACGAGAGATTGCTCCGAATTCTGTTTATGGTAGCTGCACTAGGATGAACTCAGCAAATGACCCCAATAGCAACTTCAATGTGACCTGGGAGTTTGATGTGGATCCAGGATTTCAGTACCTTATTCGGTTTCACTTTTGTGATATCGTAAGTGAGGCTCTTAACGAGCTGTATTTCAATGTTTTTATCGACTCCTCGATGGTTGTTAGGGACCTTGATCTGAGTACTTATTTGGTTAACGTTCTGGCTGCTGCGTATTTTATGGATTATGTGACGGAGTCAGCTAATAGTAATAAGGTTCGAGTAAGCATTGGCCCCTCGAATTTACATGGCACCAACCCGAATGCCATATTAAATGGGCTGGAGATCATGAAAATGAACAATTCCGATGGCAGCCTTACTGGCTCGGCAAATGTCATTTCTTCTGGTTCAAGTTCAAAGAAGAATGTAGCTGCTATTGTGGGTGTGAGCATTGGGTTGGCTTCTGCTGTGCTGTTGGCAGGAGTTCTCTTAATGATTTGTCGAAGAAGAAGACGACTGTCACGCCAGCGGCAATCAAAGACATGGATTCCTTTTTCAATTAACGGAGGAGGTTCTCACACTATGGGGAGCAAATACTCGAAAGGAACAACTGCCAGTCTTGTTTCTAATACTAGCTACCACATTCCTTTTCTGGCTGTTCAAGAAGCCACGGACAACTTCGATGAAAGTTGGGTTATTGGAATTGGAGGTTTTGGTAAGGTGTACAAGGGAGAACTGAATGATGGTACAAAAGTTGCTGTTAAAAGGGGAAATCCACTGTCTCAACAAGGACTTGCTGAGTTCCAGACGGAAATCGAGATGCTTTCCCAGTTCCGACACCGCCATTTGGTTTCTTTGATTGGTTATTGTGATGAAAAGAATGAGATGATATTGGTTTATGAATATATGGAGAATGGGACACTCAAGAGTCATCTCTACGGCTCGGGTAATCCAAGTTTGGGTTGGAAACAAAGGCTTGAAATATGCATCGGAGCAGCTAGAGGACTCCACTACCTTCACACAGGCTATGCAAAAGCTGTTATTCATCGTGATGTGAAGTCCGCGAATATCTTACTTGATGAGAATTTCATGGCCAAAGTTGCTGATTTTGGGCTGTCAAAGACAGGTCCTGAACTTGATCAGACGCATGTCAGTACGGCAGTGAAAGGAAGTTTCGGATACCTGGATCCAGAATATTTCAGAAGGCAACAACTGACAGAGAAATCTGATGTATATTCATTTGGAGTGGTTTTGTTTGAAGTTCTTTGTGCAAGACCTGTAATAGATCCAACTCTTCCAAGGGAAATGGTAAATCTAGCTGAATGGGCAATGAAATGGCAGAAGAAAGGACAGTTGGAGCAAATAATTGATCCAAATCTCAAAGGAAACATCAGGCCTGAATCTCTTAGGAAGTTTGGAGAAACTGCCGAGAAGTGCTTAGCTGATTTCGGTGTTGACAGGCCCTCCATGGGAGATGTCTTATGGAATCTGGAGTACGCTCTTCAGCTTCAGGAGGCTACCATTCAAGGCGATCCCGAAGAAAACAGTACAAATATGATTCCCGATATTCCTATGCAAATCAACAATGTCTGTCAGCTTGATGTCACTGTTTCTTCCTCACAGTTCGAGGCGACAAGTGTGGATGACCTCTCCGGTGTTTCAATGAGCAAAGTGTTCTCACAGCTGGTGAAGTCCGAAGGCAGGTGACTTGTACGAGACAAAAAATCCTATCAGCTAAGCTTCTAGCTTCTCTTTGACAACGAATGCTTGGTTTTCTCTAATCCACCATAGCTTGCCACATCCAAGTAGATAAGCTAGCTTCCTTTATTTTTTATTGAAAGGTATGCGGAATGGTTCAAATTCCTTTGTTTTTTAATTGGTAGTATATCGATTAGTCATCTGTATTAAAACTGAACTGCGTTGTGCATAAAGCGTTGTGAGCTCTTTCATGTACAGCAGGATTGGGGGTTTTTCGGGTGAGCTTTAGGAAATGGACTGATATATGCTTGCAGTTTAAAGCTTTTCATGTAGCTTTCGTTTCCAATTTGCGATGCCTATGACTTTAAATTTGCTATAATGTGCATTTCTACTTTTGCAAGTGATCGATGTTTGATTATATATAGATTCATTCTCTTCTTTGATTTTGTCACGGTCTTTATGTAATTCTTTGCTTTATCTTGCTGCATTAACATGAACAAATAGGATAAAAATTGTTCTTGCTGCTAAGCGTCCAATGCATGATTTTTGCATAAAGCTCCCTGCGTTCTGTTTATGATTTGGAAAACTCACCTGGAACTGGGAGTTTCTAAAATGGGACATATGCTTATAGGCTATGTTAATCCGAACTTTTCATTTTTATTTTTCTTTAAGTACTCATGTCTGACGTTCATATTTGACACATACCTAGACTGGGATATAAAGATATGAATTATGATCCTCCAAAAACCTTTCAAATATATGAAAAAAACTTTTAAAAATTGAACATATCAGTTTGTCATATGTGTGTGTGTGTGTGTGTATATATATATATATATATATGTATTCGATACTCACCCTGGAGTCTGAGTAAGAAAAACTTACTGACGTCCAACCAAATAACTGTACCTTTTATCCACTAACTTTTCCAAACTGGTAAGGCTGATTAATTTGCACCCAAAAAGTAAGGCACTACTTTGTTTTACTGAAGAACAAACTTGATGCTACCAGTATCAATGAATGAATCTTGGCATCCATGCTTCATAGTTTTGTAATGAACCTCTATTGCCCTTGAATCCAATCTAACTGAAGTAAAATTCCATATCTAGTTTTTTCGGAGTATGCTTTTAACTTTCCCTACTTTGTGTAGCATTCGCTGTTGTTTGATGTTTAGGGTCTACCTAACATGATTTGTAAATGATGAAATTCAATGACTGAAGCACAATCACCTTGCAACAAGTCTACTTGGCATATACGTATCTTACTCTTGCAATGGCAATTTTTCTACTCAATATTATCTGAACTTTGTTCTGTTTGGTACAAAGAAGGACCGTTGAAGATTGAAGAAAGGGTTACAAATATTAAGATTCGAACCTAAACCTGTTGAATATATTTTTTAAAAAGATAATTGCTTGAACTAATTGGGTTAAAAGGGAGTTCATACTATCTGAACTTTGTATTGCAGTATGATAAATACTGAGCTTCCTATTCAGTCCTTAATTGAAATTTGCTGATAAATTTCATACTTGTGCAGGGAGGAAGCGAGGTACTCAAACCTACTCGTTACAAATGAGATGAGATTTTCTCATAACTGAAAGAAAAATTATAATCATTAAAAGCGCTCAAAAACATTATTAGAACAGAATGGAAAGTAAAATGGGCCAGTTTGTATATTTGCTACTATCATCCCTTAAGAATAATTAATTCCACTGAACACTTCGAAATACATTAATTGTGTTACTTAAGTTTTATTTTTTTACAAATATTCGTATCTGAAATCTCTATTTAATATATATTCAAATATCAATATAAATATAATCATTTAAATTTATAAAAAAAATTTTAAAAAAATATAATTATATCTAATATTTATCATAATTCAAATTATATAATTCGGTAATAATTACCTAACAGGGTGCAGCAGCAGAAAATGACGGGGAAAGCAATGCATGAATGCAGATGCACTGAATTCGCTTTTAACTTTTATGGATATACAGCCCATTTCTTGGGACTAGAATGATAGGCCGGCAATGGGCAAAGCCATTGATAAAATTCTCCCTGAAACAAGTTGAGATGATTGATGATTCAGTAGGCAGGGTTTGCCTAGAAAAGAAAGGCTAAAGCACAATCAATGGATAATTCTGGATAATTAATTTGTTATTTATGCAGTTAAATCAGTGGATACAATAAACTTTGAGGTTATACCCATTATTATAAGATATTATTTGCTTGAAGTAAGTGTACGAATTGTCTTCAAAATTTTATAATATTGCTTTATAAGACAGTCTCAAAACCTATCTTTTAGAGGATAGATTTTGGAAGCATGATACCACTAGACTAACAAAATCATAATTCTATGTATCAACTTAAAATGAATAATATTTTATAATGGGCAATCTCAAAAATACTGTTGTCAAAAAAATTATCATAAATTATATACTACTTGTTTGTCTACTTCAGTCTACAACTCTTACAATAAATTTCAGTTTGCATATAACTCAAGCAACTTCACAGGTTAGCAAGAAAACCCCAAAATTGTTAACTAATTATAATAGTAATCCAAGTGATGATTTAGCATCCTCAATCATTAATTATGTGCCTTAATTGTTAGGTACAAAAATATTATTACTTCTTTTATCCTATTTCATCAGTATCGATATATAAAATAATGTATAAGATTTGAATCTTTAATAAAAATCATCTTCTTGATTTATTTCATCCACATCATTATTAAAACAATAAATATGTATTATAATAAAATTTTAAATTAAAAAAATAAAAAAATGATAGATTTAGCCACTCTACCAAATACTAAAGCAAGATTTGGTATGAGACCTGGGAGCGCAGATCATGGAGCTCTAGACTCCAGGTCAGTCGTCTATGTGACAAACACCTGGCGAGCTGTCTGTCTACTAATTGCTCCATCTAACTCCACTTACAGAGGACACTTACTTTACATCAATCAAGACTTGAAATGTACAAACAACCATAGTTAAGGTTAATTCAAGATGAGTGAACATCGATAACTTATTAAAAAGAGTTTATAAAATTTTCTTTTGGCTCACTTTCCTTTAAAACTTGAAGTAAGCAACGACGCACCCAAAGACAACTCCGGTACCATATGACATTCTCCTAGTCAGCTCGCCATCTGGTGACAGCAACGCTAAGTCACTAATCACTGATTATTTCCCGACATCATGTTCCAATTGATTACAAAATGCAAACAGATTTAGGAAAACATTAAAATCCCCAGAGTAGATTAACCCAAGAAAACTTGTTTTGTAAGTTACATACTCTCTTTTTGGTCCCTTTCACAATAAAAATAGTCTTCATGATTGTTTATGCCATGATTGATCCTCACAAACCTCGTTTTTTGCTTCTTTTTCTTTTGGATTACTTCTTCAACTCATGATGCTGCCATACTAGTGCTGATCCTTTCTTTCAATCCCTTTCAAAAGTGTAAGAGCTTGGATTTTTTTTATTTGGATCAACTTTGATATTTATTTTATTGTTTAAAATGATATTAAAAAAATTATTTTTATATTAATATTTATAATTAAATTCTAATAAAAATAAAAAATTTATGATTTAAATGATAATTAAAACTGGATCAAATGGATTGTCGACCATGAGCATATTTTAAGTTAAACATATAGAAATGCTCATTTAGAAGCTAAAGCCATGTTAGAATTCCCCTAAAATCTTTGGCCCCAACTTTCAACCACCACCACCATTGCCACCATCATGTCTATCTTTTATTCCACAAATTTGTGACTTTACCCTTTTAATTTTTAATAATTTAATTCCACGTTAAACATCACGGATGCTCAATAATTATTTTTGATTATATGGTGTTTATTACAATTGTGATAACTATAACAAAATAACGGCCGTAACTTGGCGTTGATCCAGTTTTAGAGCATAAAAAGACCTTGGCTTGGCAAATGTGATCAGAGACAGACAGACAGACATGAAACTTTAAATAGCTAAGAGTTTTATAAGGTGAAAACGATAAATTTTACAGATGATGATTTCTTTTTAAACCATATATTAACTTTAAAGCCATTCCTTGATACTGCTCTCTGAAATTTAACCATTAACATATCATGAATATTATATCATCACCCCATATCCATTAACAAAGAAAAATAACAAAAAATTGCATCAAATAAATACAAATTCAATGCTATTAGAAAGTTATTTAGAAACAATCCCCCAAAAAAATAATAATAAGGAAGTTCCCGATGGCTGAAAATGGGTAGAAATGGTTCAATCAATCTCCATGATCGGCCACATCAACCTTGGTGGTGCCGGACAGCAGCCTGCGAAACATGGACAAGATGGCGGCACAAGAGACTTCTTTGGCCCTTCTGAGCGCCACGCGCTTGTTCTTGGTGGCGAAGGTTTTGGACTTCTTTTTTCTTCTTCTAGGACTCTTCCCGGAGCCCTTTTCCTTCTTAACTCTGCCAAAACATTTCGTTTTTTCAGGTTCAGTTTCGTTCCTATGAAACGTGTAGCTCCTTAGGTATATTTGCCTGCATGAAATGCTATCAACGACAGTGGAACGCGCACGGTCGCCGCCCTTGCTCCCCCCGTAGGAGCTCAGTGACCTGACAAACTCAGCATCTGATTCCGGCCATTTGTAGCGGTTCACGTAGGTTGGCCTCACTGAGATCCTTGTGTCATTGATGCAGTTTGAGATACAAGTTGAAGCCATTTGGTTTTTGGGCGGTCAGGCTTCAGATTTCAGGTGATAAAATATGGTCGCTGCTTCCTGGCTTCCAGTTTATATAGAAAAAGAGTGAAATACTGCTTCAAATGAAAGCTAAAGAGAGATTGAGAGAGAGAGAGATACAAAGGAGAAGCTTTCCTACTAGAGGGGTTTATACAGTGTTTTTTTAATGTGAAAAATGCAATGATTTGGCATCATTTGGTGAGTGCACCTCTCACGGTTCGAGAGTCGGAGTACATTCTTGAGTTTAAGTGCTGCACAAGTCTAAAATTTGAGTGTCTGTCCGTGACAGATATACCAAAGAAAACAAGTTTTCAATTTGGATTCATGTAATTTATTTATTTTCTATAATAAACCGAGTAATTTTGTTAATAAACTAGCCTCATTTGATTGTTCTATGTTGGTAAAGTAAGTATTAAATACGACACAGAATGTCAATATTTTGAAAATTTGGAGACGTTTTGGCCATATTAAATTAGAATATTACGAGCCATTATCGTTTGAGATTTTTTTTCCTTCTAATAATAATGGTGAATATTTATAGTAAAAGGAAATAAACAGATGAAAATCTTAAGCCAAACGAGTAGAGGTAGGCTCTCTTGTAAAGTCAAAGATAAAGATGAATTAATGGCGGACGGATTCCACTTAGATAGGGTGACCGTTAAGGGTTGAAACTTGAAACAATAATATCCATGATACATACCTTCAAGGCCCTTGAGACTGTAGATAGCTGGTAGTAGATCCAAAAATTTTTATACTTATGTTCTGTTTGTTTACATTATTATATCATAATTATATTTAAAATATTTATATAAATTTTAAAATTTTAATAATTTATATTATATAAATTTTAAATTATAAATTTAATATTATATCATGTGAAATATTACGTATTTTATTTATAATAAATTTATATAATCATAGTTAAAATTACTCAACCTCAATGGCATTAGCAGCTGCAAATTCATTGCAAGAAAGAAAAGTAGAGAAAGATTACCTTAAGATAGGCATCTTCAGAGATTGAATAGGATGGGCCGTCCGGATCATGAACACGGTCAGCCTACTTACTAACACTACTACATTAAACGCCGTGCCTTCTGGCCGAAGTTATCTTTCTACTTTCTTGCATCAGACTGAGATGCTGCAACACTGCAGACAGGCAGCCAGGAATTAAAACTGGATATTCTGTCATGTTGGGAGTTGGAACTTAGAAATATGTAACTTTCGAGCCTAAAAAAACCTTACGAATGTATGTTCTATCTCTCTCAAAGTCAACCTTAGCTCTAATCAAAATATAATA
Source organism: Adansonia gregorii (assembly GCA_038382025.1). Classification (NCBI taxonomy): domain Eukaryota; kingdom Viridiplantae; phylum Streptophyta; class Magnoliopsida; order Malvales; family Malvaceae; genus Adansonia; species Adansonia gregorii. The sequence goes on along the minus strand of JBBYHO010000020.1, from coordinate 176,454 downwards.
TAATATAACAAATTAACAAGAAAAAAAAAAAAACCCAAAAACAGAAATCAATTGCAGTTTGACGGTTCATTAATCATTAGCCGCCTGTTGCAAGAACTGCTATTTTTTACTTCAACTTACAAACCATTTTGTTTTAAATACTTTTAAAAATTTATTTTAAATATTAAAATTTAAAATGGTTAAATATTATATTTTAAAGGTTTTGTGGATAAATTAGACAATTTTGAATTCACTCTCAAAACTTTTTTAATATTTTAAATTTATCAAAATCTTTCACTTTTTATCTAATTAATTCATCTAAAAATGATATTTTACGTTTAAATTTTCTTGAATTCATAAACTTTCATGATTCTATCAACAATATTATGCTTACTGAGCTAGTACTCAATTGGCTATATTTTGTCAATCTTAATTTAAAATTAAATAGATATAAATAAAAGCTAAATCTTTGTTACAACCCCGCAAAGAAAAGGGGAATGCGACGTACTTCTGGTAAAATAAAACTAAAGGATATATGCCATTGTGGGCTAGAAATTGAGCTTTTTTAACTCTAATTTGCTTAAAGCATGGGTCCAATCCAGAGCTAGAAATCAAATATATGGGCTGAACGATTATTTTTTAAAGAGCTTTTATTAAATATAAAAATATATAAGGCAATTTGTAATGGTGGCAAATATCTCATTTTGAGTTATAAAAGTTGAATATTTGCATGATGCAATGTTTCTTTTTTAATGCACTGGCATTCCCCTATTCTTCAATACCAAGAAATGGGAAAGTGGCAAGAAAATTTCTTAAGCTTTAAATATATGCCCTAAATTTAATAATTTTAGACATAATACAATTATAAAATATAAAACACATATATAAATATACTCAAATTTATATAATATTAATTATTATATTTATTTATATAAATATATAATATTTTAAACATAAATTTTTTTAATATTTTAGTCATTTAACAATTTCACTAGGATAAATTCCCATTAATTAAATAACACAAAAAAAAAAAGTAAAGTTTTTACCTTTACCAAAGAGGAGATTCAGTGCGGGAGGCCATAACCATGGAAACGAAAGGATCACCTCTAATTGCTTGCCACATGAAAAAAAAAAACACTTTAAAAAAGGGAGGGCATTTCATTTATAACAAGTGACTGGGGATGGAGTTAATGATGCTTCTGCCTTGAAGTTGGCTGATTGCTGGGACAGAGGTATCACCCGCTTCTTGCTCTCTGTTTATTTTCATTATGTTCGGTGGATTACATTGCATCCATGCTATCCATACTTGCATTATTTCATGTATTATCTCATTTTATGCTGATGTGCCTTGTTTTGATACCGTACGCTATGCTGCAGCGGCTCTTCAATTTTTTTAAAGTATTCATTTTTTATTTATATTCTGACATAAATATAAAAATATAAATTTTTAAATACATAAAAAAATTAATTAAAAAATTAAATATATTTATGTCAGACATGCACCCAAGTCCAACACTCACCTCTCAGTCCAGGGGATGTAGATTGTTATCTTTCCTTGTCATGTAGATAGACTGATTTTACTAGCTTCTTTTGAAAGCATACGCAACACGCATAGTATGCTGCAGTTTATTCAAGATTACATAGGTGGACGATCTATACCACTTTTCCTATGGTTAGTAGACATAAAAAGGAGCTTTGAAGTTTAAGTAATTTTTAAGAAACTGAGAAATCGTTGATCCTTGATCGTAGTTATAAAATTGAAAGTTCACACAGCCTTTGAATGACATCGAATACGGATATATTTTTAATACTAGTATATTTAATTTTTTTATGATTTTCATATATTTGAAAAGTTTTTAAAAGATTATATCTTATATTCTTATTTGGATATGTATTGAACATAGATGTTGAAAATGAGTACTTTAAGAAAAATAAAAGACTGAAGTATCATAATTTGAATATGAATATAAAAATGAATATTTAAAAAAATAAAAAATTAAAATAATATAATAAAATTTTTTTGCAGTATTGGTTTTTTTTTTTTTTTAGTTGAAGAATTGGCTTTGTTTATTTTAAAATCACTTGATTCCAATGTAAACTCATGGAGTCATGGTATGAGTTCCTTTTCCTAGTAAGCAGTACCAAGTTTTTATTTTGTAATTACAGCAAAATATCAATTTTATATCTGTATTACAAAGTTACACTTTGTATCATTAGAAGCTAGTATCTCTTTTGATGGTATCATGACAAATCTCAAATCGAAGTTCAAATTGATAGGTTAACGTGAGCTTATCAGTTACACATTTTTTGAATATGAATATATTTTTCGAAAGATCAAGATCTTTTTTATAATTTATTTTATCATGCGGCATTAATTACTAATAAGATTTTTATTTTATTTTATTTTTGGAAAGAATGATATTTAAGTTAAGCAAAAAATGGGGCTCTTGGCAGAAAACCCACATTTAGATTCGAATTTCATGAAGTTAATTTCTTACCTTGTAAAAAATATGAACAGGATCTATGTCCAGCTGTTAAAATGTTAGCAGTAATAAATATTGCAATGTAATTGCATTTAATCCTTTTTTGTTTATTTGGTATGCAAAGAAAAATATATCCTAAAATAGTCATAAATCAAAATGATTCATTATATCAATAAAATTAATTGAAACTCCCATAAAATGTTTTAAGATTCCAGCTAATTAGATATCAGATTCAATCTTTTCAAATCCACTATAAAATACTCTTTTATCACTTTTCAATTTCATACATTATCAAACATCAAAAAAAAAATGAAGTTTCTCAATATTTTTGTGATTCTAATGCTTAGCTTAAGCCTTTGCTTTGGTGCTGTAGAAGAAAGAAAGGCAGTTTTCTTTTCTACATATTTCAAATGGATTTTTTATATTTAAGCTTTGATGATTGTCAACAATGAATACTTGAACATCACAATTTTTATATTAAATATCTATTTTTAATAAATTTATGATGGTGGCCATCATCATGATACAGGTTTACATTGTATATTTGGGAGCAATTCCTAAAGGTGACTACTCTCCATCATCTCACCATGTCAGTATGCTTCAAGCAGTTTTGCAGCAGAGGTAGGATTTAAGGATTTTGAATAAAATAAGGGAATTTTTTTCTTTTACCATTGTTTGAGCTCACAGGAAATAGAAACGTACTTAGATATTTAAATTTAAAAAAAAAAACAGTTTATGAAGAACAAAGTTAAAACAAAGAATACCTAAAAACGTGATCTGCTGTTAACTTTAGTGTTAATTTGTTTTTGTTTTTTTTTTATTTCACTTGAGATTTATGTAATCCGCAATGATCGAGATCTCCTCCCTTTCGATACATGGGATCCTTCTGTTTAGCGGCTGAGCCTGTCTTGGACCTTTGGTTCATTTAGTTAGTATGGATAACAACTATTATTCAGAATTTAATGTTTTTAATCTCTCCAGCTCCGTAGCAAATTACTTAATAAGAAGTTATGGAAAGAGCTTCAGTGGATTTGCTGCCAAGCTCACCAATGAAGAGGCAAAGAAACTTGCTAGTAAGTGGTATACCATAAAGCAATGTTGCCTGTAATCTTTCATTTTCTCTAAAGTATCTGTGTTTTGACACTTATGTCCTATGTATTTTCGGATATGGATACCAGCATAATTCTCCTACTCTCAACCCCAAGTCCTTGAAACTTCTAATATGTGATATACTCAGTTGGGAATGCTTTGATATAGTTTTCTCACTGTCATTATATGCAGGCATGAAAGGAGTGGTTTCAGTTTTTCCAAGTAAAGTTTATAAGCTTCAAACAACAAGATCGTGGGATTTCATGGGATTCAATCAAACTGTCAAACGTAATGCTACTGTCGAGAGCGATGTCGTTGTCGGTGTTATCGATACCGGAATCTGGCCGGAGTCCGAAAGCTTCAGTGATGAAGGCTTTGGTCCCCCTCCCAAAAAATGGAAAGGCTCTTGTGAGGGTGGCCAAAACTTTACTTGTAACAAGTAAATCATAATTTCTTTTAGATAGCTAAAAACCGTAGAATAACGATAGTTGCATTGCGACTATTTAAATCTCTGATTCTCGTATCCGTAATTACGTTGTCTAAAACTGTTCATCTTACAGTAAGCTTATCGGAGCTCGAGTTTACACCACAGGTTCTGCCAGAGATGCCGAAGGCCATGGAACTCATACTGCGTCGACAGCAGCTGGGAACAACGTAAAGAATGTAAGTTTCTTTGGATTTGCTAAAGGAACTGCGAGAGGAGCGGTTCCATCAGCAAGGATTGCTGCATATAAAGTTTGCAACGAAGAAGGATGTAATTCAGCCAGCATACTGGCAGCTTTCGATGATGCCATTTCCGATGGAGTCGAGGTTATAACAATTTCGATAGGAGCAGATTCTTCGTCTGAATTTTACCAGGACCCCATAGCTATCGGTGCTTTCCATGCCGCGGAGAAAGGGATTCTCGTCGTGCAATCCGCTGGAAACAATGGTGCATCGGGGCCACAATCGGTGTGCAGTGTAGCGCCATGGATACTTACTGTTGCTGCGAGCACCACGGATCGGCTATTCGTTGACAAGGTTGTTCTTGGGAATGGGAAGACTCTGACCGTAAGAACCATAGTGCTCTTCCATATTTATTAATATTTACGTATTTGAACATAAATATCAAATATAAATATTATTTAATTTTTTTCAGTTTTTCGTTAGAGAATTTTTAAAAAATTTTATCGTCGTACTAATATTTAAATAGATTAATATTATATTTTTGACTTATTTTAATGGTTTCCTCTTTGCAAGCAGGGGTTTTCAATAAATCCGTTCAGTCTGAATAGAACAAAATTTCCTTTAGTTTATGGGGCGCAGGCAACATCTGATTGCGACGGGGAAAGTGCTAGGTTGGTTCCATTGACAAGTATTTCGATTTAGTTTCTAATTTTACAAGGATATTAGAATAAGCAAAAACTGTTTGATTTAGTACTTTTTGGGTTCTATTTTCAGAGCCTGTTTGACTGGGTGCCTGAATAGTAGTTTGGTAAAGAATAAGATTGTTCTATGCGATGATATGACGGGAGAAGATGAAGCTCACGAAGCTGGTGCATTAGGATCAATTGTGCGATCAACATTTGGAAATGTTTCATTTGTTGTCCCATTGCCTGCTTCAGCTTTAAGCATTGACAACTATGATTCAGTCAAGTCCTACCTAAATTCCACCGAGTACGTAAACCCACGACTGAAAACGAGTTCGCAGTCGTAATTTAAATACTATGTTTTCAAACTGATGCCTTTTCCTCGTGTCGCAGACAACCTGAGGCAGAAATATTAAGAAGTGAAACAATTAAAGATTCCACTGCTCCTGTGGTTGCTAACTTCTCTTCAAGGGGCCCTAATCTCATTGTACCAGACATTCTAAAGGTATGCGTTTCTCCTACAACTCGCAGCTTTGCTTTGTTTTGCTTTGGGAGTGATAAGGGTTGAGTTTGGGTTAATGTTTTTTTTTTTTTTTTAAATATATATATTTAAAATAGAATTGAAAAATATGCAGTATATTAATTTTTTAAAAAATTAAACTAAAATCGAATCGACCCAAATTTCAATGATTGAATTGGTTCGGTTTATTGGTTCTTTTAAATCTTAAAATATATATATATTTGCATTATTTTTAATTAATTTATTTATAAATTAATGAAAATAATAAATATTAATTAAAACTAAATAAAGAATAAAATTCAGTTCGATAAAATAATTATTGTTTTTAACTTATAAATCAAAAATTGAATCGAATATAATTAATTATTATCTGAATGAATACCAAATCAAATTTAATAAAAACCAAATGTAACATTGGGGTAAAATCAATTTTCGGTTTTTCTAAGTTTTTTTTTTTTTTGTTGCCCTCAATTCTACTTTGCTTTGCTTCTTTGCCTTTAAGTAATTCCGTAAATGTGATGGCAGCCCGATGTAACCGCCCCAGGAGTGGACATCTTGGCTGCATATTCACCAGCTGCTTCACCAAGTACTGCGTCAGATGAGAGGCGAGTTAAATACAATATAATATCTGGAACCTCCATGTCTTGCCCTCATGTTGCAGGTGTAGCTGCTTATGTTAAATCGTTTCACCCTGACTGGTCTCCTTCAGCCATCAGATCTGCTCTTATAACCACTGGTATTCTTTCATATTATTAACGTCATTATTGAAGCAAATCTTACTTTATTAGTTTGTGTAATGACTGGGTTTTAAGACGTCTCTTTCGCATAGCATTGAGATTTGGTCATCCCCTTGTATATGTCAACCTCAAATGTAGTTTCTTCTTGGACATTTACATATCTTTTAAGATTTTGTCAGATACACCTCCCTTGATTCGAACTTAGCTAAATTGGTATTCTAGTTGACATAACAACTCTCTTAAGGAGAGGTTTTGATTCAAGAGAGGTGCACCTTTTGTTACACAACTTTACGAGACTTGTGAACGTTTAAAAAAGACAAAACATTTGATGCAGGCAAATGAGGGGTGACTATCAAACCCTGGCATATAAGGTGATGAGAGGAAATGCACAGTTTGTTTTTTCTACCTTACCATTTTTTTCTTCATGTTTGCCGTAGCTTTCCCGATGGATCCATCCAATAATCCAGATGGTGAATTTGCTTATGGATCTGGACATGTCAACCCCGTAAAAGCCATCAATCCAGGGCTTGTATACGACATAGTTAAAGGGGACAACATAAAGTTTTTATGCAGCATTGGATATGGTGAAGGTACCATCAGGCAAATATCAGCAGATAACAGCTCTTGCCCTAAAAACTCTGAAAATCTGCTGCCAAGAGATTTCAATTATCCTTCAATTACAGCAGCAGTTCCACCAGGTGATTCATTCACAATCAATTTCCATAGAATTGTTACAAATGTTGGCATAGCAAGATCTACTTACAATGTAGAAATCTCCTCCAACTCCAAACTTCAGATCAAAGTGATTCCTGAAGTTCTATCCTTCAAGTCTTTAAAGGAGAAGAAGTCTTTCAATGTTACTGTTACTGGCAAAGCTTTGAGCAATTCATCTATGTCATCTGCATCATTGATATGGTCAGATGGCATTCATAATGTTAGAAGTCCAATTGTTATTCACACATATGAAGGTGTTCAAAGGGCTATCAAAATCCAGGATTAAAGATCCTGTAAGCTTTGTCCTATTGATCTTTAAGTTTGTTAGCCAGCCTGCAACTGATATTATTGCTTCCAGTCTTATGTTATAATGCAAAGTCAATTTCTAACGATCTATTAATAATACTAGTTTTATGTGCATGTAAGTTGCACGTCAAAAATATAATATATAATTAATAGTAAATATACTATGTCTCTAAGAATTTAATGATTGAAATATTAAATATAGTACATTATGTTTCAAGTAATACTAGCTTGATTGAGTGCAGCTTTGTCATCGAGTGCGCGGACTTAATGCAATTTGATACATTTCAATTTTATATTATTTAAGTTTTAAGTGTAAGTGTTTGATATATGTATTTATTTGAAAAATTTTTGAATGATCATATTTTTATACCTGATCTGAGTATGTATTGAACACTAATATTTTAAAAATATAAAAAGTCGAGACAACATAGCTTAAGTAAATGAACAGCACAATACCATTGAGATATGTATGTGTTGAGTTTAAAAATCAAGGAATCACGAAAATACAAAGAAGAAAAAAAAATCAACACAGAGATTTTAACGAGGTTCGGCAATATGCCTACATCTTCAGGAGCGGCAGCTGTAGTTTTTATTCACTACTTAATTTAAGGTTACATCAACAATATATTTACACTAACTCTACTCAATACAATTTTACAAAATTATCCATATGCCTCTGCTCCGCTTCATTCCAGCATCTACCCACTTACCCCTCTCTATATGTATATAAAAAATATATAAATCATAGACAACATTACGTCAATTCATATTTTCAAAGTCATCCCTCCAAAAAAATAATAATAATAACCTTATAAAAGCCTTTATATTGCTGTAAATGGACCTGCCCTCACCAACTGCAGCAACTATAGTGCCGAAGTTTTCACTTGCAAACACCATGTCAAATGCTAACTTTACAGACTCTCAAGAATCAAAAAGGGAATAAGAGAGAAGATCGAAAAAGAAGGCATCGCATTCAAGAATAACTTATGTTTTAGGACGTTGAAATAATCAGCTTTGTTTATCTCAAAATTGCTTGGCTCCAATGTAAATTCGTGCTATTGAGTTCCTCTTCCTAATAAACAGTATCATGTTTTTATTTTGCGATTACATCAAAATATCAATTCTATATCTTTATTGTAAAGTTATACTTTATATCACTAAAAATTATTATCTATTTTCATCGTACCAAAAAAAATTTTAAATCAAATCCCAAATCGATAAATTAACGTGAGTTTATCAATTATATATTTTTTAACATAATCTATCTTTCGAAAGATCCAGATCTTTTCGATAACTTATGTTATCGAACTTGATGATGTTATAAAATTAATTTCTTACCTTGTAAAAAATATGAACAGAATCTATGTCCAGCTGTTAAAATGTTAGCAGCAATAAATATTTTTCACAAGGTAATTGCATTTATTCCTTTTTTGTTTATTTGGTATGCAAAGAAAAATATATCCTAAAATAGTCATAAACCAAAATGATTCATTATAGCAATTAAATTAATTCAAACTCCCATAAAAAAAATTGAAGATTCCAGCTAATTAGATGTCAGATTCAATCTTTTCAAATCCACTATAAAATTCTCTTTTATCACTTTTCAATTTCATACATTATCAAACATAAAAAAAAAAAATGAAGTTTCTTAATATTGTTGTGATTCTAATGCTTAGCCTAAGCCTTTGCTTTGGTGCTGTAGAAGAAAGAAAGGCAATTTTCCTTTTTACATATTTCAAATGAATTTCTTATATTTAAGCTTTGACAGATTGTTAACAATGAATATATCTGGATTGATTCCTAAATTTATAATACTTGAACGTCACAATTTTTATACTAAATATCTGTTTTTAATAAATTTATAAAGATGGCCATCATCATGATGCAGGTTTACATTGTATATATGGGAGCAATTCCTAAAGGTGACTACTCTCCATCATCTCACCATGTCAGCATGCTTCAAGCAGTTTTGCAACAGAGGTAGGATTTAAGGATTTTGAATAAAATAAGGCAATTTTTTTTTTCTTTTACCGTTGTTTGAGCCTGCAGAAAATAAAAACGCCTTTCAATACTTAAAAAAACAACGGCTCATGAAGAACAAAGTTAAAAATATATATATATATATATACTTAAAAATGTGAGCTGATGTTTTTTTTGATGTCCTTAGCTCAATTTTTTTTTAATACTTAAGATTTATGTAATCCGCAATGATCGAGATCTGTTCCCTTTCTATAGATGGGATCTTTCTGTTTAGCGGCTGAGCTTGTCTTGGACCTTTGGTTCATTTAGTATGGATAACAACTATTATATATTCAGAATCTAATGTTTTTAATCTCTTCAGCTCTGTAGCAAAGTACTTAATCAGAAGTTGTGGAAGGACCTTCAATGCATTTGCTGCTAATCTCACTGATGAAGAGGCAAAGAAACTTGCGAGTAAGTGGTATACTACCGGCAATCTTTATTTTCTTTAAAATATTAATATTTGATATTTTTATTAACACAATTTAGATGTGAATATAAGATATAATATTTTTAATATAAAAAAATTTAATATATTTATATTATATATATATATATATCAATATCTGACATTTAATATGAAGTTCTAGGTACGTAACTTTTAATATAGGATATATACTCAGTTGGGCCATTAATATGCAGGCATGAAAGGAGTGGTTTCAGTTTTTCCGAATAAAGTTTATAAGCGTCAAACAACAAGGTCATGGGATTTCATGGGGTTCAATCGGACTGTCCAACGCAATCCTACTGCCGAGAGCAATGTCATTGTTGGCGTTATCGATGGCGGAATCTGGCCTGAGGCCGACAGCTTCAGTGATGAAGGCTTTGGTCCCCCTCCCCAAAAATGGAAGGGCACTTGTGCGGGTGGCGAAGACTTTGCTTGTAACAAGTAATTAATCAAATCAGAACCACAACATTTCAGATGTGACATTCTCTTCAGGGATTTATTGATATTATAACGAGTGATAGCTGACAACCGTAAAACAGCAACCGTCGCAGTGCGGCTACAATCAGGATAGAGGAGAAAAATATTGAAAAACTAATTATTGATTCAAACTGTGGTGTTTAATTTTGTTTTTATTAAATTTGATTGAA
>JBBYHO010000020.1:146836-159762 GCA_038382025.1 Adansonia gregorii | reverse complement strand
ACCAACCTTGGCAGTGAAGATAGTCGGATGCCATGCAACAACAACCTCCGCAATGGCTTAGCTTTAGTTTAAGGGTTAACATTTAACGACTTTAAAATTTAAATTTTAATATTAATAATTTTTTTATCTTAACAACTTAAGGGTGAAATTTACGACAGGAGAGAGAATGATAGTACAGATGTTGAATAGTTCCAATAAAATGAAGCTTAAGGGATTGGCCCCGTTAATGTTTGACTTCACGCCTAGTGTTAGATTTGGTCAGAATTATTTCGTCCTGAGGGCAGGTTTACAAAACTACAGGCTGGATTTGCCTCTTTGTACTTTCAGAGATTTCAGAAAGTTGCAGACACTGGTTTGGTCTAAAGTTGCTCATGGTCTGCTGATTCGACGCATTCTGTTTAAATAAGATTAAGCTTAAAAAAAAATTTATAATTAGATAAACTCGATTTTTTTTAATTAAAAAAAAAAATCTAAAACCGTCTCTCAACCTAACCCTGAGCAAATGGCTGCTAATTTGAATTGTTGATGCATACAAGATGTTACATGCATCAACTGCTTTGAGGACTGCAGCACTGCCGCAAGAGAGCAATTTTACTACTTAAACTTTATTTATTATTTATTTATTTATTATTTATAAACATATTTATCGATTTACGTTGGTCCATTCATAAATTATAAAAATTATATTTATAAATAATAATTAAAATCAAATCAAATAATAATTAATAAAAAAAATAAAAAAAATTCTAAACTCAAATTTTACGCCAGCCCATTTTCTTATTTGAAAGAGGATGGCACCGACTATTATGAATATTTTCTTGGAGCAGGTTAATAATAAAATGGTGACGATTTTAGGATTTTTCAAAATAGCATTTTTTTTATATATTTAATAGTTTTATTTAATAAAATATGACAAACCTATATTCAAATTAAAATATGTAATTAAGAATTTGACTTTGTTTGCAATAATATAAAATATAATGAAAATGATATTAAAAATGTAAAAAAAAAAAAATCATCTCCAAAATTCAACATTTACATTTATCAAATAATACTATTTATATTCAATACTTGATTTTCTATCTTTATCATGTAAGAACGACAAGAAAGTTGTGATTCCAACAATTAGAGAATCTGGTTGCAGATGTTTTAGCTTCTTGCAGACAAATAACCAAAGAGGATATATCCATTTAAGAACTCTGTTTTCATTGTAATACAAAGATCCGAAAAAGATCAACAACACCTTTATATCCGAAGCAAGTTTTCGAGAAAGTGCTCGGGTTTTATCCCGAGCAGACAATCACCCATTTCATCACTGTAAATAGGATGGCTGCTAAACTATTGTTAGGGGGGAAATGGTTCCTATAAAGAAGCATCTTAAGCACAAGAACCCTGACTCACACGTACACCAGCAGGAGAGGGGGTAATGAAAGAAAGTAAAAAATCACTATATGTCAGTTACCTCATGTGATGCAAAAATCGAAAACCCGGACACCAACGTATGAAACACCGCAGAAAGTTATTCGTCACTTTATATCTAATTTTATTTTCTGGCGGCTCAGTAACTCTTTAAGCTCCTGATTCCGCAACAGGTCTTTTAGTGTTGTAATTGCTATTCGCCACTAACGATGTCATGCTCCTTCGAGAGCTCTGAATAGCATTGCTCGGATCATATTTCTGGGAGGCTAGGTAATTCAGAGCCATAACCACATCTGATATAGCCGGCCGCATATTAGGCTGCTCCTGAACACACATTGCGGCAATGGCAAGCGCTTGGTAGAGACCTCTGACAGGATATTGACCTAGTAGCAGAGGGTCAATCATTTGTGAAAAATTCCTTCGGTCTTTGAACATGGGCCGTGCCTGCAATCAAATAAGCATTTGTCGAACAGATCAAAACGTCACTTCCAATAATTACCATTTACTTTTATCGACTTCTCTTCTAAAACCAGTTCCTTAATTGCTAATATATAAATATTATCCGCTACAAGATACAGCATAAAAATTACATTTTTAACCAGCAATCCCGATAAAATATGATAAATGGATAAAAAAATGTGATGACAGACGGCCAATGATTCTTAACAGACAATTTTAAACGGAAATATATAACCGATTGAAGATATTTAATTGATAAAAGTGGAATAAGCTTCATCTTACCCATGCAACAAGATACTGTTCAGCACGATCTCTTGTATCGTCGACTGCTTTCCTACCGGTAATTAGTTCCAAAAGGACAACCCCAAAGCTGTAAATATCCGATTTAAATGAAAGCTGTCCAGTCATTGCATAATCTGGCGCACAATAACCATACGTGCCCATAACCCTTGTAGAAACATGAGTCTTATCCCCAATCGGACCCACTTTGGCTAAGCCAAAATCAGAGAGCTTTGGATGATATCCTTCACCGAGCAGAATGTTGGAGCATTTCAGGTCACGGTATATGACAGGGGGCTTCATTTTGTCATGCAAATATTCTAAGCCACGTGCCGCACCAGTCGCTATTTCCATCCTTGTGTTCCAATCGAGTGGTTTTCTGTCAGGTGGGAGATCTGAATCCGCGAAGGGAAACAAACCATCAGTAAGAAAGTTTATGACGTAAACAGTAGAGATGCCATAAAAGCGAAACCGAACAGCAACGAAATCAACAGGGAAATGGGAGGAAATCTTTGCTTACCATGTAAATGGTTTTCCAAAGACCCTAATGGCATGTACTCGTAAACCAATAGTCTCTGATCATCCTCCGCACAAAACCCTATCAATTTTACAAGATTCGGGTGCTCAGCCATGCTTAATGTCAATACTTCGACAACAAATTCCCTAATCCCCTGAAGACCGTTACGATCAAGTTGCTTAATAGCAACAACCTACATCAGGCAAGAAGATGAAATTGCTAAGTAACCACCAACTTCAAGGAATAATATAACTCACAATGCCAAATCTAGTATAATACAGGTTTGTCAAGCTGAATCGAGACGTTAAGACAATGAAGTAAATCAGGTAATTAAAGTAACAAGGTTTTGATAGCATGATGATATTCATAACTTTCAAAATCATTGACACAAAATGATATAAAACTCGACAAACCTGGTTCGTTTTCTCCAAGAATCCCTTGTAAACTTTTCCGAAACCTCCTTGACCCAAGAAATAATCCGACCTAAATTTGCCTGTCGCAGCAGCAAGTTCATCAAACGTAAAGGACTGTGCTAGTTTGGCAGCCTTTCCATCCTTGGAAACCTCATCATTCAAATTCAAATTCTTTACATCCAACAATAACTGGTCATCCTTAGCTACCTCTTCCGTCTTTACACTCTCATAGGCACCGACTTTCAATGCAACTTTTAAACAGATGGACCCAAAAAAAAAAAAAAGAAACAAAGAAAAAGACATAAGACAAGACCCATGAGAAGGAAAAGCCAAAGAGATGCTTGTTTTAATAACCAGAATAGAATCATCGATATCTAAAGTAAAAAAGAACCAACAAGGACAAATCGAACACCAGTAGGGATTTTGTCTTATAAAATGGATCTTTCTTATCATGCAAAGAAAGAAAGACACTACTAGCATCATTAAACGTACATCACATGTTAACAAAATACTGTATAAAATTTACCAAGAATCAAATTTACACTCCAAAGTTATTAGCTTGTCAATCGCAATATCAAATATAGAGAAAGAAAACAAGATAAAGGAAACATCATGACCAATAAAGAATCCATTTTTGATTTCAAACCCTGTTTATCAACAAAAACAAAGTAACCAAAAATTATCAATATAAATATTTTAAAGTAAACCAAGAACAAACAAGGAGAAATAGAACACCCAGTACGGATTTTGGATTATAAAATGGATCATGCCTATCATGCAAACAAACAAAAACGCTAGTAGCCACGATTACACATACAAAACATGTTAAGAAACTACTGCATGAAATTTCAATGCCAATTCGATCACATAAGATATTAAATGGATGAAAGAAGTAGTTCAAGCCTATTTGCCAAGAATCAAAATTCAGACTTCAAAGTCAATAGGTTGGCAATCAAAATATCATATATAGAGAAGAGAACAAAATTAAAAAGAAACATCACGACATAGATTTGATTTCAAAGCGCAATGAAAATTTTATCCAAGAACAAGAGGAAAAAGAAACTTGGGTTAGGAAGAAAATCAGCAAATACAAATGTCCTAAAATTGTAGACTTCTATTTCCAGTAAAAACAAGAATTCAAACAACATGATCAAACACAATGCATATCATTTCACAACAAAAAGGAAAAAAAATCGATACCCGAACTGGCTTGTCTTTGATCATGGAGTTTGATTTTATTTTTGACGTTATCATTCTTCTTGTTGTTCTTATTTCTTGGCATCTCTGATCTTTGGCTTGAATTCCCAGTGCACCAAAAACAACCCATGCTCAATAATAATTTAAAAAACTAATTAAATATTTCCCTCCTATTCTCTTCTTTTTCTTTCTCTTTCCTCTCTTTTTTTCTTTCGCTTTCTCTGGAAAATTTTGAACCCTTAAGAATTACCAAAGCAAACAGAAATAAAAAAGAGATCGCTTTAGAAAGAGAAAGAATAAATAAACAACAGAGTAACAAAAATAAAAATGAAAAGACTTGACTGTTCGTGGCTATGTTTATAATTTAGGTAGTATTCACGTAAAAACCGACTCAGAGAAACTCGTTGCAGCTTAAGCTACTAACAATGCGCCACGTCATTTTCGAAGGTTTTTAATTTTTTTAGTTTTGTTTTTTATTTTTCATTCTTAGTTTCATTGTTTTTTCTTTAAAAAAAACACCGATCTTCATACGCGTCGGCCTCTGATTGGCCCACAGTGATTCGGTAGCGAGCCCCTCGTCCGCAACAGATCTTTGCCCTCTTATGTAGCGGAAACTGCTAAGTTGCAAATTGTTAGATTTATGTATGTGATGTTTCACATTTTTCATCAATAATAGAAATTATTTTATGATTTGAAAAATTAAAAATAATATAAAAAATAATAATAAACCCAAAACTTATATTTTATTTATTATAATACTTTTACAGCACATAATACCATATATTTTTTTATATATTTAAATATTTCTATTATTTTTTTATCGTTATTATATTTTACGTTATATCTTAATTATTTTTTATATAATAATTATATTATGTACGCGTATTATCTTAAAAATTATCGAATCTAAAGAAAGCTCTACCCTCCTAAAATTTTGCTATCTTTTTCTTTTTCTTTTGTTTTAAACTTTTTTTCATATTTATATTACGTATTCATATTATCCGATAAAATTACCGGATCCAAACAAAGTTCTAGCCCTTGAAATTTTGCCGTCTTTTTCTTTTATTTTAAACTTTTTCCATATATTAGAAGAGACAAATTAGACGAGTCATTATCAGTTTTTAAATCACTTAATATATTGTTTACATTAATAATATTATATGAAATATTTCATATAATATTTCATAACTTCTTTTATTGGGTATTACTATATATATATATATATATATAAATTTTAAGTTTTTTTTTAAATCATTTGTCAACAAAAATAAAAGCAAGATTGGGCTTGTGTTGATTATACCCATTTACTAAATACTTGATTTTAGTTTGATAAAAATAGCATTAACAATCACACCTTTGCATTTAGAATAAGAGGTGTTAATGTCCAAAGATTAACTCCCTATTACCTAATTTTAAGTTCATAATTTGTACCCAGAGGAATTAATCCTTATGATTAATTCTTTTTTTAAAATTAATATGACTTTAATTAAGAAGCATGTTTACAAAAACAAAACAGGACAAAGATCAAGCTAAGCTTTGAAGGTGATTGATGTTTGTACATACAAAGACCTGTAATAATTGGCCATACCATCAATGACTTCTTTTGCCTGCGTTGGAAAAATAACTCAACTTTGTCAAAATGTACATCGCTTTCTATTTAATGTGGCATTATTAAAAAACTTACCCACCCATTGAGCCAATTATTAAACTATTAATTAATATTTGATACATTGATAATAAAAAAATTTTAATCTCACGAATAGTTTAAAATTTTGTTACTGATCATATTTTATATTTAATTAATTTTTTTTATATATATTAAAGAGATATTTCTTTTCATATAAATACTACTATGAAATCTAAATATTCTTAATTCCTAATTTTTCTTAATATATATACACATATGCACACCCATGGTGTAGATGAGTTTTTAAAAATAAAAAAGAGAATAGTTATTTGAAGTAGTTTTTATGGTAGAAGTGAATAGTTGTATAACATTTTTAATACTAAAAATTCAAAAATATATCAATCCCGGGCACTAATACTTTTGACTGTCTAGTAGTGTCCTTAAACGAATTAGTATTATATGATTCATGATATCAAATTCAGTTAAAAATTTTAATAATAATATAAATAACAGTATAGATACAAATGTATCAAATTTAAATCAATTGCATTAGTACATCAAACTCATGATGGATGAGATACAGTTAATGAATAATAGTACTATTTTACAAATAAAACCATTAATTTTAAAAAAAAAATGGTTACAATTTATAAAGTGCTAATTTTATTTTCTTAGAACATAATTTTTTTAATTTAAAATATATATTAGAGGCAAATATATTTCCATTGAAGAAGAGGGAATACTGCACCAGTCTCTGATTTAAATACTCAAACCCATCAAAAACTTATTTAAAAACCTATTGTTATAAAAATAATTAGAAACATATAAACCTTACAAAAGAAGGATATTTTCAATCAACAAAAGCGGATAGTTTAATGGGTGACAATTAATTAATTAAACTATAGAGTATAAAAACTATATATATATATATATAAACTAAGCCACCACAAATTTTCCATACGTGCTAAAAGCACAATCAAACAACAACAATACTAAGGGCATGGCCAGTGCACCAAAAAATGAATAAGAAAGGTAATTTTAGTAGTTACTACATGATTGATGTAGAAAGTTCCACCAACTCAACCTATTGGCTCATTATCAAAAGAAATGGAATTGCACACGTAAGCGTACAAAGATTAAAAACAAAATAAACCTAAATATTACACTTGGCAAAATAAATAAAAAACAAAAAAAGAAGGAAATGTTACTTTCCATAGTTTGAGATATTCATTCCATTACTTATTTTGGTTAAACCTAAAGTTGATGACTGATATATATATATATATATATATATACACACACACACATATATAATTATAATATCTACGTTGTTACTAAATGTCTTGAGGATATTATATATAATAATATCTTAAAAATTTAAAAAAAAAAAATCAATTGTATATAACAATATCTTTATTCAATATTAGGTTACTAACTAAGAATACATTAGATCTGCCAATGGACGCAAGCTAGGTCGAGCAACAATCTGAAATTTGTATCCTCTTATCTGAGGTTGGGTCTGTCCAATTTATTGTTTAAAAAATAAATATTAAAAAATTAATTTTATATTAATATTTAAATATTTTATAATTAAATTTAAGTAAAAAAAATTTTTTTATTATTAAATATTAATTTAAATCAAATTAGTTCAAATTTTCAAAACACTTGTTAAAACCCAATTCGTACAGGTCAAACCTATCAAGCAAGCAGATACCTCAAACCTTGAACAGGTTTAGAATGCATGTTGTTGACAAACTTCTAAATGTTACATGTTCAAGAAAGTTTTGGTACGTAATATCTCCTTCAATTGAGCTAATTAGATAGAAGTCGAAAATAATAGGGATTATGAGCTAGTCTTAATTTTCAAAGTTATACTAGTGAATGATGATTGAAGATGTATTGAAAAGTAATAAATTGAAAGGTAAAAGTAGACTGTCCAAGAGCAATTACCGTATCAACGTCCTCGTTTATTTTCAAGGTAAACAAAGACTACCTCTATTCTGTCTGAATCTGACGATCTGTGTATTCATATCAGGCTAAGATTCAGGCTACATAAATGGTTAACTGATGATAAAGAAATCAAGAGAAACAAGAATGGCAATGGCCTCGAAGCAAAAATATGGCCATAGGTTGAATTTCACTTATATCAAAGTTTGTAGACACTCTCAAGTAACCTTAGTTTGAGTTTCACTCGTATCAAAATTATGGCCTTAGTTTGAGTTTCACTTGTATCCCCAATACATGACTTTGACTCGGAGAAGGTAAGTGTTAAAAAAAAAAAAAAATGTAAATCAAGCTTTCTTTAAGATGAATCCAAATAAGATATCGAATTTGAAATGGAGGGAATAACTTAAATGGATGATGAGTAGTTGAGTAATGTTTGACTCCGATGCTAGTTTATGATTTGATGTTCATTTCTCAGAATAAAGTTCACAGCATCTTCCACTGTGTCAACAACCTGCAACAGCAACAACAAAGGGTTTTAAAATGGCATTAATGTTCTAGATATGTTACCCCAAATTCCCAATTAAACCAAAGATTTAAAGTTTTTATCTATATTCACAGAAGTGAAAATGGGAATACGACCCTCCAAGGATCCCCTAAATGTATGGAAAATCTTAGAAAAACTGAATATAACCAGGTCAGATACCTACTCGTATTCAATATTCACACCCAAGTCTGAGTTACATAGGTTTTTATCAAGTTGGTTTGGTAAAAAAGAAAAACAATATTGAATTTGAGTTAAAGTGCCTACCACATTAGCTGGAAACTCAGCATGATTAGAATGACGATCTCCTTTGAAAACACCAGTCCTTGTCAAAATGGGAAACCAAGGATTTCCGGCCTGCAATGTGAAACACGATTATCTGTCAACGTTAGCAACTTTAAACAATAGACAAAAAAAATACGAAGTTATACAATGAGTCCAAGAAACAAACCTGCCGTGCACCTTTGATGTCGACTAAAGGATTATCTCCTATCATATATAGTGTCCGGAAGTCATGATTTCCGGAATTCGCATGGTTCACAATGTTAAGGTCGTGATAAAGGAACAAGGCTAGTTGCTTTAGCGCAACTTCAGCATTCTTAAATGCAACTGGATTTGGCTTTCCTAAGGATGTATACTTCAGAGCTTCAGTATGAATACTGCATGTTTAATAAAGTGGAATTAACGAAAGCCATCTCTGGAAAATAAGCTACTATCATAGACACGGAAGGGCCAAAAAAATAGACCATTCAGAAAAAAAATCATTTTCAGAAAATTCAAAAGGTGAGCATAGTGGTCATCTAACAGTAACGTTATTGTATAATCCACTGTTTATATACAATCCACCCTTACCTATTGAAGATAGATTCGAGTGCAATTCTGAATGCTCCCATGCCAAAACGTTCAGAAGGAAAAGCACCCTACCTTTAACAGCATCTTATCAGTGCGTTGCTACATGTAGAGAAACGGGTCCATAAATGTTCGACAAAAGCAACTCGCTTCTAGAGCACACGTCATAACTAACCTGGTATTTAAGGTCATCATGTGCAAAATATAGAGGTGGTTGCGGTTGAGGCCCTTCTTCACTTCCAGGAAGACCTCCAGTTCTTAAAATATCACAAAGAACCTAATATCGAAAAGATCTAATGCTATAATTAGTCGATCCAGATAAAAATTAATTAAGAAGTACTGTCACTGAGTAAGCATGAAAGTATTTGATATGATTAAATTGTTTATGGCAACCTGAATATCCCTGCTCCAGTCAACAGAATCGCTAACGACAAAGGCTGCCTGAACTCTCTCGGAACTAATGCTGCATTTCCTAGTTCTGTCGACAGCAACCTCCATGGCGCCCCATTTCTTGTATGGTGCCAGTGGATCGATGTTGTCAAAGCACAGTGCATACTCATCTATTGGAATCACGTTTCTGGATATAAAATAGGAGGACACGAGCCATTCAGAATTGCTATACAAACCTTATCGGTATTTTTGAGCATTGCAATTAACATCTGCACTAAGAAATCACGAAGCACACTCAAAAGCTTACTTAAATCCATATTCGGACATCACTGCAGCAGGTTCACCTTTTCCCACAGCAACAATTAATTCATTCTTGAACCTGCATGACAATGGCAATAAGAAATAACGAGACAAATAAGTTCCATAACTGAAAAACAAGATGTAGTGTCATATTTGATACAATATTTTGGAGGAAACTAGGAACCCTAGTAAATTATAAACCGAACCTGTTCACCAGCTGTTTAAAAGGTGAATGACCCTGCAAGACCTAGAGTGGATTGAAAGGATTTTGTCAGCTATTACTACCAACATCCAGAAAGCTTTCTTTAAGTAAAATGTAGTGCATTTGAATAACATTAAAACAAAAAAAAAAAAAAAACATTTGGAAGAATATGAACAATTTCAAATGGGGTTACCTGTGAAGGAGAAATCTTTACACCCAGCAGTTCAGACAACTCCGCAGCTCTTTTTGATTCACGAAAACCACCACCTGTAAAAAGTGGGAAGTTGGAACCAACAATGGTCAACTGAATACGCTGCCTCATTAATTTGAGGTTTGTAAACAGGAAATCATAATTAACGCCTCTGTGTTAACCTGGTTTGGGGGTGAGCATATTTCCAAGTTTTCCATATATTTGAAGGACCATGTCGGAAACAGTAATTTAGAAAAAATGAAGAGTCCAAATAACATAGTTATACCTAAAGGTTAGCTATTTAGGATTAGGATCCAATCCATTACTTTTCAGTAAACTAATTATTACTATTTAAATGCGTAAGAACTACTTATTAACTGTGAAAATCATACTTGTAATGATAATTAAACATGTACTGAAAAAGTAATACAAGGTAGCCAAACCTAGCTATTTTAACTGCCACAATTACTCGGACTAAGCTGTGAGTGTTGGATACCGGTATATGCCTGAGATAGATATGTTCAATTTTTCCAAGTTTTTCCATGCATTTCGAGGATCCATGAAGGGTCACATCCCCATATCCATGTCCAGAAATGTGTTAGACATAAGTGTAAAATATGGGTACTTGAAGAAAAATAAGATTGAGAGCAACATAGGTAAGTAACACATTTAAGTTAAAATACAACAACCAAGAAGGAACAAAGAAGAAACTATGATCAAGAAATGAACTTTAAGGACATTGGAAACTAACACAAAGGACTCACTCACCATTAGTCAAGAACACAAAAGGAATCTTCAGAACACCTGCCCAACGCAATGAACTAATCAGAGTTTAATCTAATGTTCTAGAACAGACAAGAATTAACCACCAAACACAGATAATTAATACTAAAAAAAAAGGTTTTGTTTGGTCGTGCTTTTACTAGTGCATTAACAAAATAAAAGAAGGTTGTAGTTTTGGCAGATTACTAATTTTAACTTGTTAAATAGTAAAAATTAGCAATTTTTAATCCCACTTAGTTTCCCCTTTTCATGAATTTAGAAAAAGAAAAAAGGCAAAATTTACCACTTTACACAGAAAAAGGATGAAAAGAACAAATTTTGGAAAAAAACGAAAAACAAAAAACAAATACAAAACGGAAATCGAAAGTAGCTAGTTAATAAACACTGCCTTAACAAATAAAGTTAACATTTTTATTTCAAAAAATTAACGATTAAATGTAACATATGTCAATAAGTACGTATACATACGGGAACCGTCGTATAATCTCCGGAGAGCTTGCGGTGCGCCGCCGATAGGAGTGTTGCCGCGCAAGACGACGCCGTCTATATCGAACGCAATGCCAAAAGAAGGCCTGCTAATTTCATTTATTGTCAAAAAAAGGAAAGAGAATCAAATGAATCGAAATAGATACCGTTATAAGAAAATTTAAAAAGAAAAGAGAAATGGAAAATGGAAAACGCACGGCTTGGATTGTTGCGAAGAAAGTTGAGAGATTGTTGAGAAAAGCCGCCATAGTTGCTTTCTCGATCGAGTCAGCGAAGACTTTCCTAAATTTTGAAGATGAATCATCGTGCTTGCTCTATGGATTTTAGGGAAGCGTCCGCTTAGAAGTTAAAACAGCTAAAAAGTGAAAGAAAGAACAATTGGAAGTTCCTAGTAACGATGCACTGTACTACTGCATTCGTTCCCAATTTAACTTGTGCCACGTGGAATATAAATTTTTTATAAAATTAAAATCATTTTTGGTGGACATAATATTGAATTTAAATATTTTAGCTAAATAATAATATTAAAATTTAAAATTTTTAAAATTTTGATTTTATTAGTATAGTAATAGCAAAAAATAATAATAACAATGTTGTTTTGGTAATTTATACATATGTTGTGTTTTTCTAGTCATGTAAATATAAAAACAACATATATTATTAAATGTGTTAAACCTTAAATATTAACACAATATATATATTAAGCATGTTTTATTAATTATATTAATCGTATTTATAAATCTCATATGATATTTATTATATTATTAACGTATTTATTAACCGTTTTTGAACCCTACTTTCGAACGTGTCCAAATTTGTGACACCCATCTTAAATAATTTATGTTGTTAAACATGTCTAATGTTAAAAAATTTGTCAACGTGTCCAAATTAATGTTGTTAAATATGTCTAATGTTAAATTTAGAATTTGACTGAACAATAGTCATGGGCCTGATAAAGTGTCCAAATCCAAAATAATGGGCCGACCCCGTTTATCTTAGAAAAGACAAACCCATTCTAAAAAGGGAAGCCCAATTCAAAGCAGTAATGGGTAATTGGTGGGGAAAAACTTCCGATTCGAAGTCATGCACACTGTCATTGCTCATTCACAAAGTAGTCTTTTCCCCCCCTTTTTTTTTCTGCTCTCTATAACTATGATACTCTTACTCGAAGGTGATTGTTGAAGAAAGATATATATTTGATGCAAAATTTTTTATATATTTAAAAAATTATATTTTTAAATTCAAATTTCAATATATATTACATATAAATACTTAAACAAATAAAGAATCAAAATAATATCATTTTGGCCTTTTTCCTTTGGGTCAC